>JARBWK010000014.1:45172034-45298468 GCA_030556195.1 Anolis apletophallus | reverse complement strand
ACAGAGGGCCATTTCACCTATCAGAAACCAATCCAGTGACATCACAGAAGGCCACTTCACCTGACAACAGCCAATCCAGTGACATCACAGAGGGTCATTTCACCTATCAGAAACCAATCCAGTGACATCACAGAAGGCCACTTCACCTGACAACAGCCAATCCAGTGACATCACAGAGGGCCACTCCACCTGACAATAGCCAACGTGAATGCTAATGGCAACATTCATCCTTGCTTCCAACAGACAAGGGTTCTCCACTACTAAACGGATCTTACCATCTTAACATTCAATGGAAACCTCCTATACCTCCAGATCCTTAGGTTCAATAGTGTCTTCCTATGTGGCAAAATGAGGTTGGGTTGGATGGCCTTTGGGGGTCCCTTCTGATTCTCTTGTGACCCTGCGGCCTGGCCCTCTTTTCACCTGAAGCCCAAATGGATCCACCTGCGAGGCGGGGGAGCCCTGGCAAGTTGCCCAAGGCAAGACGGTGAGCAGCAGAAACTATTGGGAAACCGAGGCAATCAGAATATCATTCCCGGCAACGTCGGCATGAATCATGCAGAGCAGAGAGACGCCATTCCCCATCCAAGAGACTCCTCCGTGTCATGAGAACTCCAGGGAACTCCTCCAACCTGGCAAGCAGGCACCTTTTCCTCTATTAATAAATGCAAAGTGGTTGCAAAAGTTTCGGATGAGTCCCGGGGAAACTGTCAATGCTGACATGGAAGGGGCAACCCCACAACAGATTGGAAAGGGACTCCAAAACATATTCACAACAATACTATTTCCAGGGGAAGGACCTTTGGGTGGCCTTCGTGGGAGGGAGCTTCCATCTCAAGCAATGCAGATCTCCACTTGGAAAAGTTACTTCCAAGGCCCAAATCCTACTGAATGCTGATGGGGCCCAAAACTTTGTCAACATACATTATCTAGCATGGGTGCCCGAGGCCTCCAAGGTCACTGAATCCACTCCAACTGGTGGCGGTGCTGAACCCCATTCGCTTTTCATACCATTTCACTGCATGCTTCGCACACAGACGGACATTGCACATTTCCCCCATGCAAGTGCACGTACGCATTGTTGTGCATGCGCAGTAATAACATGCACTGTTTTGCATCCAGTTGTGCAATGTCACGATTCACTAATGAGGTGGCATGGCACAACTGCCACATAACCAGGGGCGGTCCTACTGGTAGGCAAAGGACGCCGCTGCGTGGGGCGCCATCTGGTAAAGGGCACATTCCCCCGCCCACCAGACACCAGGCGAGTAATGGACTGCAAGGCACGCGCAGTGTGTCTGCTAGGGGCAGGGGGGTTAGAGAGAGGGAGGGAGGGAAGCACGGCACCTCGCGCGCGCATGCTCGCTCCCGCCCACCCTGCCCTCGCGCCACTCCCCAGCCCCCTTTTCCTCCCTCTCAGTCCCTTTTCTCGGGTTCGCACTCGAGGCGGCGCAGCCTCGCAAGCGCGCTCGTGACCCTCCTCGCCTCAGTCAGCACTTGCTTCTTGGCTTCCCCCTCACATAGCCTACACACACGCACATGCTACACACACATACAGAAGCCGGCTGGCGTTGGCGCGAGAGCGAGCCGCTTCCAGCCTTGGAAGAAGGAAGCAGCGGGGTGACACGGGGTGTGCTTCCTCTCTCCCCGGCTCTACGGCATCCTCCTCGCATCGCCTTCCCCGTGAGTCCCCCTCTTCCTCTTCCTACGTCCCTGCGTTGAGGCGCTTTGGTGTGGCACCTGGCAGGGCGGCTTCCTATGAGGTACTCAAGATGCATGGCTGCTTGCCTCCGTTCTTTCACCTACCGTGTTTCCCCGAAAGTAAGACAGTGTCTTACTTTCTTTTTATCCCCAAAAGCCCCACTATGTCTTACTTTCGGGGTATCTCTTATATTGGAAAGAGGAAGGGCAAAGCCGAGGAGAGCTCTCCTCAGCTTCGCCCTTCCAGCTAAAGGGACACGCCAGCCTCGGAAGCAGCGATTTCCCCACTTCCCAGGCTGGCGTGTCCCTTTAAGAGGAAGGGCGAAGGCATGGAGGGCTCTCCTCAGCTTTGCCCTCCCTCTTACAGCCTCAGCCGGGGCAGCAGAACCGGGAGAAATCGCCGGTTCTGCCGCCCTGGCGGTCACTGTAGGAGGGAGGGAGGGGCCAAGGGAGCCCTCCTCGGCCGCCTCCCTCTTACAGCCTCAGCCGGGAGGAGGCGGGGCGGCCGCTCCCGACGGCGTGCACACGTCTTACTTTTTGGGGTACGGGCTTATATTAGCCGACCCCTGAAACCCCGATATGTCTTACAATCGGGGTGTCTTACTATCAGGGAAACACGGTAGCTTCTGGCCATGCGCCGGGGCAAAATAATGTTTCTTGGGGGCAAAATAATGTTCGCTTACCATTTAAAATTACCTTAGACCGCCCCTGCACATAACCCCATGAGTGTATAGTCATGTTTTGCCTCCTCCCCGTAGGATCGAAGTCCTGAGTCAATGCTGGACTCAATGCCACTCTTCTTGGATAAAGGGTGGCCTGGAAGGTCTGGTGGCAACCAGGTCTTCTTCTCCTTTGACTTGGCCTTCTTTTTCTCCATCTCCTTCTCCTCCACCACCACCAGATCTCCTTCTCCTTTGATTTTGCCTTCTCTTTTCTCCATCTCCTTCACCACCACCTTATCTCATTCTTTCTCCATCTCCTTCTCCTTTGACTTTGCCTTCTTTTTCTCCATCCCCTTCTCCTCCACCACTACCAGATCTCCTTCTCTTTCTCCATCTCCTTCACCACTACCAGATCTCCTTCTCTTTCTCCATCTCCTTCACCACCACCTTATCTCATTCTCTTTCTCCATCTCCTTCTCCTTTGACTTGGCCTTCTTTTTCTCCATCTCCTTCTCTACCACCACCAGATCTTCTCCTTTGACTTGGCCTTCTTTTTCTCCATCTCCTTCTCCGCCACTACCAGGTCTTCTTCTCCTTTGACTTGGCCTTCTTTTTCTCCATCTCCTTCTCCGCCACTACCAGGTCTTCTTCTCCTTTGACTTGGCCTTCTTTTTCTCCATCTCCTTCTCCGCCACTACCAGGTCTTCTTCTCCTTTGACTTGGCCTTCTTTTTCTCCATCTCCTTCTCCACCACCACCAGATCTTCTCCTTTGACTTGGCCTTCTTTTTCTCCATCTCCTTCTCCACCACCACCAGATCTTCTCCTTTGACTTGGCCTTCTTTTTCTCCATCTCCTTCTCCACCACCACCAGATCTTCTCCTTTGACTTGGCCTTCTTTTTCTCCATCTCCTTCTCCACCACTACCAGATCTTCTTCTCCTTTGACTTGGCCTTCTTTTTCTCCATCTCCTTCTCCACCACTACCAGATCTTCTTCTCCTTTGACTTGGCCTTCTTTTTCTCCATCTCCTTCTCCACCACTACCAGATCTTCTCCTTTGACTTGGCCTTCTTTTTCTCCATCTCCTTCTCCGCCACTACCAGGTCTTCTTCTCCTTTGACTTGGCCTTCTTTTTCTCCATCTCCTTCTCCACCACCACCAGATCTTCTCCTTTGACTTGGCCTTCTTTTTCTCCATCTCCTTCTCCACCACCACCAGGTCTTCTTCTCCTTTGACTTGGCCTTCTTTTTCTCCATCTCCTTCTCCACCACCACCAGATCTCCTTCTCCTTTGAGTTTGCCTTCTCTTTCTCCATCTCCTTCTCCACCACCACCAGATCTTCTCTTCTCCTTTGACTTGGCCTTCTTTTTCTCCATCTCCTTCTCCACCACTACCAGGTCTTCTTCTCCTTTGACTTGGCCTTCTTTTTCTCCATCTCCTTCTCCACCACCACCAGATCTTCTCCTTTGACTTGGCCTTCTTTTTCTCCATCTCCTTCTCCACCACCACCAGATCTTCTCCTTTGACTTGGCCTTCTTTTTCTCCATCTCCTTCTCCACCACCACCAGATCTTCTCCTTTGACTTGGCCTTCTTTTTCTCCATCTCCTTCTCCACCACCACCACCTTATCTCCTTCTCTTTCTCTATCTCCTTCTCCTCCACCACCACCAGATCTCGTTCTCCTTTGATTTTGCCTTCTCTTTCTCCATCTCCTTCACCACCACCTTATCTCATTCTCTTTCTCCATCTCCTTCTCCTTTGACTTTGCCTTCTTTTTCTCCATCTCCTTCTCCTCCACCACCACCAGATCTCCTTCTCTTTCTCCATTACAGCCTGTGTTGGATGGGGTGACACTCCCCCTGAAGACGCAGGTTCGCAGCTTGGGAGTGATCCTGGATTCATCGCTGAGCCTGGAACCCCAGGTCTCAGCGGTGGCCGGGGGAGCTTTTGCACAGTTAAGACTCGTGCGCCAGCTGCGCCCATACCTTGGGAAGTCTGATCTGGCTACTCTCTGGTCACATCCCGAATAGATTACTGCAACGCATTCTACGTGGGGCTGCCTTTGAAGACAGTTCGGAAATTGCAATTAGTCCAGCGGGCGGCAGCCAGATTGCTAACGGGAGCTACATCCAGGGAGCATACCACCCCCTTGTTGTTTCAGCTCCACTGGCTGCCGGTCCAATTCCGGGCTCAATTCAAAGTGCTGGTTTTGACCTTTAAAGCTCTATACGGCCCAGCTTACTTGTCCGAACGCATCAGCCGCTATGTCCCACCTCGTAATCTAAGATCATCCGGGGAGGCCCTGCTCTCGCTCTCACCTACGTCTCAGATGAGGCTAGTGGGGACGAGGTATAGGGCCTTCTCGGTGGTGGCTCCCCGCCTGTGGAATGCGCTTCCTATTGATGTACGATCCACCACATCCCTCCTGGCCTTCAGGAGAAAAGTAAAATCCTGGCTGTGGGACCAGGCATTCGTACACCAGCACAAGGCAGCATTTTAGATTGGTTTTTAATGAAAGTGGGTGATTATGGCCAATGTTTTTATGGACTGAACATTGTTTTAATCCAGAGTGAATGTGTATGGTGCTAATGTAGTTGTATTTTAATGTATTTTTAATGTATTTTAATTGTTGAAGTGTTTTGGGGTTTATATTGTTATTATGTGGGCATCGACCAGCCGTACTGTAAGTCGCGCTCTGAGTCCCCTCCTCGGGGTTGAGAAGAGCGGGGTAAAATCCCGAAATAAATAAATTTCCTCCTCCTTCACCACCACCTTTTCTCATTCTCTTTCTCCATCTCCTTCTCCTTTGACTTTGCCTTCTTTTTTCTCCTTCTCCTCCACCACCAGATCTCCTTCTCCCAGGAGATGAAATAAACGAGGTTGCCCTCATAGCTGAACGCCACCCTATTTTCCTTTCTCCTTATTGCTCACCCACATCTCCCTTGTGCCTCTCTTGTCTCTGCCCTTCCACCCCCATCAAGCAAGGTCTCGGCAGCTTCTGGGGAAAGGGTTTAGGACGGGACACAAAGAACAATGAGAGAGGCTCCTCTCCCCCACCCAAAGGGAGACCTCTAAGTCCAGAAGCTGTACGTGTGGTCCATTAACCCAGCGCTATCCACAGTCTCCCAAAGAAGATGCAGAGCCAGTGATTCTACCCTATGCATCTTACGACACACCAGTATCTGTTTTGCAACGGCACCCGGCACATTGTCTGCACAGCTTAATGATCCTGTGGGTGGGACCAATTACACTATGTAACAAAATTTGGAAAACGTTCTATCCCTAGTATGAAAGTGTTATGTTTCCTATTTAAATGTGTGGTCCTTACTTTGAAAGGAGTTGGGACACTCCAGAAATACAGTATTTTCTGTTAGACATGGGGTTTCCGTGTGGGAAGTTTGGCCCAATTCGATCATTGGTGGAGTCCAGAATGCTCTTTGATTGTAGGTGAACTATAAATCCCAGCAATTACAACTCCCTAATGTCACGTTCTGTTTTCCCCAAACTCCACCAGTGGTCCCATTTAGGCATATTGAGTATTTGTGCCAAGTTTGGTCCAGATCCATCATTGTTTGAGTCCACATTGCTCTCTGGATGTCGGTCAACTACAACTCCCAAAACTCAAGGTCAATGCCCACCAAACCCTTCCATTATTTTTTGTTGGTCATGGGAGTTCTGTGTGTCAAGTTTGGTACAATTCCATCATTTGTGGAGTCCAGAATGCTCTTTGATTGTAGGTGAACTATAAATCCCAGCAATTACAACTCCCAAATGCCGCATTCTATTTTCCCCAAACTCCACCAGTGTTCACATTTGGGCATATTGAATATTTGTGTCAAGTTTAGTCCAGATCCATCATTGTTTGAGTCCACAGTGCTCTCTGGATGTAGGCCAACTACAACTCCCAAACTCAAGGTCAATGCCCACGAAACCCTTCCAGTATTTTTTTTCTTGGTCATGGGAGTTCTGTGTGTGCCAAGTTTGGTTCAATTCCCTTGTTGGTGGAGTTCAGAACGCTCCCTGATTGTAGGTGAACTATAAATCCCAGCAATTACAACTCCCAAATGCCACATTCTATTTTCCCCAAACTCCATTAGTGTTCACATTTGGGCATGTTGAGTATTTGTGCCAAGTTTGGTCCAGATCCATCATTGTTTGAGTTCACAGTGCTCTCTGGATGTTTTATTTATTTATTTATGTATTTATTTATTTATACTTCAAACTTCTAGACCGCCACTCCCCGAGGGCTCGGAGCGGTTTACAGAATTGAAGAATAAACACAGTATGAGAGCAGATAAAACAACAAAATTACAATACAAATTCAACTAACAATAAATTACCATTAAACATAGTAATAATACACGGTAGCCAGACTATGCCCTTCCCAATTAACTCTTAAGAGGTCTGCCAACCTTCCAAGGTCTAAGGGAGGGATCAGTCAAAGCTAGGGGGATTTCTTTCCTTAGTTTCCGCGATCTCAGGGTGTTTTGAGTCTTATTGGTTTTGACTGAGGGCCTAGGGGAGCCTGATCTGGCCCAGCTCCCGAAGCCCAACCCCCCGAAGGTCCTGGTCTTATATTTCTTATGTTCGCTCCTCCCCAAAGTACAGCCAGGATCGGCTCCAGGGCTGTCCTTATCTCCATTGCTCATACCGGAGCATATGGGGGCAGCCCGATGTCCTTGGCGGCCCTCTGGGTTGACTCTGTTCAGTGAGGAGAGGCTCGACTCCCTAGGAAAGTCGGCCTCTTGGAAGTTTGCTGTCCCCGGATCAGGCCCAGATGAACACTTTTTTGCACCCTAGGCCATAGTTTGGAATTACGCCCCCTTTAAGCCAACCTCCCGCCACCTCCAAGGTCCCCATTCCCACCGGCTGGAAAGCTCCGCTGTGCTCTGAAGGTCTCCTCGGGAGGCTTGGGGAGAGCGCAGTGGGTGCAAACTCGCTCCAAAGGCACACTCAGAGAGAGAGAGCGTGCGAGAGAGAGAGAGAGAGAACGTGCGAGAGAGAGAGAGAGCGTGCAAGAGAGCGAGAGCGCGAAAGAGAGAGTGCGAGATAGCATGACAGAGCGCGAGAGAGTACGAGAGAGTGTGTGTGTGAGAGAGAAAGAGAGCGAGAGAGAGAGAGCAAGCGAGAAAGAGAGAGTGTAAGACAGAGAGAAAAAAAAGAGAGGGGGGGGGAGGAGCAGAGACTTTGCCGGGAGAAGGAGCGAGGAGGGGCATGAGAAAAGGGGAAAGAGGGGTGCAGACCAATTTTGGGTTTATTTGGGTCCGTGATCTGCGCCCCCCCCCCCGGCTTGCGCCCCTAGGCCATGGCCTCGTTGGCCTTATGGGTAATCCGCGCATACCCCGGATAGTACACTGACGGACCGGAAGTTGGATGTTCCTTTGGTTTCTTCCTCCGGCGTCTCTTCCGGCGCCTGCACCTTCGTCTCTTCCGGTCCGGGTCCAAGGAGGAGGAAGAAGACCGCCTCCCCAAGGTGTCCTCAAGGCCATCCGCCATGTTGCTCAGCCCCCCGAGCTCTCGACTCGCCGCCACTAGGCAGCCACAACGTCGGGAACGGGGTCTCTGAGCACAGGCTAGGACCTCAGTAGCGTCCAAAGGTGTCTGGTCTCTCCAGAGGCACCCTTCCGGCGCCGGGCAGCTGGGCCGATCAACATCACTCCTGACCGGCCATGGACCACCAGCCACCGCCTCAGCACCCCCGTCAGGGTTGGACGCGACGCGAGGGTAACACAATTCCCAGGGATCTGCCGCCAAACGACAACTCCCAAAACTCAAGGTCAATGCCCAGCAAACCCTTCCAGTATTTTCTGTTGGTCATGGGAGTTCTCTGTGTGCCAAGTTTGGTTCAATTCCCTTGTTGGTGGAGTTCGGAACGCTCCCTGATTGTAGGTGAACTATGAATCCCAGCAACTACAACTCCCAAATGACAAAATCAATCCAACCCCACCCGTATTCAAATGTGGGCGTATGGGGTATTTGTGCCAAATTCGGTCCAGTGAATGAAAATACATCCTGCATATCCGATATTTACATTACGATTCATAACAGTAGCCAAAATGACAAGTTGTGAAGTAGCAACGAAAAGAATGTATGGTTGTGGGTCACCACAACATGAGGAATTGGATTAAGGGGTCTTTGCATCCAGAAGGTTGAGAAGCACTGCTCTGTGGTGACTATGGGACATTAGCTGACTTGCACAGAGGTCATTATATTCCAATTGATGCAGCCTAGAATCGTATTGGCCTTTTTTGCTGCAGAATCACACTGTTGGCTCATGTTCCGCTTATGGCAGGTATGGGCAAACTTCGGCCCTCTAGGGATTTGGACTTCAACTCCCACAATTCCTAACAGCCCTGCAATCTGTGAAAATTCCTCGCTTTGGTGCAACCAAAGACTTTAAAACTCAGCAAAGACCTGAGAAGAAGCCACCCCTTGCCTTTGACTCCTGTATCGATGCCATGACATAACATCCCCTGGAGGAGCCTGTAATTAATACCGATAATTACCCCTTGCAATAACAAACGAATCACCGCACGGGTTGGCAAAGGCAAAGACTTTCACTGGGTTTAGGGAGCAGCTGGTGCTTCTCTGATTCAGAACGATGGTTTCGCCCGATCGCTCATTTGCAAGAGAAATAAATTGTCAAGCTATGGCCCAGTTGAGCAATATCAACTCGGCGACACCGTTGTGAACACCTGTCGGGTTTTTCAAGGCGGAGTTAATGCCAGAATTTGGAAAAGTTACCTTTCCTTTTATTGCCACTCCCAGAATCCCACAAAAAGGGGGTTTCTGGGACTTGTAGTTCCAAAGAAAAGTGAATTTCCTAACCTCTGAGTGACACTCAGACCAATGGCATACAAATTTGTGTTGAACTTTGCACTCTATTTGCAGCACTTGAAATAAGGTGGCCGGGAGAGTTCTTGCACAGTTAAAGCTTGTGCGCTAGCTGCGCCCGTACCTTGGGAAGTCTGATCTGGCCTCGGTGGTCCATGCTCTGGTTGCATCCCGAATAGATTACTGCAACGCACTCTAGGTGGGGTTGCCTTTGAAGACTGTTTGGAAACTCCAACTAGTCCAATGGGCGGCAGCCAGATTGCTCACTGGAGCAACATACAGGGAGCACATCACTCCCCTGTTACGTCAATTCCACTGGCTGCCGGTCCATCATAGCAAAATTCAAAGTGCTGGTCTTGGCCTATAAAGCCCTATACAACCATGCCTGGATTACCCATAAGGCCAATGAGGCCATGGCCTAGGGGTGCAAGCTGGGGGGGGGGCGCAGATCACGGGCCAAAAACCCCCCTTTCCCCCTTTCTCATGCCCCTCCTCGCTCCTTCTCCTGGCAAAGTCTCTGCTCCGTCCCCTCCGGGAGTGCACGCCAAGCGGACATCTCTCTCTCTGTGTGTGTCTTGCTCACTCTCGCGCGTGCATGCTTTCTCTCTTGTTCTCTCACATGCTCTCTCTCACGCACTCTCTCTCTCACGCTCTCTCTCTCGCGTGATCTCTCTCTCGCTCTCTCACGTGCACGCTCTCTCTCTCGTTCTTTCTCTTTCTCTCTCGTGTGCTCGCTCTCTTGTTCTTTCTCTTGCTCTCTTGCTCTCTCTTGCTCTTTCTCTTTCTCTCTCTCTCGCTCTTGCTCTCTCTCTTGCTCTCTCTCTCTCGCTCTTGCTCTCTCTCTCTCTCTCTCTCTCTCTTGCTCTCTCTCTCTCTTGCTCTCTCTCTCTCTTGCGCTCTCTCTCTCTCTCTCTCTCTCTCTCTTGCTCTCTCTCTCTCTTGCGCTGCTCTCTCTCTTGCTCTCTCTCTCTTCTCTCTCTCTCTCTCTTGCTCTCTCTCTCTCTTGCTCTCTCTCTCTCTCTCTCTCTCGCTCTTTCTCTCTCTCTCTCTCTCTCTCTCTCTCTCTCTCGCTATCTCTCTCTCTCTCTTGCTCTCTCTCTCTCGCTCACTCGCTCTCTCTCTCGCACGCGCTCTCTCTCTCTCTCTCTCTCTCTCTTGTGTGCCCCTTTGGAGCAAGTTTGCACTCGCTGCGCTCTCCCCAAGCTGGCCGACTCCCGAGGAGACCTTCAGAGCACAGCGGAGCTTTCCAGCTGGTGGGAATGCATGGGGACCTTGGAGGTGGTGGGATGGTGCCTACTCGCCTTTCTCTTCTGCTCCGGAGGCACCATGGCGAAAGCCAGCCAAGTGTGGGTCTGAGTGGTGTGTTTGTGGGGGGGAGGGTAGAAGTTGGCTGGGGGCATAATTCCAAAGTGTGGCCTAGGGTGCAAAAAGGTGTTAATCCGGGCCTGTATACAACTCCGGCCCAGTTTACTTGTCTGAACGTATCTCCCTCTACGTTCCGCCTCGTAGCCTAAGCTCTGCCAGGGAGGCCCTGCTCTCGGTCCCACCAGCTTCATAAACACAGCTGGTGGGGACGAGGGACAGGGCCTTCTCGTTGGTGGCCCCCCACCTGTGGAATTCACCCTCCAGCAACCAATGGAGTTGACTTAACAGGGGGGTGGTATGCTCCCTGTAAGATGCTCCAGTGGGCAATCTAGCTGCCACCCGTTGGACTAGTTGAAGTTTCCGAACAGTCTTCAAAAGCAGCCCCACCCAGAGAGAGTTGCAGTAGTCTATTCGGGATGTAACCAGAGCGTGGACCACCGTGGCCAAGTCAGACTTCCCAAGGTACGGGCGCAGCTGTCGCACAAGCTTTAACTGTGCGAAAGCTCTCCTGGCCAGCGCCGAGACCTGGGGCTCCAGGCTCAGCGATGAGTCCAGGATCACTCCCAGGCAGTTAACCTGCGTCTTCAGGGGGAGCGTAACCCCATCCAACACAGACTGTAACCCTGTGCCCTGTTTGGCCTTTCGACTGACCAGGGGGACCTCTGCCTTGTCTTGTGCATCTTCATCCCTGAACCAGATGGCAGGCAGAGGTCCCTTTCCACCTCAATTCAAACTCAGGGGAAAGGCCAATGGGGTTGCAGAAGAGCAAGGTCTCTGGGTTTGGCAGGACAACAAAGTGGAGTCAGCCTAGTCCCTCCTGGCAGAGGAGAAGCTGATGCGCAGAAAGGGGTGCGTTGAGAGGGACGCAAGATGGGGGAGGGCCCGTTACTCATTAACAAAGGGGTCAGCGGACTGGTGCCTTGACCTCTCTTTGCATTCGAGCAAACAGACCTTTCCTGGCCCATCTGTAAACAGCCAGCGTCACATGCCCTTCACCTCTGGAGAGGTGAGGTTCCCCCTTCATGAAACATTTGGGAATCCATTTTGCATTTGTGCAAGCCCCGTCCAGGGGCGGTCTTACCTCTCCCATCATGGTAAGCGCAGATTATTTTGCCCCCCCCGCCGGGGGGCTTCTGGATGCCGCGCATGCGCGCCGGCGTCCCTGTTCACGATGTGCGCCGGGCGTCCCAGTTTGCACATGCACACTGGTGTCCCACGCGGTGGGCTGCAGAGGTGCGGCGCGGGCAGCACTGGCTCCCGAGCACGCCTTCACCTGGCAGCGCGTGAGGCGGCGGGGTGGTGCAGGGCGGGCGGGCGGCGCCGATCCCTGCTGTTCCGCTCGGGCGGTGTGGCCAGCGCCGATCCTGCTGCTGCCTGCAGCGGCTTCTGAGATGCGCAGAACATTTTTCAAGATGCCCAGAACTGCCGGAGCTGAAGTTCAGCCTCCGGCAGTTCCTGGCATGTGCGAAAAATGTCCATGCAGATAGCCAGAAGCTGCTGCAGGCAGCAGCAGGGAGTTCCGCTTTGGCGGCGCGGCCAACGCTGATCCCTGCTGCTGCCTGCAGCAGGGAGTTCCGCTTTGGCGGCGCCCATCCATGATGGCGCCCGGCGCGGCCGGCGTGGCGGCACCCATCCATGATGGCGCCCCAAGCGGCCGCGTAGGTTGTTTACATGGACGGACGGCCCCTGGCCCCGTTCCCAATTCAGCGTCGTCCGCTTTGGGCAACGGAGACCATTAGAACCAACACCAAAATCAATGGATTCAGATTGTGATATGTCACTTTTCCCTACATTTCCATGCTAGGCCCAATGAGGAAAGGACAGTGATCGCCCAGGAACAAGAATAGTGTTATGTAATGTTAGATAACTTCTCCGCTGCACAGCCACTCCCTTATCTGTGGGAGGAGAGGGTGGCTTTTGAACCAACGGTCATTGCGGTCACACCTCTGGAGCTGGACCGGCCCATGGTCAGTTTCCATTGACGTGCGCTTTCTGAACTTGACCTGCCCTTTGGTGGTTAAACTTCCAACCAAGTTGCTCCAGATTAGGGATGGAAACCTCCGGGATGCGCATGCCTTCGGGCACATGTGCCAAACCAAGGTCATGTATAACCTAGGAACGAAAACGGTGTTATTATATAGCTGAATCAAAAGTGATAAGATAGCTCAGGCATGGGCAAACTTTGGCCCTCCGGGTGTTTTGGACTTAAGCGGCTGAGGGGGTAAAGGGGCTGAGGCTGTTAGGAATTGTGGGAGTTAAAGTCCAAAATACTTAGGGGGAGGGCCCAAGTTTGCCCATGCCTGGGATAGATGTCCTCTACCCGTAGATTCTTTGTTCATGGATTCAATTGAAGGCAACCATCATAAGGCTGTTGTGACTTTCCATTGACATGAGTTTGACCTTAGGTTGGGAATGACACCTCTCCAAGGCACATGCCAACTAGTCCATAAAGCTCAAAACGTGTGCGCCAGCTGCACCCGTACCTTGGGAAGTCTGACTTGGCCATGGTCGCTACAAGATTTATTACGGTCAATGACCAGCATAAAAATGTACAAACATCAGCATGTGCAAACAATAGGGCACACATACATGTACAAACACATGTACACAAATGTACAAACATCAGGGTACACACAAAGTTTAAAACCCAATATTGAATAAGATAGTTAAAATGGTATTAAACATTTAAATGCTAAAATGACAAATGACTTGGCCATGGTGGTTCATGCTCTGGTTACATCCCGTATAGACTACTGCAACGCTCTCTATGTGGGGCTGCCTTTGAAGACTGTTTGGAAGCTTCAAATGGTCCAATGGCAGCCAGGTTGTTAACAGGAGCGGCATTCAGAGAGCACACAACTCCTTTACTGCGCCAACTCCACTGGTTGCCAGTCTGCTACAGAGCGCAATTCAAAGTGCTGGCTTTAGCCTATAAAGCCCTAAACGGTTGTGGCCCAGCTTATCTATCCGGACGTATCTCTCCTTATGAATCATCAAGAAATTTAAGATCTTCTGAGGAGGCCCTTCTCTTGGTCCCGCCTTCTTCACAGGTTCAGTTGGCGGGGACGAGAGACAGGGCCTTCTCAGTGGTGGCCCCTCGGCTATGGAATGCCCTCCCTAGGGACATTAGATTGGCCCCCAGCCTCTTAATATTTCATTAAAAAGTCAAAACCGGGCTTTGTGAGCAGGCTCTCTCAAATGCAGTGTAGCAGACAATTTCTTGGCCTCGGAACGACTGGACAATTGTGATCGGATACGATTTTGGTATTGAGATGCGGAGGATTTATGCTTTTATTGATTTTACTGTTTATGTAATTTTATGTATGTTATATGCTTTTAACTGTTTTTATATTGTTGTAGTATCGAATTGTGCCATTTTGTAAACTGTCCTGAGTCGCCCTCGGGCTGAGAAAGGCGGTATAAAAATATAGCCCGAAAAAATATATTTATTTATTTATTTACTTCATTTCTATTCTGCCCTTCTCACCCCGCAGGGGACTCGGGGTGGATTACAATGTACACCAGGGGTGCTCATTAGGTAGCTTGGGAGCTCCTAGTTGGTCTTCGGCACTCTTCCAAGTGATCTTCGGGCCTCACCAGCCGGATGGGGTGCTCCTGCCATGCGTGCGCTCCTGCAGCTGGTTTCCGCTCTCTTTCGCCTGCGGGGCATTGCAGGAAGAAGGAAGCACGAGGCGGGGCCTCTGGAGGGAGCGCCCTGCCTCTCTCTCATCCAGAAGCAGCTGTGCAGCCTCCGTTGCCGGCGAGACAGGCAGGGCGGAGCGCTCCCTCTGGATGCCCCGCCTCGTGCTTTCTCCTTCCTGCAATGCCCCACAGGCGGAAGAAGCGCTGCGCGGGCGGAAAGCTGCAGCAGGAGCATGCGCGGTGGCAAGAGCGCGCAGCGGCGGAGAACACGCGGGAGCACACGGCGGCGGGAGCAGTAGATCTTTTGGACTTGGTTGCTTTAAGAGTAGCTCGCATGCTGAAAAAGTGTGAGCACGCCTGATGTACACATTACATTTAGACACATAAACACACAAGACAGACAGAGGCAATTTAACATCTAGCCACCAGGGGGAGCTGTCGCACTCCTTCATTCCTCAGCATGTTGTCTGGAGATCATTTTTTATGACCTCGTAAATCAGTAAAATTTAGCCCCCAACTAAGTGGTACCTTAATTTCCTACTTGACAAATGCAACTGTCTGTCGGGTTGCAAAGGTCGACAACAGGCTACACAATAAGTCGAGAACCCACCTCGACCCAGGCAGGCCTCAAACTCATGACCTTCTGGTCAGTAGGGATCATCCTACACTAACTGTCAACAAATCACCAGGTCCAGATGGCATCCACCCCAGAGTTCTTAAGGAACTCAAGTGTGAAATTGCTGAAATTCTAGTCAAAATATATAACCTTTCTCTAAGATCAGGCACTGTACCCGAGGACTGGAGGGAGGCAAATGTAACTCCGATCTTCAAGAAAGGATCCAGGGGTGATCCAGGAAATTATAGGCCAGTTAGTCTAACCTCAGTTCCAGGCAAAGTGATGGAAACCATTATTAAAGAAAAATTACTAGGCACATAGAAGAACAGGCATTGCTGAAGGAAAATCAACATGGTTTCTGCAAAGGCAAATCATGTCTTACTAACTTGATAGAATTCTTTGAGGGTGTAAATAAACACATAGATAAAGGGGACCCAGTCGATATTGTTTACCTTGACTTTCAAAAGGCTTTTGACCAAGTCCCTCACCAAAGGCTCCTAAATAAGCTCTTCAGCCATGGACTCAGGGACAGGTCTTGTCCTGGATTGGAACCTGGCTCAACTGTAGGAAACAAAGGGTGGTAATAAACGGACATTTCTCTGGGTGGAAAGAGGTGAGAAGTGGCGTACCCCAAGGTTCAGTTTTGGGTCCGTTACTTTTTAATTTATTCATTAATGATCTGGATGTAGGAGTGAATTCTGAGGTAGCAAAGTTTGCAGACGACACTAAACTGTTCAGGGTAGTTAAGAATGAAACTGACTGTAAAGAGCTCCAGAAAGATCTCTCGAAGTTGAGTGAATGGGCAACAAAGTGGCAAATGCATTTTAACCTAAACAAGTGTAAAGTCATGCACATCGGGGCAAGAACCCCAACTACACCTACCAATTGATGGGGTCAAAGCTTTCCGAGACAAACCAGGAAAGGGATCTTGGGGTTTTGGTGGACAGCTCAATGAAGATGTCAACCCAGTGCGCAGCAGCAGTGAAAAAGCAAATTCTATGCTAAGCATGATCAGAAAGGGAATCGAAAATAGGTCGGCAAATGTTGTATTACCTCTCTACAAATCGATGGTAAGGCCACATTTGGAGTACTGTGTACAATTCTGGTCTCCGCACCTTAAGAAGGATATAACGGAACTGGAAAAGGTACAGAAAAGGGCAACAAGAATGATCCAAGGGATGGAGCGGCTCCCTTTATGAAATCAGGTTGCAACGCCTTGGTCTTTTCAGCCTTGAAAGACGGCGTTTAAGAGGTGACTTGATCGAAGTGTATAAAATCATGCATGGGATAGAAAAGGTGAATAAAGAAAAACTGTTTTCTTTGTCACAAAACACTAGGACTAGGGGCACTCCTGAAGCTCCAAGGTAGGAAAATTAGGACTAATAAAGGGAAATATTTCTTCACCCAGAGGGTCATTGGGTTATGGAACTCACTTCCAGAGGAGGTTGTGACAGCGGTCAGCCTGGACAGCTTCAAGGCAGGATTAGACAGATTCATGGATACCAAGTGTATCGGTAGTTACTGAAAAGGACATCCAAGTGCCACCTCGGAGTTGGTTGAGGTAGGCAGGATTTCCCTGGGTCCTGGTTGTGGGGGTCGGGAGCAGGTCAGGTTTTGCCCTCCCTTCTGCTCGAGATCCCCGTGTACAACTGGTGGGCCACTGTGTGATACAGAATGCTGGACTAGATGGGCTGAGGTCCGATTCAGCATGGCTCTTCTTATGTTCTTATGTTCTTATATGCAGCTGACACCCAGCCAGCTGCGCCACATTCCCGGTGTATTTAAATAAAACTGATACCCCAACAATCACAATATGCAGTGTGTAATATTTGATAAGTGGGTATTTAAAACTGGATATTGAAATGTCGCGACATGCTTTTTCTGCACCTTTGGGAACTCTGACTTTGCCATGGTAGTCTACGCCCCAGGAGGAAAGCTGGGCCCATCACTCTGATCCTGAGACTCAAGTCCAGTCGATGCCATGGAAGCATCCTGACTCTCCGCCTCCAAAGAAGGCACGTGCCCAACTGTCGACAGGCAAGGTCATGCTCACAGTCTTTTGGGACCAGCACGGAGTAGGATGGATGGATTTCCTAGCAAAAAGTTCCATGATCACTGGGGCAGACTAGGCTTCACTGCTGTGGAAATCGTGGGAGGCCACCCAAACCAAGAGACAGCGTGGCATGCTCACCAAAGGTGCCCACCTTCTGCAAGGGAATGCACCAGCTCACAACTCACCTGTTGCCAAAATGGGAGATTGATCTCCCTACATTACCCATGTCTAGACATATCCAACCCCTGTACACGCCCATTGTTTTTAATTTTTTTAAATTTATTACCTTTGGCCCTGCCATAGTGTTTTTAAATCTCTTCTGCGTTATTGCTTTTGTTTAGTTATATTATTTGTTTGTTTTTCGCTTGTTTTGTTGATGCATTGTTGTATTTGTATTTGACGGGCTTGGCCTCGTATAAGCCGCCCCGAATCCCTTCGGGGAAATGGTGGCGGGGTATAAATAAAGTATTATTATTATTATTATATTATAAGAAGCATGCTCTGGTGGCTTTGGGACTCTACCACATCCCCCTGATTCACCCAACCTCACACCATCGGACTTCTACTTCCTTCCATCAAGGACGTTATTTTGGAAGGGCAAGCATTTCCCAGGTGATGAGACTCTGATTTCCGAAGTCACAATGTGTCTTTTGGAGCAACCTGTCGACTTCTACAAGTGAGGTATTGACGGTGGCTTCAAAGGATGGGAAAATTGTGTGTCCTGAGGTGGCACCAAGAGAGAGAGAGAGAGAGAGAGAGAGAGAGAGAGAGAGAGAGAGCGTGAGGGAGAGAGGGAGAGAGCAGGCCCGGATTAACAGCTTTTTGCACCCTAGGCCACACTTTGGAATTATGCCCCCTTTAAGCGAACCTCTACCGTACCCCCCCTCTCCTGCCGCATTGCGCCGCTGCATCCTTCCTGTCATGTGCCAATGGGGCTGAGGGGAAAGGTGCACGCGCACTGCCACTGAAGAGAAAGGAACGGGCCCCTTTGTGTGGTGGGGAGCGAGTTCGTTATCCCTCGGGAAGGAGGCAGAGAAAGGCGAGTGAGTGCCACAGACCCGAGGCCCAAAGTGACGGGGAAAGCCGGGCTGGGTCCAGAGCATGATCGTCGTCCAGGGCAGCGGCTTCAGAAGCGGCCCCACGTGCAACTCATGGCCCAGCGGCTGCAAAGAGTCACCTTCCTCCACCTCAGGCTCCCCTTCGGGCCTCCACGCCACACGCCGCCCTTCTTTCCTGCGGCCTCCCCTTCCCTCAGCAGCCTGCGAAGGAAGCAGCTCAGAGCCAGGCCAGGTGCCCCCTCCCCTCAGGCGCAGAAGCAGCGGCGCAGATGGATGGGCTGAGGCTGACGCGGCGAGCATGAGCGCTGCCTCCGCAGAGCCGGGCTTTGGCTCCGCCTCCTTTTGGGTGCCAGGCGGCAGGAGCTAATCACGGCTCAATATTAAAAATTATTTTATAACATTTTTGGGGGGGTCGTGATTTGCGCCCCCCTCGGCTTGCGCCCCTAGGCCATGGCCTAGGTTGGCCCTATGGGTAATCCGGGCCTGAGAGAGAGAGAGAGAGAGAGAGAGAGAGAGAGAGAGCCAGAGAGAGAGAGAGAGAGAGAGAGAGAGAGAGAAAGCATGCACGAGAGAGAGAGCACGCGAGAGAAAGAGAGAGAGAGGGAGAGAAAGTGTGCAAGAGAGAGAGAGAGCATGCACGAGAGAGAGAGCGAGAGAGAGAGAGAGCGCGCGAGAGAGAGAGAGAGCCAGAGAGAGAGAGAGAAAGCGTGCATGAGGGAGAGCGCGCAAGAGAGAGAGAGAGTCAGAGAGAGAGAGAGGCAGAGAGAGGCAGAGAGAGAGAGAGAAGGCGTGCATGAGAGAGAGAGAGAGAGCAAGAGAGAGAGCGTGTGCACGAGAGAGAGCATGCACGAGAGAGAGAGAGAGAGAGAGACAGAGAGAGAGAAAGCATGCACGAGAGAGGGAGAAAGCGTGCATGAGAAAGAGAGAGCGTGCACGAGAGAGAGAGAGAGAGCGAGAGAGAGAGAGAGAGAGCCAGAGAGAGAGAGAGAAAGCGTGCATGAGAGAGAGAGAGCAAGAGAGAGAGAGAGAGAAAACGTGCACGAGAGAGAGAGAGAGAGAGAGAAACCGGGCATGAGAGAGAGAGAGCGTGCGAGAGAGGGGGGAGGGGGAGGGAGCGAGAGATGGAGGGACGGAGCAGAGACTTTGCCAGGAGGAGGAGCGAGGAGGGGCATGAGAAAGGGGGAAAGAGGGGCACAGACCACTTTTTGGGGGGTTTTTGTCCGTGATCTGCGCCCCCCGTGGCTTGTGCTCCTAGGCCATGGCCTCGTTGGCCTTATGGGAAATCTGGGCATGCCAAGGGAGAGAAGGACTCCGAACTGGGCCAAGTTGTATTGCTCTCAGTCCACAGTAAAGGGGTCCACAGGGGAAATATTTCATGAACACCTCTCATATAATCCAGTTTAAAGCAGAAAACCTGGCATCAGATCCTGGGACATAGGACCCTGAGCATTTGGCCTGTTTGTATACACATCCAGAGACATCTCCTACTGCAATTGCTCCAAGAACACCGCTCAGCTTGGGGGCCATGCTTGTTCTCTAGTCCGAGTTGTTGACAGTGCGTATTACCCTTTGCATAAGAGTCTTCCATGTCTACGCGGCAGAGTACCAAGGACCCGATCTGCTGTTCCGTATTTTGCGTGACAAACTGTCATGCCAACACCGGCTTGTCCTGACACAGTGCCAAAGGCGGGTCCAGAATCCAGAGCAACCTGCTCTCTGGAGATCGCCTACGGCGAAGCAGCTCCCGCACCTCGCCTCTTTCCTTGCCAGCTTTTCCATGCTTCGTCCCCCATCCCTTCCCGTTTCCATCTGAAGGCACTTCTTCGTCAACAGAACCATTTCGTAGGGAGATCTTCAGCAACGCAGCCACCTCCTGGCATGCTTCTGGATCACGAGAGCCATTGCTCAAAGACTCCTTCAGTTGGATAGTTGCATGTTGTCGTCAGCTACTTCCTGCTTCTGTTGTGGTTTCCCAACAGTGTTCCTAGGAAGTGTGCCACCCAAAACTGAGAAGTTCAGGAAGAACACAGGGATCTAGTCCTTTGGCACGCATCAACACTCTCTGACAACATTTGAGAAGTTGTTCCTGGTTTGAAAGTGTTGTTTCCTATTTAATTGTGCCACCCTGACTTTGAGAGGAGTTGCTCTACTCCAGAAACGTTGTTTTTGTGGCACAAACAATGTCGAATCGGTTGAGACTCTATGAGAGATATTGAAAAACTACAGCAAAATGTGCTGCAGGGATGTCCCTCCTGCAAAGACACAGTTATGGCAGTTTAATCAACTTTTCCCATGTTTTGATGATAGAACCAATTAGGAAATTGCATTGAGAACCCAGGAACAAAAATCAGGTTTTATTTATTTATTTATGTTTCAAACTTCTATACCGCCACTCCCCGGAGGCTCGGAGCGGTTTACAGTTTAAATCATAACACAATAACAATAAAGAACAGACATTGCAGCAGAAGCAATACTGGGTTGGAACATAAATAAGGGAGAAAACATAAGGATCACATACATTCGGCAATGGAATGGGGATAGGGATTGGATAGAACCAGGGTCCGTACTGATTGACCCCTTACTGGGATTGTCCTATGGTGGCAGTTGGCGACCATCAAAAGGAGGCAGCCGCGGGACTCCCAAAGGGCCCTATAGGATCACAATGTTGGGAGGGAGAAGGAGATCATCTCCAACCCTAGGGCCCTGTGTTCTCAAAGGCTGTCTCCTTACAAGTCCAGCGACCTGACTCGAGGGCTGGCAGCTCTCCGAAGGACGTTTTGAAGTTCCAAGGTTTGAACTCCAGAATGTCCTCGGGTGAAATGTCCTCTGGGTCCCCGAGCTAAACACTCTGGTCCTCTTCCGCCGTTGAAGACCAGCAGCATTCACAGTAGTCCTGGGGACTCTGTGATCACGATGAGTCGTTGATCCGGTCCTAGGCAGGGCGATCTGGTTGGTTTCTCGGTACTCTTCGGTGAGGCCAGAAGTTCGCTCTTGAAGACTCTTTTTCTTCTGCCGTTGTTTCCGCTTCCTGGGTCGATGACGTGGCTTCCGGTGGGAGTTTGCTGTCAATTTCCGGTCTTCGGCTGGAGAAGATATCCGATCTGCTCCGGCATCCTCAAGGTCGGTCGCCATATTCGAATGGCCCTTGACCATCCACCCCGCCCCCCTCAAGATCTCTTCGGCGGGGGGGGGGGGGATTCGGGCGGCCGACAGGATCTCCGAGACGTCCAGTGCCGGTATGGAACCACTAAAGTCGGGTCGGCTCAAACCATCTCCCAGTGGCGAATGCCCGGATGGTGGGCCAGGGTCCAGTCTTGGATTCTGATCAGCTGCTGAAGGTGGGTGTCCATGTGTCGACTCACCGGTCCCTCCCGTGTCATGAAGGGGTCTCTGTCCGGGGTCGTTTCCTTCCTTAGTCGTCCTCTCTGTGTTAGTACGGGTAGTTTGAGTAGCGGTCAGTTCTGTCTCCCCTCTGGTCTCCCCTCTGGTCTCCGGACAATCCATATCAGGCCAGAGGCCTCCAGTTTGGAAGTCCCAGGATTTATCCCACTCCATCTCAGGGACTGCAGGGGGATCTGTTTGGGAGTTGACTGATGCTGCGGCTCCGAAGATTGAACGGGGATCCTGTAGAGCAGGGCTGTCCAACTGGCGGCCCGGGGGCCCATATATGCCCCCCAGCACCTTCCCTACGGCCCCCTAAGCTTTTTAATAAAGATTAAAAAATTGAAAAATAAAATAAATAATAATTTTTAAAAAAAATACCTATTTCCGGTTGGGAGCAAGTATCGCGAGACGGCGCAATCCCCCCGGGATTTCGCGGACACCGCGAGATCACGCCGGCGTTGACAGCGAAATCCCGTGTGGATTGCGTATTCTCGCGATACTCTTCGGCTACTCTACTACTGGATCGCTGAGGCCCACAGACGCGATTAGGACCTTCTTCGACTCAGTCGGTCGTCGCCTCTCTCGTCGTCCGGGTACTCCTGGATCCTGCGCGTTTGGAAAAGGTAGGCCGAAGCAGGGGGCTCCTCAGGGGGCTCCTCATTTCCTCCCCCCATCTCCCCTCATGTAGTAAATATAAAATTAAATATATTTAAAAATGAAATAAGGGGAGATGGGATACATTAAAATAAGAGGGGAGGGGAGGATGGAATTAAATATATTTAATATTAAATAAAAATAAGGGGAGAGGGCGCCGGGGAGAGGGCGGGGAGGGGGCGGAGCCGGGGGCGGAGCCAGGGGCAGACCCTACGGCCCCCCAGGTCATCAGTGACCGGAATTCAGGCCTCTGGGCGGGTAGAAGTTGGACAGCCCTGCTGTAGAGTTAAGATGCCCGTTCTCCTCAGGAGGTTGCCAAAATTATATAATGTAATAGTGCCTGCCATTCCCAGTCTGGGAGAGCAATTACTACCCTGTTTAGGGATGATGGGAATTATATTCCAACCTCTTGGCTCGATGGGGCATGAAACAAAATAGATGGATGCAGAACTCAGGATGGGACACAACCGTGCCATTTTTGCTCTCTGTTGTACGGAAGCCAGAAAGCTATGAACTGCGCAGCACAATGGTATTCAAGCCCCGCAGAACATGTTTATGGGTTGTGCAGGGGCTTGACCGAGAGGCACATCCCCTCATAACTTCCACCGAACCCTATAATGAGGTTTGAGGGAGCGGGGGAGGTCAGGATGTGTGCAAGGAGCCACTTACGAGCACATCTGGAGGCTCCGAAAAGGAGGAGACCTTTGGCATCATCGCCTTCCTTTTGCACAGCAATGACTTCCAGGCATCGCTTCTGTGTATGAGGTCGCTGGATGGGCCGAACTACGAAATCCATCAGCCACACTTGCAATGCTCAGGGATGATGGGATTCGGAGCCCAGCATCTGGAACAGGAGTGGGCAAACTTGGGCATACAGAGATATGAAGATCCAAATCTTCTGGCCAGAACCGAGATGTTCCTGCACTTTTTCCATCTTGCGGTTTTCTGGATTTGTAGTGATTCCTCACACGTTTTCGGTGAACGTTGTCTAGCCCTTTTTGAGCTGCGGCACATTTTTTACATTTACAAAATCCTGGGGCACACCACCAACCAAAATGACACAAAATGACACTCTAACGCAGTAATACATGGAGTTAGTATGTTTTTTTAATGTATTTATACACTCAGTGTGAAACCTGGGCCTGTTTCGATGAACACAACATAGATATCCTGGCAGGAATGGCAGAAAGACACAAACTTCCCACACAGAACTCCCAACACCAAGAGAAAATGCTATAAGAGTTTGGTGGGCATTGACCTTGAGTTTTGGAGTTGTAGTTCACCTATATCCAGAGAGCAGTGTGGACTGAAACAACGTTGGATCAGGACCAAACTTGGCATGAATACTCAATATGCCCAAATGTGAACACAGATGGAGTTTGGGGGAAATAGATCTTGACATTTGGGAGTTACGGTTTCTGGGATTTATAGTTAACACACAATCAAAGAGCACCCTGAACTCTTGCAACAATGGAATTGAACCAAACATGGCATATTGAACTCTCATTACCAACAGAAAGTACTGAAAGGGTTGCTTGGGAAGTTGTAGTTCACCCAGAGAGCACTGTGGACTCAAACAATGTTATGTTATGTTGCTGTTTGTTTTCTATCCAGAATCACAATGTTGGAAGGAGGCTCACCACTTTAAGGTCCCTAAAACAGGCATGGGAAAACTTCGGCCCTCTGGGTGCTTTGGACTCCAACTCCCACCATTCCTAACAGCCTGAGGCCCTTTCCTGCTTAAATGGCTGAGGGGGGAAAGGAAAAGGGCCTGAGGCTGCTAGGAATGGTGGGAGTTGGAGTCCAAAACACCTGGAAGGTCCAAGTTTGCCCATGCCAGCTTTCGACAGAGACCCCTTTCTCCCCCTTCGTGCCCTTTCTTCCCCCTCCTGCCGAACACTTACTTTTTCTTCTACGCTGCTGTTTCTGCCGCCATTTTGATCTGAGGGGGCAGCATGAGCGTGTTCAGGAGGGGAGGGGGGAGGGAGGAAGACATGACCCATGCGGGCGCTACTGCGCAGACTCGCCCCAGAGCAAAGTGAGCAGAGCAAGGCTGGGAAGAAGGGAGCCCGAGTGGAGAAGAAAAAGTGTTCGGCAGGAGGGGGAAGAAAGGGCGTTGGAGGTTCCCATTTCCCACGGCACACCTGATGATCGCTCACGGCACACTAGTGTGCCACAGTACACTGGTTGGGAAACACTGGTGTAGCCACTTGTCATTTTGAACCAGGGGCTCCTGGGATAAAGGTACAGTGTTGATGGACCCTAGGAATCTATAGGGGAAATCCAAGGCTTTTCCTTGCAACAGGCACCCATAAGGCTATCAATCCCAGCAACTACAACTCCCAAATGACAAAATCAATCCCCTCCCTCCAACCCCACCAGTATTCAAATTTGGGCATAATGGGTACTTGTGCCAAATTTGGTCCAGTGATTTCAAATACATCCTGCATATCAGATATTTACGTGATGATTCCTAACAGTAGCAAAATTACAGTTGTGAAAGTAGCAATGAAAATAATGTTATGGTTGGGGGTCACCACAACATGAGGAACTGTATTAAGGGGTCGCGGCATTAGGAAGGTTGAGAAACACTGCTGTCGATGCGCCCTTACTCTGCTTGGCTCCAAATTGGTGCTCTTGTAGAACCGGTCTGTTGTGCAGAGCTGCGATCCTGACTTCTCACTCGTTCCTTGTGACGCCCCGCGTGAATTGGACTGGATCAATGACTTCCTCACTTTAATTCCCTCCATTCATACAAACATGCATATCAAAGTTTCAAATGTCGGTTTGTGGGAAATTACATGGAGATAGACACGATCCAACAGTGAATTATGGTAAATTGGGGGGGGGGGGGAGATAGAGAGACAACTCCTGCCCCAACCCTGGAGTAAACAAGCGCCTGTGAAGAAACACTGACCCGGTTTGTTTTGCACCGCATGCTCCAGCACGAACATTCATTAAAAAAACTCTGTGCCAGGTGCCATCATTAGTCAGTAAATTAATCATACATAATTACTAACTTGGAATCTCATTCGCTCGGATCCCAATTTCCCACCAGGAGCTCATTTGAAACTCATGGCTCATACTCAGCTCTGATCCCCCTCCTTATCATCTTTGCATATATCTATATCTATATCTATCTATCTATCTATATAATAAAAGTCAGTGTTTGCTGCAGGAAGTGTGGAGGGCGGGAGGTGCGGAGGAATATGTGCCCGCATTTCGATTGGCTGCCACTGCGGGATTATTTGCATAAAGGACTCTGATTGGCCAGCCTCAGAACTCCAACACTAAGGCACCAGATTATTTGCATAAAGGACTCTGATTGGACAACCTCAGAACTCCAACACTCTACGGCACCAGACAGAGGGCATTGGTTGCCACTGAGAGACAATTTGCATAAAGAACACTGATTGGCCAGCAAAACAGAACGCAACTGAATGCTTGAGTTAGCCAAATGGCATTTTTTTCCCATTGGAAATGGAATGTTCATTTTCTGGGAGGTGCGGAGGATCTGTCACTCCTTCCCACCTGTTACTAAGGAGGCTGTTCAAGTCCTGAACCGGTGCTTGGCCGCTGTAACAGACTGGATGAGGGCGAACACATTGAAACTAAATCCAGACAAGACAGAGGTCCTCCTGGTCAGTCGAAAGGCCAAACAGGGCATAGGGTTACAGCCTGTGTTTGACAGGGTTACACTCCCCCTGAAGGCGCAGGTTCGCAGTCTGGGAGTGATCCTGGATTCATCGCTGAGCCTGGGGCCCCAGGTCTCGGTGGTGGCCAGGAGAGCTTTTGCACAGTTAAAACTTGTGCGCCAGCTGCGCCCGTACCTTGGGAAGTCTGACTTGGTCACGGTAGTCCATGCTCTGGTTACATCCCAAATAGACTACTGCAACGTTCTCTACGTGGGGTTGCCTCTGAAGACTGCTCGGAAGCTGCAATTAGTCCAATGTTCGGCAGCCAGGTTACTAGCAGGGGCAGGGCACAGGGAGCATACAACCCCCTTGCTGCGCCAGCTCCACTGACTGCCAATTAGCTTCCGGGCACAATTCAAAGTGCTGGTTTTAACCTACAAAACCCTATACCGTTCTGGCCCAGTTTACCTGTCCGAATGGATTCTCCCCTATGAACCATTAAGGACATTAAGATCCTCCGGAGAGGCCCTGCGACTGGTGGGGACGAGAGACGGGGCCTTCTCTGTGGCCGCCCCTCGGCTGTGGAACTCTCTCCCAAGTGATGCCAGATCTGCCCCTTCTCTGTTGTCCTTGAGGAGGCTGGTGAAGACCTGGATGTGGAACCAAGCCTTCCCAGAATAGGCCGGGATTGGCTCTTGTCTGACCACGTTTACAGATTGAGTGGAATTGTTTTAATGGTGATGTGGTTTTATGCTGGGTTTTTATGTATTTTAGTATGTTGTTGTAGTTGTTTTTAAACTGTATAGCAGGGCTGTCCAACTGGCGGCCCGGGGGCCGTATACGCCCCCCCCCGCCCCCTTCCCTCCGGCCCCCTAAGCTTTTTAATAAAAATTGAAAAATTGAAAAATAAAATAAAAAATTAAAATTAAAAAAAATACCTACTTCCAGGTTCGGAGCAAGTATCATGAGAATATGCAATCCACACGGGATTTCGCTGTCAATGCAAGATCACGCCAGCGTTGACAGCGAAATCCCGTGTGGATTGCGTATTCTCGCGATATTCTTCGGCTACTCTACTACTGGATCGCTGAGGCCCACAGACGCGATTAGGACCTTCTTCGACTCAGTCGGTCGTCGCCTCTCTCGTCGCCCCGGGTACTCCTGGATCCTGCGCATTTGGAAAAGGTAGGCCGAAGCAGGGGGGCTCCTCAGGGGCTCCTCATTCCCTCCCCCCACCTCCCCTCATGTATTAAATATAAAATTAAATATATTTAAAGATGAAATAAGGGGAGATGGGATACATTAAAATAAGGGGGGAGGGGAGGATGGAATTAAATATATTTAATATTAAATTAAAATAAGGGGAGGATGGAATTAAATATATTTAATATTAAATTAAAATAAGGGGAGGATGGAATTAAATATATTTAATATTAAATTAAAATAATTTAATATCTTATCCCTGCATTTTATCTCAGTAAAAGATTATATTTGACTGTATGCATGCAGGGGCGGGGCAGGGGCGGAGCCGGGGGAGAGGGTGGAGCTGGGGGCGGGGAGGGGGTGGAGCAGGGGTGGGGACGGAGCTGGGGGCAGGGGCAGACCCTACGGCCCTCCCAGGTCATCAGTGACCGGAATTCAGGCCCCTGGGCCGGTAGAAGTTGGACAGCCCTGCTGTATAGCATTGAATTTTTGCTGTCATGCCGGTCTGAGTCCCTCGAGAGAGGTGAGAAGGTCGGGGTACAAAAGTTTTAAAGAAATAAATAAATAAATTTTACATTCTTATTGGATTTCTGTTCCACTTCCCTCCAAGGATTCGGATCCAAGGAGGCTCGCGAACGATTAGAAGCAGCTACGCTGAAAAAACTGGCGAAGGCAGAAAGAAACAAGAACAGCCCCAAATTATAATGCCCAAACCCCAATTAAACCAATTATCGTATTAAAACCCTACTGAGGGTTTTTTTTCAAAAAAGGAAAACACATTTCTCCGAGTGCCGAAAGCCCCCTCTTAAAAGCCTATTTATTTATTTTCGCAGCGCTGATGTCAAGATAAGTCATCCCACATTCTGAGTGTTAGTCGCAGCCAGAATTGGCAGCCAACTCCTGCCGATGTATCTGACATTCCTGAGTCCTCAGGTATGAGCCATCGAGGCAAACAAAGATACTACAGTCTTCCCGTCCCATGAGTCACAAATGCCTGTAATCCTAAAATTGAGATAATTGCAAGAAATTATAGTGTGTCTCTCCCTCCCCACTACACACACCGAAATTTCCATCAACACAGAGGGCACTCGGGCTTGTTGCTTGTCGGAGATTGTAAACCACAACCCAAAACAAACAATGCGCTTTTGGATTCTTGGTTTGGCTTTCAGTCGCTAGGCTTAGCAGCGTTTCCTGCACCAACATCCAAAGAAGCAGACCAAGGCTTGCGGGTTTGAATCCTACCTTAGGACCCATTATCCTCTCTCTCTCTCTATATATATCCCAAACTATATACCAGTTTGGCAGAGACCGGCCCAGTGGATTGACTTCTACATATGGGGAACCTAAGGCTCATGCCCAGATTACCCATAAGGCCAACGAGGCCATGGCCTAGGGGACCAAGTCAGGGGCACAGATCACTGACCAAAAAAACAAAACTGGCCCGCGCCCCTCTTTCCCCCTTTCTCATGCCCCTCCTTCCTCCTTCTCCCAGCAAAGTCTCTGCTTCGCCTCGTGCTCTCTCTCTCTCTCTCTCTCTCTCTCTCGCACTCTCTCTCACACACACTCTCTCTCTCTCACTCTCATTCTCTCTCATGCGCTCTCTCTCACTCTTTTGCTCTCTCTCTCTCGCTTGTGCTCTCTCTCTCTCACGTGCGCTCTCTCTCTCTCTCTCTCTCTCTCGTGCACGCTCTCCCTCTCTCTCGTGCATGCTCTCTCTCGTGCACTCTCTCTCTCTCGAACGGGGACCAGGTCAAGGGGGGGGAGGCACAGATCACTGACCAAAAAAAACTGGCCTGCACCCCTCTTTCCCCCTTTCTCATGCCCCTCCTTGCTCCTTCTCCCAGCAAAGTCTCTGCTTCGTCTCGTGCTCTCTCTCTCTCTCTCTCGCACTCTCTCTCTCACACACACACTCTCTCTCACTCTCATTCTCTCTCATGCGCTCTCTCTCTCTTTTGCTCTCTCTCTCGCTTGTGCTCTCTCTCACGTGCGCTCTCTCTCTCTCTCTCTCTCTCTCTTGTGCACGCTCTCCCTCCCTCTCGTGCATGCTCTCTCTCGTGCACTCTCTCTCTCTCTCTCTCATGCGTGCCTTTGGAGCGAGTTTGCACCCATTGCGCTCTCCCCAAGCCTCCCGACTCCCGAGGAGACCTTCAGAGCACAGCGGAGCTTTCCAGCCGGTGGGAATACATGGGGACCTTGGAGGTGGTGGGATGGTGCCTACTCGCCTTTCTCTTCTGCTCCGGAGGCACCATGGCGAAAACCAGCCAAGTGTGGGTCTGAGTAGTGGGGGGGGGGGGGCATAATTCCAAAGTGTGGTCTAGGGTGCAAAAAAGTGTTAATCTGGTCCTGCTAAGACCTCTTATGCAGCATATCCACTTGAGTTTGGAGCAGGAGTTAGATTGCAACCTTGTGCACGTGTGTGATAAAATGCAACATTTCTGAATATTCAAACACACCCTTAAATCAAAGGGGTGGGTTCATTTTGTCGGCACAAAGACACACAAACAATGGTTAGAGTTGGCTCTTGCTTTGGACTTCTGACCTTCCCAAACAAACAAACAACAACAAAAGTCTTGTTTGTGTTTTGAACCCAAACACGAGGACAAACTGAGTGGGAGAATTGCCTTGGAATTTCCTTGTGGTTGGTTGACATTTTGGGTGGTTTCTTTAACATCGAGGTGGCTTTTTTGGAAAATGCCAGAAAGAGGCCCTTTTCTGACACAGAGAAATGCATGGCTTCAGGGAGAGCGAGGCTGGGTGCCAAAGCCTTTGCAAACGATCAAATTTACCAGGATTCAGATACAAACAAGAGGGAAAACTATTTGGGAAGTATGCGTTGATGCAGCTCTGGAGATCAAAGAGGTCACTTTCCCAGTGATAGGTAGATAGACAGACAGACAGATGTCAACCCCTGTAAGTTAAGGTGGAAGATAGATAGCTAGAGATAGATAGATAGACAGACAGACAGATGTCAACCCCTGTAAGTTAAGGTGGAAGATAGATAGCTAGAAATAGATAGATAGACAGATAGATAGATGTCTACCCCTGTAAGTTAAGGTGGAAGATAGATAGATAGCGATAGATAGACAGACAGACAGACAGATGTCAACCCCTGTAAGTTAAGGTGGAAGATAGCTAGCTAGAGATAGATAGATAGATAGACAGACAGACAGACAGATGTCAACCCCTGTAAGTTAAGGTGGAAGATACAGTAGATAGATAGAGATAGACATACAGACAGACAGACAGATGTCCACCCCTGTAAGTTAAGGTGGAAGATAGATAGATGATAGATAGATAGATAGATAGAGATAGATAGACAGACAGACAGATGTCAACCCCTGTAAGTTAAGGTGGAAGATAGATAGATAGATAGATAGATAGACAGACAGACAGATGTCAACCCCTGTAAGTTAAGGTGGAAGATACAGTAGATAGATAGAGATAGATAGACAGACAGACAGACAGATGTCAACCCCTGTAAGTTAAGGTGGAAGATAGAGAGAGAGAGAGATAGACAAGCAGACAGATGTCAACCCCTGTAAGTTAAGGTGGAAGATAGAGAGAGAGAGAGATAGACAAGCAGACAGATGTCCACCCCTGTAAGTTAAGGTGGAAGATAGCTAGCTAGAGATAGATAGATAGACAGACAGACAGATGTCAACCCCTGTAAGTTAAGGTGGAAGATACAGTAGATAGATAGAGATAGATAGACAGACAGACAGACAGATGTCAACCCCTGTAAGTTAAGGTGGAAGATAGAGAGATAGAGAGATAGACAAGCAGACAGATGTCCACCCCTGTAAGTTAAGGTGGGAGATAGATAGATGATAGATAGACAGACAGACAGATGTCAACCCCTGTAAGTTAAGGTGGGAGATAGATAGGTGACAGATAGATAGACAGACAGATGTCAACCCTGTAAGTTAAGGTGGTAGATAGATAGATAGATAGACAGACAGACAGATGTCAACCCCTGTAAGTTAAGGTGGAAGATAGATAGATAGATAGATAGATAGATAGATAGACAGACAGACAGACAGATGTCAACCCCTGTAAGTTAAGGTGGAAGATAGATAGATAGAGATAGATAGACAGACAGACAGACAGATGTCCACCCCTGTAAGTTAAGGTGGAAGATAGATAGATAGAGATAGACAGACAGACAGACAGACAGATGTCCACCCCTGTAAGTTAAATTGGAAGATAGATAGATGATAGATAGATAGATATGGCAGATAGGTGACAGATAGATAGACAGACAGACAGATGTCAACCCTGTAAGTTAAGGTGGTAGATAGATAGATAGGATAGATAGATAGATAGATAGATAGATAGATAGATACTAGAGATGGCAGATAGGTGACAGACAGACAGATAGATAGATGTCTACCCCTGTAAGTTAAGGTGGAAGATAGATAGATGATAAATAGATTTGTAGTTCACCAAGGGCTCAGAAATAAATGTATAATCAATATGTGATCATGACTGAACCAACAGCAGCTGTAAACCTCTAAACTCTATCGTACCAACCCTTTAATAAATTGCATCTTTGTTATGATTTTGTGTAACTTGTATCATTCAACTGTGTACTGTATCTTTTTCTTATCCATGAACTGGATATAACCTGTTTTTAAGAAATGTATCAAAATGTAGCTTAGGAACAAGCACCCCTCTGTGACCTTGTTCAGAAAAATCTAAGAATGGAAATGGTTGGGCAAATCCCTCTGGCTATTTCCCAAGCCAGGTAATCCCCAGATTCATGGTGTGTAGGCAAAGATAGGCCATTTCTTTTGCCCGTCATATAAGCCCCGTATACCCTGCCACTCCTCACTTGGAGTAATCTTGCATCCATTTCTGAGTGATACGGGTAAAAATGATATTGACAAACTGAAATCAAGATGATAAAGGGCCTGCGGAAACCATGTCCTGTGAGGAAAAAAGCCTTACAGAATTGGGATATTTGGCGAAGAGAAGAGTGCAAAGCAATTGGAAAGCCATTGTTAATGGCTGTATTTGGTTTAGGTTTGCAGAGCCTTTTATATTTCTATTTTTCCGCATTTTCACTGGGATCCTGCACCCCTAACTCCAACACATAGAGAAGGCTGCTTATATATCTGCTCCTCAATTGTGTGATTTACTATAGAGGCACCATTCATGCAATGCTACTTCCACGAACGTAAAGTCATGTTTCATTTTCTCAATACAAGACTTTGCAATGTGAATGGCATCCCAGGAGGAAAGAGCAGGCCGGGTCTCCAGGGCCCCTGTACAATCCATAGGGCGCACTGGGACTTCCTTGGGAAGAGCTGAAGCCACATCAGCTATGTAAAAGACAACAAAGATCTGTTGAGTTGCTTCATTTGGGGACCGATGTGGCCTGTGACTAAGCAGGAAGTCCTTGGGTTAGAAACTTGCCTTTTGCCACAAGATTTCTTGGTGGCCTCCACAAAGCCTCCGTTTGCCATCTAAAAACGTGTGGAATGTAACTCAGAAGGAAGCATGGCGATGGTGTAGCAGGAATCTTACACAGGTAAGGTTATGTGGTGCAGCTGAACCAAGTCACCCAATCTGCAGTGCAATGCGCAACCAAATCTGCAGTGCAATGCGCAACCAAACTGCAATGCAATTTGCAATGAAACCTGCAGTACAATATACAACCAAACTGCAATGTGCAACCAAATATGCAGTGCAATGCACAACCAATTCTGCAATGCAATGTGAAACCAAACCTGAAATGCGCAACCAAATATGCAGTGTAATACACAACCAAATCTGCAATGCAATGTGACACCAAATCTGCAATGCACTGTGAAACCAAATGTGCAATGCACAATCAAATCTGCAGTGCAATGCACAACCAAACTGCAATGCAATGAACAACCAAATCTGCAATGCAATGTGACACCAAACCTGCAATGCACAACCAAATCTGCAATGCACTGTGAAACCAAATGTGCAATGCACAATCAAATCTGCAGTGCAATGCACAACCAATTCTGAAATGCAATGTTCAACCAAATATGCAGTGCAATGCACAACCAAACTGCAATGCAATGAACAACCAAATCTGCAATGCAATGTGACACCAATCCTGCAATGCAGTGCACAACCAAATCTGCAATGTAATGCAATGCGCAACCAGATTGGCAATGCAAATAACAGTAAAATCTGCAATGCAATGTGAAACCAAACTTGCAATGCACAACCAATTCTGCAATGCAATGTGAACCCAAACGTGAAATGCACATTCAAATCTGCAGTGCAATGCACATTCAAATCTGCAGTGCAATGCACAACCAATTCTAAAAAGCAATGTGCAACCAAATATGCAGTGCAATGCACAACCAAACTGCAATGCAATGAACAACCAAATCTGCAATGCAATGTGACACCAATCCTGCAATGCAGTGCACAACCAAATCTGCAATGCAATGCGCAACCAGATTGGCAATGCAAATAACAGCAAAATCTTCAGTGCAATGTGAAACCAAACGTGCAAATGCACAACCAATTCTGCAATGCAATGTGAACCCAAACGTGCAATGCACAATCAAATTTGCAGTGCAATGCGCAACCAAATCTGCAGTGCAATGCACAACCAAACTGCAATGCAATTTGCAATGAAACCTGCAGTACAATATACAAACATATTGCAATGTGCAACCAAATATGCAGTGCAATGCACAACCAATTCTGCAATGCAATATGAAACCAAACCTGAAATGCGCAACCAAATATGCAGTGTAATACACAACCAAATCTGCAATGCAATGTGACACCAAATCTGCAATGCACTGTGAAACCAAATGTGCAATGCACAATCAAATCTGCAGTGCAATGCACAACCAAACTGCAATGCAATGAACAACCAAATCTGCAATGCAATGTGACACCAAACCTGAAATGCACAACCAAATCTGCAATGCACTGTGAAACCAAATGTGCAATGCACAATCAAATCTGCAGTGCAATGCACAACCAATTCTGAAATGCAATGTTCAACCAAATATGCAGTGCAATGCACAACCAAACTGCAATGCAATGAACAACCAAATCTGCAATGCAATGTGACACCAATCCTGCAATGCAGTGCACAACCAAATCTGCAATGTAATGCAATGCACAGATTGGCAATGCAAATAACAGTAAAATCTGCAATGCAATGTGAAACCAAACTTGCAATGCACAACCAATGCAATGCAATGTGAACCAAATGTGCAGTGCAATGCACATTCAAATCTGCAGTGCAATGCACAACCAATTCTAAAAAAGCAATGTGCAACCAAATATGCAGTGCAATGCACAACCAAACTGCAATGCAATGAACAACCAAATCTGCAATGCAATGTGACACCAATCCTGCAATGCAGTGCACAACCAAATCTGCAATGTAATGCAATGCGCAACCAGATTGGCAATGCAAATAACAGCAAAATCTGCAGTGCAATGTGAAACCAAACGTGCAAATGCACAACCAATTCTGCAATGCAATGTGAACCCAAACGTGCAATGCACAATCAAATCTGCAGTGCAATGCACAACACAATGCCTCAGCAGTCAAAGTGGTATTGAACAGCGTTGACTCGACAGTGTAGATCAGTGGTTCTCAACCTGTGGGTCCCCAGTGTTTTGGCCCACAACTCCCCAAAATCCCAGTCAGTTTGCCAGCTGTTAGGATTTCTGGGAGTTGAAGGCCAAAACATCTGGGGACCCACAGGTTGAGAGCCACTGGTGTAGATGCACCCTGAGAGAAAGCTTTCGTTTTAGGGACCTGGGCCCATTCTCTTCCATCACTTCCTTCTGCACCAGTCCGAGGTGGATTTTTCCCAGGCAGGACCAGCAAAGTATGTCAGAGTTTGGGAGGTTATGCAAGGACTGATCCAGTTATAGCTTAGAACCAAAGATGCCTCTGCGCTGGATTATATGTATTAATTCCTGGGAGGTGCCCATAAAGTAGGACAGGTGTCAGATGGGATCGGATTGAAAGAACAATCAATCATAATCCACAGGGGACTGGTGTTGGGGCTTAAGAGGCGTGCCTTTTCCTTGCCCACAGAAGCAAGAAACAGCTCAAGGTTGCAACAGGACGCAATGTACTTCTTGCATAGGATGCATCTATTATTATTATTATTATGTTTCTTTATACCTTGCTTTTTTAACCTCATCATTCGATCCATGAACCCCATTGTCACTCCCAACATCCAGAGTACCCTGATCATTAGATACAAACACAGGCTGAACTCCAACAGCTATAATGGTAGAACACATTTACCACTGTTAGCCCACCAAATTCCAGAATGTTTCACATATCCAAGGATTTTTGGGAAATTTTCAAAGTGTTTGCGAAATAATCTCCAGGCGGTGCCTGATAGGGAGCACCAAAAGCCTCATTTCTGGCAACTTAATCTGGCCTGCAGCAGGGAGTTCCGCAGTTCCTGAATGCCCCATTTGGGCCAAATATCGCTGGGTAGCGTTGTCGCAGCAGCAGTCTCTGGAGAAGATATGTTCCCGTCTCTCTTTCCTTTCCTCTTTCTCTAATATTGTAGCTAATCCTCCAATAAAAGAAACCTCTATTTGCAACTTTTTTTCCTTTCCATAGTGATACATTGTGTCCTTCACTGCCTCTAACATAAATAAATCATAAATAAAACCTTTTCCAGGCCGCGGAACACTGCGGGCCTGTCCGAGATGCCTTTGTGGCATCTCGGGAAGGCCCGAGCCACGTTTCCCCAAACTGTGGATACCGAGACCCCGGATCCCTGCGGACCCCGGTATCCATGAAATGGCAGATCGTCTCCATTTTGGTGTCATATTTTTCCTTGACTAATTCTAAGACTTTCTGTCATCTCACTTTCTGTCTCCTGGTCCTTGTGCCCTGGGAACAACCTTTTTGTTCTTAAGTATTAGTTTTCAAAAGTCCCAGCTGACTGTCAGAAACGCCGGCTTCCCAGCTGACCGCAATGTTCCACCATGGACCCTGGATCATCTAAGGACATCCGTGTTCCATGGAGCCTGCCTTTGTGCTTTCCCTTTGGGGGCTCTATGACGGCAACAGGCCAGGATCGCCAGAGTCTCCCGCAACTGGGAGTTATAGTTCTCTTGTCCTTCCAAGTACAGGACTTCTTCATAGTTAAAGAAAAATCAAATGGTTTTTCTTCGACTTTGGTGAGATTCATTGGGAAACTTTGGGGTGGGATTTTGCGTCCTACTTTGCTCACCAAGGGTTAGTGATCCCTCATTTTGGGCGCAAGGGCCTCTGCCCCTCCTGGGCCAGGCCAACCCAAATTCTGTTCGATAACATGCCCACATGTCGGATATAACTTTGAAAGCACAAATCTAACGAATTTGATATGATTTATAATGAGATATGATTACAATGCATAAGCCTACTGTTTAGTTGTGTGGTCCTTGTACTTTGAAAGTAGTTGTTCTACTCCAGGAACTTTGTTTTTGTGGCTGCAACACACTAGCTTGAATTAGTTGAGAGTTGGTTATGACAGTGATTTTCAACCAGTGTGCCATGGAACACTATTGTGCCGTGAGAGATCATCAGGTGTGCCGTGGGAAATTACAGTGTAGAGAGAGAGAGAGAGAGAGAGAGCCTAGAGAGGAAAGAGAGCCTCAGACAGGTAGCGGAAATGAGGCTTTCTTGGCCGAAGCAGCAATGCCAGCCAGCCTGGCTGCAGTCAGGGAGAGCCCTCAGCGTCCAGAACTTTCCTCCCTCCCTCCCTTCTCTCTCTCTCCTTCCTTCCCTCCCTCTGCGCGCCAAGGGCTACCTGACCGGGCTGCGGCTCCTCCTGCTTCCTGGCTCCTGGGCGCTCTTCTGCCCTCCTCCCCTCCGGCAGCAAGGAGGAGGAGAGGGAGGAGGAGTCCATGGGAGCTGCCCCCGTCCGACCCCGAGGCAAGGCTTTCTGCCCTCTAGCCCCTCCATGCCAGGGAAAGGGAGCAACCCCTCATCTCCTGGCCTCTCCTGTCTGGGCTCCGGGTTCGCTGCAAAGCAGAGCAGAGCAGAGGCCGGGATGCGCAGCTCCACAGCCCAGCTTGGTTCCTTCCCGATCTGGCCCCAAGGTGACAGCAGGGAACCCAAAGGGACATGGAGGGGGGAGGCACTCCTGGGGGGGGGCTGAACCCCTTTGGGAAGGAGAGCTGGGGGTGGCGATGGCTGCGAGCCTCCGCCGCAGTTTGTTCCGAGGCTCGGAGCCACCCCGTGTGCTCAATTCCTATTCGTCATGCTCAACTGAGCCCGTGTGCGCTTCGGCCACTCAGCGCAGCCCTCCACTGCGGGACGGTGACGGTCCTCCTGTGCGTGGGCCCCCCGGGGGGAGGGAGGTTTGGCAGAAGCAGCGGCATCACAAGGGGGGAGGGTGACAGTTAGTAAAATGACAGTTAGAGTGTCATTTTGGTTGGTGGTGTGCCCCAGGATTTTGTAAATGTAAAAAATGTGCAGCGGCTCAAAAAAGGTTGAAAATCACTGGGTTATGAGATATTCACTGGAAAAAAATTGCAAAATGTTGTATAGCAAGATGTCCCTCCCACCAAAAACCCCCCATTTTTGCAGTTTACTAAACTTTTCTCATGTTTTTATGATAGGACCAATGAGGAAATGACATGGATAATCCAGGAACAGAAATCGTGTGATGTCGTAGTGCAATGTTTCCCCCTTTTGGGAAGGGATTTCTCCAGATCAAAAGGAAAAGAAAAGGCCTTTGCAATCTTTGGAGGTTTGATGCCTGCCAAAGCAAGGGAATCTAGGCCAGGTAGAGCAGGGCCCCATTGCAGCTTGCATCACTTTTGCTTTGCAGCCTCTTCCCTGCGTTGCCCAAGAGAAGCATTTGCAACCCTCGGAGCCTTTCCTTTTGCAGAGAGTCATTCCAGAGCGAAACCGTCTTTGATTTGATTTTAGAGGCGACCCTTGATTCGTTTTCTTGATTCCGCTGGGAAACGGCAGCCTCTCTCTTGGCGATGGCACCCCGGCGTATCCAAGAGGGGGGTCCTTGTTATCCGTGGAAATTAATCTCCATTCGGAGGATGTTTATGTAATATCGTAAATACCAATCTCTGGTATTTATATGTATGTAGCATCGTGTTTACATGGGCAAGCAGCCACTTGTACCAGAGAAACAAACAAAGAGCTGTTCTCTGTGGAGAGGGAAAGCGCTCTCTTTCTTCTTTCCAGTCCACTTTCTCTTCTACGGCACTCCTTGTTACATGGCTCTCCTTTCAAGTGACTCTTTAAGACAGTGTTTCCCAACCTTTTTGAGCTGCGGCACATTTTTTACATTTACAAAATTCTGGGGCACGCCACCGACCAAAATGACACAAAATGACACTCTAACACAGTGATACATATAGTTCAGTGCTGTCCAACTTATTCCGGGCCAAGGGCCGGAAGAAGTGTCACTGATCACCTGGGGGGCCGCAGGTGATCAGTGAGCGGGGGCGTGGCCGCTCCGGGGCGTGGCCGGCCTCCTCTTGCGGCCCACCCATTTTCAGGAGGGTTTCCCTGGGTGACGTTAGGCTGGGTGACACCCAGCCTAACGTCACCCAGGAAACCCTCCCGCAAGCCTGGATGGCTGGCGGGGGACGCGAGCGGCGCTCGCTTCCCCTGCCAGCCTTCCAGGCTTCAGGAGGGTTTTTCGCCCGGCTCCCATGTCCCTCTGAGCAGAGGGACACGGGAGTTGGGCAAAAACTCCCTCGCCAGGCTGGATGGCTGGCGGGAGGGGCGCTCGCTTCCCCGCCAGCCTTCAGGTTTGGGGAAGGGTTTTCGCCCGGCACTCGCGTCTTGAGTGGCGGGTGAAAACCCTTCCCAAACCTGAAGGCTCGCGGGGAAGCGGCGCCGTTCTCACTTCCGCCAGCCATCCAGGCTGGCGGGGAGTTTTTTGCCACTGCCGTGATGCCTTGGAAGGGAGCGAGGCGCCGCGGGGACCCCCCTCCCTTCCAAGGCATCGGCGCCGGAGAGAGAGGGAAGAAGAGGGTGGTGCAGGGAGGAGGAGCTAGCTCTCTTCCTCCTCCCTGCACCGCCCCTGTCCCTCTCTCGCCGGCGCCGATGCTAACCGGTTTGCATCGGCGCCGGAGAGAGGGAAAAAGAGGGTGGTGCAGGGAGGAGGAGCTGGCTCACTTCCTCCTCCCTGCCCCGCCTCCCCTCCCCGGCCGCCATTTAAATTTTTTTAAAAAATAAAAATAAAAATGGCGGCCGGGGGCATAGCGGGGGCCGTGTCCAACAGGCTGGGGGGGCGTGTACGGCCCCCGGGCCGCCAGTTGGACAGCCCTGATATAGTTAATGTTTTTAAATGTATTTATACACTCAGTGTGAAACCTGGGCCTGTTTCGATGGACACAACATAGATATTTTGGCAGGAATGGCAGAAAGACACAAACTTCCCACACAGAACTCCCAGAACCAAGAGAAAATACTATAAGAGTAAGGTGGGCATTGACCTTAGGTTTTGGAGTTGTAGTTCACCTATATCCAGAGAGCACTGTGGACTCAAACAATATTGGATCAGGACCAAACTTGGCATGAATACTTAATATGCCCAAATGTGAACACAGATGGAGTTTGGGGAAAATAGACCTTGACATTTGGGAGTTACAGTTTCTGGGATTTATAGTTAACACACAGTCAAAGAGCATCCTGAACTCTTGCAACAATGGAATTGAACCAAACTTGGCATATTGAACTCTCATTACCAACAGAAAGTATTGAAAGGGTTTGCTTGGGAATTGACCTTGGGTTTGGAAGTTGTAGTTCACCTACATCCGAGTGGAGAAGAAAAAGTGTTCGGCAGGAGGGGGAAGAAAGGGTATTGGAGGTTCCAATTTCCCACGGCACACCTGATGATTGCTCACGGCACACTGGTTGGGAAACATTGCTTTAAGATACCCAATTTTGATAAAACGTGATGTTCAAAAATCTGCGAGCGATTTGGGCTCTTCCCTTTCAGGGTTTTTCCTTTGACCACCTTGTTGGTCCAATGGGTTGGCGAAACAGAGAGGACTTTCGTACATTTCGCTTGTTTGCAACGGTGCCACCAATTTGAAACTGGGACCAAAGTGAACTATCTTACCATCCGGGGGAAATGTATACAAAGTTCAGATCCCGGCCAAGGCACAGGAAAGGCCCCTGGCAAGTGACAAGCATTTCTTGGCCTCTGTTCCTCCAGCTGTAAAAATCACACCGTGTCATCAAGTCGTCGGTTTGATGGGAACCCAGGGGCCATCTAGTCCCCAGCCCAAAAGTACATTGTGTAAGGCAGTGTTTCCCAACCTTTTTTGAGCCGCGGCACACTTTTAACATTAAAAATATCCGGGGGCACACCACCAACCAAAATGACACAAAATGACTAACACAGTAAAGAAAGGCTGGGGGATGGTGGCCTGCTGGGAGCAGCTGCTGGGAGCGCCAAAGCCAAGGGAATGGGAGGAGCCAGTCCACGCCATGCCCCACCCCATCCTCCCGGCTTCAGCTCTCCCACAGCTTCACCAGCCTTGAGGGGGCAGTGCCAAGCCAGCGGTGGCAGAGCCAGCACAATGTTGGCTTGGCACTGCCCCTCAAGGCTGGAGCAGCTGCTGGGAGTGCCAAAGCCGGGGCGGGGGCGGAGCGAAGCCACCCCATGCCCCCCTCCCCTCCCGCTTCAGCTCTCCCAGCAGCTGCTCCAGCCTTGCGGGGGCAGTGCTAAGCCAGTGGTGGCAGAGCCAGCACAATGTTGGCTTGGCACTGTCCCCTCAAGGCTGGAGCAGCTGCTGGGAGTGCCAAAGCCGGGGAGGGGGCGGAGCCAAGCCGCACCATGCCCCCTCCCCCAGCTTCAGCTCTCCCAGCAGATGCTCCAGCCTTGAGGGGCAGTGCTAAGCCAGTGGTGGCAGAGCCAGCACAATGCTGGCTTGGCACTGTCCCCTCAAGGCTGGAGCAGCTGCTGGGAGTGCCAAAGCTGGGGAGGGGGGGAGCCAAGCCGCACCATGCCCCCCCCCCCAGCTTCAGCTCTCCCAGCAGCTGCTCCAGCCTTGAGGGGCAGTGCTAAGCCAGTGGTGGCAGAGCCAGCACAATGCTGGCTTGGCACTGTCCCCTCAAGGCTGGAGCAGCTGCTGGGAGTGCCAAGGCCGAGGAGGGGCGGAGCCAAGCCGCACCATGCCCCCCTCCCCCCAGTTCAGCTCTCCCAGCAGCTGCTCCAGCCTTGAGGGGCAGTGCTAAGCCAGTGGTGGCAGAGCCAGCACAATGCTGGCTTGGCACTGTCCCTCAAGGCTGGAGCAGCTGCTGGGAGTGCCAAAGCCGGGAGGGGGAGCCAAGCCGCACCATGCCCCCTCCCCAGCTTCAGCTCTCCCAGCAGCTGCTCCAGCCTTGAGGGGCAGTGCTAAGCCAGTGGTGGCAGAGCCAGCACAATGCTGACTTGGCACTGTCCCCTCAAGGCTGGAGCAGCTGCTGGGAGTGCCAAAGCTGGGGAGGGGGTGGAGCCAAGCCGCACCATGCCCCCTTCCCCCCCAGCTCCAGCTCTCCCAGCAGCTGCTCCAGCCTTGAGGGGGCAGTGGTAAGCCAGTGGTGGCAGAGCCAGCACAATGCTGGCTTGGCACTGTCCCCTCAAGGCTGGAGAAGCTGCTGGGAGTGCCGAAGCTGGGGGAGGGGGTGGAGCCAGGCTGCACCATGCCCCGCCCCCTCCCCTCAGTATCAGCTCTCCCACAGAGGAGGAACATGAGCGGTGGATGGGCTTCAGTGGGCGGGGCTCCTCCACATGGCTTCAGCGAGCGAGGGATGGGAGTCATGGCAGATTGGAGGCTGGCTGGGGAAACGACCGAAGGAGGCGGCGCCCCGGCCCCTTCTTCTTTTTCTTCGCCGCCGCCCGGCCCTTCCTCCTCCTCCCCCAAGCAGCAGGAGTTCAGCAGGAGGAGAGGGGAAGGAAGGGGGGCAGAGATCTTTTCCCGCGGCACAGCAGGAGGTCCATCACGGCACACTAGTGTGCCACGGCACACTGGTTGGGAAACACTGGTGTAAGGGAACTCACATAAGTGCATGGCACCAACAGGGTTTTGAGCATTGCTTATGAAAAGAAACAACATTCGAAGCTGATTCCCAAAAAGGTAGCCGACATTTGCAGCGCCTCCCTCTTAATCCTCACAAACCCTCATACAATTGCCATTGTGTGCCCATGGATTTGCAACCAACGCCAGGTTGTGAGTTATGGCGACGCGTTGCTTAACCGTTGGGAAGATATTGGTTGCTTTCCTCCCGATGTGCCACATGCAGGTCTGCAAATAAATTTACGGCTTATTTATTTAGCCCGTCAAGCTTGTACTTGCCCCTGCGTTAAGGATTTATTGGGAAAGTGCGTAAACAACACACATTGTCGCAGGGACAAACCCAAAGTGCGCTGGAGAGGGCTGTTTCGCGCTGGGCTTTGTTGACAGCCCTGTTGCTGTTGTTGTTAAGGGGAAGTTTCTGCTTCCAGCAGAGGAAACGCTCACCCAAAAGGGGGCATCTCGTTTTCCGTCTTGCAAAAACGTGGAAGGAGTGCTCAGTAAAGGAAATGGACGAAGACCGCGAGGAACGAATCCAAGAGAGACCCGAACATCTTCAGCAAGACCATGTTCCTACTAAAAAGGACTGAGTTCCTCTGGGATTGGATTCCCCCTCAACATCTTCATCTTTTCTTTAACTTTGACCACGTAGTGCAGGAGAATAATTGACGTGATATCACAATAAGGAGCCACGGCTAGCAGAGTGGGTTGAACCGCCACCGTTCAAGCTGTGGGTGGGGTGAGCTCCCGCCATCAGCCCTAGCTTCTGCTTACCTAGCAGTTCAAAAACAGCAACATGAGTAGATAAATAGGTACCTACGTGGCGGGGAGGTAAAAGTCGCCCCTGAAGACATGGTAGCAATTCAACCAGGAAGGCGTCCAGGAACAGCAGGCTCCTCAGTGTGGAGAAATGGAACAGTGGCACCTGCCCGTGGCTGAGTCAAGCCTCTTACTTCCCTGCCAAAGCGGTGCCTATTTATCTACTAGGCCTGGTTAGGTTCTTCGGAATGCTTCTAAAATCGGAATAAATTCGGATTAAATTCACTTTTGAAGCGGTTTTGAAGCGATGTAAGCAACCCGGAAGTGAATTTGCCATTTCGAAACGAACGGCACCATTTTCGGAAAGGGGGTGACACTCCCCCTGAAGACGCAGGTTCACAGTTTGGGTGTGATCCTGGTCTCATCGCTGAGCCTGGAACCCCAGGTTTCAGTGGTGACCAGGGGAGCATTCGCACAGTTAAAACTTGTGCGCCAACTGCGCCCGTACCTTGGGAAGTCTGGCTTGGCCACGGTAGTCCACGCTCTGGTTACATCCCGTATAGATTATTGCAACGCCCTCTAAGTCGGACTGCCTTTGAAGACTGTTCGGAAGCTTCAACTGGTCCAACGGACAGCAGCCAGGTTGATAACAGGAGCGGCACTCAGGGAGCGCACCACACCTCTGTTGTGCCAGCTCCACTGGCTGCCAGTTTGCTACCGGGCAAAATTCAAAGTGCTGGCTTTAGCCTTTAAAGCCCTAACGGTTCTGGTCCAACTTACATGTCCGAACGCATCTCCCCCTATGAACCTTCAAGATGCTTAAGATCATCCGGAGAGGCCCTGCTCTCAGTCCCGCCTGCTTTGCAGGCACGATTGGTGAGGACGAGAGACAGGGCCTTTTCAGTGGTGGCTCCTCGGCTTTGGAATGCCCTCCCTAGTGACATCAGATCAGCCCCCTCCCTCCTGACATTTCGCAAGAAGGTCAAGACCTGGCTGTTTGACCGGGCATTTGCAGGTGTAGTATGATTATTAAATTGAGACCTAAGGAACGCCGCCGCCGCAATTGGAAATCGATTAAATAATGAGACGCTGATATTGTGTTTTTAACGTTAAGTGTTAATTTGTATATGATGTGATTGTGTGGATAACTGTTGATATGTTTATCTTGGCCAGTTCATGCCATTTGTACACCACCTCGAGTCGCCTTCGGGCTGAGAGGGGCGGTATAGAAGCAAAGCAAATAAATAAATAAAAGGAATCGGGGGTTTTTTCCCCTCCCTGGCCTTTCCTTCTGTGCGGATTTCTTCCCTCCACCTGAGAACTGGGGCTAAAGCCGCATTAAACCGCAAGCAGACGCACAGCACTAGCCCGCCTCCTCCTTCGGGCCCGTATTACCTGATACCAATGGGCTCGAGGGCTTCCTCACACATGCACCATCCCCGCACACATGCGCCATCCCGCAGCCAACGCCAAGTGCCATGGGATCGGCGCCGGTCTTGATCTCCCTTGGGGAGAAGATCAGGGTCCTCGTCCTCTTCAACCTCCTTCCTCTTCTGTTGCACTATCTTGGAGGAAGGGTCAGGGGTGAACATGCTCGTTAACGCAGCTTTTGCCCCAGTTCTCAGGCGGAGGGAAGAAATCCACGTCCAAACTGGGTTAAACATGCATGTCCGCCATTAATGAAGCCATTTCGAAATTTCAGAATTTTTCCGAATAAATTTTGGAATTTTTCCAAATAAATTTCGGAATTTTTTCAAATAAATTTCGGTATTTTTTCAAATAAATTTCGGTATTTTTCTGAATAAATTTTGGAATTTTTCCGAATAAATTTTGGAATTTTTCTGAATAAATTTCAGAATTTTTCCAAATAAATTTCGAAATTGTTCCAAATAAATTTTGGAATTTTTCCGAATAAATTTTGGAACTTTTCCAAATAAATTTTGGAATTTTTCCGAATAACCATTTTTAAAAATCAACCAGGCCTATTATTTACTCACATTACTGTTTTCGAACTGTTAGGTAAGCAGGAGCTATGGCTGACAGTGGAAGGTCACCCTGACCCATGACTTGTAAAAATGAGTAGATAAAGGTATGTTGAAAGCCAGTAAGCCACTGTAGTAGGAACAATATAACCATACATGTTTTATGGCTCCCACTGGGCCAACACAAGGACATAAGCGTGCATCATAGGGAGCATTGCTATATCTCCCCTCTAATAAGGCTGAAGGTAACACATTGGATTTTGTGAGCTGAATGCTCTTCTTTATTTGGGAAGGGTGGAAATATTGAAATGAATTGCTAACATAAAAGAGTGTCTCTGAATTCAGGATATGCAGCAGCTGCACTTACATGGTCCTGCAACTCATTGTCTATAATGCGCTGGTATGTTTCCTTTTTTGCTATCATCCCAGTGTTTTTCAACCTTTTTTGAGCCATGGCACACTTTTTACATTTACCAAATACTGGGGCACACCACCAACCAAAATGACACAAAATGACACTCTAACACAGTCATACAGATAGTTAATAGGTTTTAAAATGTATTTATGCACTCAGTGTGAAACCTGGGCCTGTTTCGATGAACACAACATAGATATCCAGGCAGGAATGGCAGAAAGACACACACGAAGGTCTTGCTCAACAGCTGGGAGTTATAGTTCACCCGCAATAAAAGAACATTCTGAACTCCACCAATGATGGAATGGAATCAAACTTCCCACACAGAACTCCCATAACCAAGAGAAAATGCTATAAGAGTTTGGTGGCATTGACCTTGGGTTTTGGAGTTGTAGTTCACCTATATCCAGAGAGCACTGTGGACCCAAAAATGTTGGATCAGGGACCACACTTGGCATGAATACTCAATATGCCCAAATGTGAACACAGATGGAGTTTGGGGGAAAATAGACCTTGACATTTGGGAGTTACAGTTTCTGGGACTTATTGTTAACACACAATCAAAGAGTATCCTGAACTCTTGCAACAATGGAATTGAACCAAACTTGGCATATTGAATTCTCATTACCAACAGAAAGTACTGAAAGGGTTTGCTTGGGAATTGACCTTGAGTTTGGAAGTTGTAGTTCACCTACACCCAGAGAGCACTGTGGACTCAAACAATGTTATGTGATGTTGTTGTTTGTTTTCTGTCCAGAATCCCCATGTTGGAAGGAGGCTCACCACTTTAAGGTCCCTCAAACAGGCATGGGAAAACTTCGGCCCTCTGGGTGCTTTGGACTCCAACTCCCACCATTCCTAACAGCCTGAGGCCCTTTCTTGCTTAAGTGGCTGAGGGGGGGGGGGGGAGGAAAAGGGCCTGAGGCTGCTAGGTCAATTCCCAAGCAAACCCTTTCAGTACTTTCTGTTGGTAATGAGAATTCAATATGCCAAGTTTGGTTCAATTCCATTGTTGCAAGAGTTCAGGATGCTCTTGGAAGGTCCAAGTTTGCCCATGCCAGCTTTTGACAGATACCTCTTCCTCCCCCTTCCCCTTTGCGCCTTTTCTTCCCCCTCCTGCCGAACACTTACTTTTTCTTCTCCACTCGGGCTCCCTTCTTCAGGAGGGGAGGGGGAGAGAGAAGAAGACGTGACCCATGCGGGCGCTACTGTGCAGACTCACCCCACGTCTTCCTCCCTCCCCCCTCCCTTCCTGAACACACTCACGCTGTCCCCTCGGATCAAAATGGCGGCAGCGTGAGTAAAGTGAGGCAAAGCGAGCAGAGCGAGGCTGGGAAGAAGGGAATCCGAGTGGAGGATAAAAAGTGTTCGGCAGGAGGGGGAAGAATGGGCATTGGGGGTTCCAATTTCCCATGGCACACCTGATGATCGCTCACGGCACACTGGTTGGGAAACAATAATCTAATCCCATTGCCAACATATTGGTTTGCGAGAAACCCAGTTTGCTTAGTTTCTCATCCAGTGTCTTTTCCCATCTGCTATATCCTCACTTTCAGGTGTTCTGCAGGTACAGATCCATTCATTATAAGGGATTCCCAATGTACATTTCCTTTGTTTTATTTACAGGGTGAGTAGCACTTTGCTCATCCCACCAAGGCAACCGTCTCCCTTTCCATTCCCATGAACCTTGTCCCGTAACAAGACCCATTGTCCTCTGTACATGTGCGGCATCCTGCAAACAGCAAAGCCCCACTTCTAACGCCTTTAGCAACACACATTCCGAGGATAGCATGGTATTCCCCCCGGCTACTTGAATCCCGGAACTACACTTCCCATGATCCCCGGAGACCCAGATTGCTGAGTGCACACCACATTCCTGATAACAGTTCCATTGTCTCCAGCAAACCAGCCTTTGCCGTGGCCAATGTCTCTAGGCCGCAACCGCAAAACAAGCCTCTCCAAACAAGAGAGGAATGTCCCATCGCAGCCGCTGGCATTCCAAGCCGTCCTGCCGAGGAGCCTCTTCGGTTGTTGCCAAACCTCAACGAACTTCCTCTCCAAAGAACATCGAAATGTTAGGGTTCCTTACCTGGTGGTGAGGCTTGACCAACTTCAGGTGGCATCCTTTGACCTTTAAACTATGTCACCTGCATAGAAACAAAATAATAACTTTTGTTTTGGCTTATGACTATTAAATGTCTTTGCACAATCCTAAATATACACTGGGCCGACTATGTGACGAATGTTGCTGTCCTTGAGCAAGCAGGGGTCACCAGCGTTGAGGCCACGCTATTGAGAACACAGCTGTGCTGGGCAGGGCACGAGGTCTCTAGGATGGAGGACCACCACCTCCCAAAGATACTGCTCTATGGTGAACTCGCCTTGGGTCAGCGCAAGAGAGGCGCCCCCAAAAAGAGATATAAGGACTCCCTGAAACAGCATCTCAGGCTTGTCCAGATTGATCACCAACAATGGTCCACCCTGGCCTCACATCGGGAGGCATGGAGACGCACTATCCACAATGCTGCGGCCTCTTTTGAGAAGACACGCCGAATGGGTCTCGAAGAGAAACGACAACGCAGAAAGAACCGCAACCTGGAAACAACATCACCCAAGGAGACTTTCTGCTGTGCTTTCTGCAACCGGACTTGCCTATCTCAGATTGGCCTTTTTAGTCATCAACGCGCTTGTAAAAAGCGTGGAATAAGTCCTTCCTAAGAATCTTCGTTCACGAAGTAATGCTGAGAGAGAGAGAGAGAGAGAGAGAGAGAGAGAGAGAGATTAAATGTAAGGAAGACACTCAACAACAATCAGAAATGGGTTGTTGTGAGTTTTCCAGGCTGTCTGGCTATGTTCCGGAAGCATTCTCTCCTAACATTTCACCCACATCTATGGCAAGCATCCTCAGAGGTTGTGAGGTCAGCTGGAAACTAGGAAAATGGGGTTTCTATATCTGTGGAATCATGTCCAGGGTGGGAGAAAGAGGTATGTGTGAATATTGCAATTGTTCACCTTGATTAGCATTTAATGGCCTGATCCTTTGAGTCGCCCTCTTCCTCTGGACACGTTCCAGCTTAAGAGTCAACCTCTCCCTTCAATTGTGGTGCCCAGAATTGGACACAGTGTGATTCCAGGTGTGTTCTAACCAAGGCAGAATAGAGGACTTCCTTGGATCTAGACACTCGATTCCTATTGATGCAGGCCAAAATCCCATTGGCTTTTTTTTTTGCTGCCACATCACATTCTCGGAAAGGGTCCCCCTTAATTGTGGGGTCCCCCAAGGGGCTATCCTCTCTCCTCTATTATTCAATATCTATATGCGTACACTTGCCCAGCTGGTGCGAAGTTTCGGTCTGGAGTGTCATCAGTACGCTAATGACACCCATCTGGTGCTGAGGATGGAAGGCCGGCCAGACTCTGTACCCGATTATTTCCATCAGTGCCTGGAAGCCGTGACTGGGTGGCTAGGGGCCAGCAGGTTGAAGGTGAACCCGTCGAAGACAGAGGTCCTGTGGCTGGGTCATCCCGGGGGGTGGGGGGAGCTCCGTCTGCCAATAATGGACAGTGAGGTGGTTAGCCCGTCACCGCTGGTTATAAGCCTGGGGGTCCAACTGGACTCTCTGCTGACGATGGAGGCTCAGGTCTCCACCGTTAGCAGAGCAGTGTTTTTCCATCTGCGCCAGGTGAGGCGGCTAGTGCCCTACCTTTCCGGTGATGACCTAGCCGCGGTAATCCAGGCCACGGTCATCTCGAGACTGGACTACTGTAACGCCCTTTACATTGGCCTTCCTTTGTCGGTAATCCGGAAACTGAAGATGGTGCAAAATGCTGCGGCTCGACTGCTGGCTGGAGTGACACTAACATGCCACATCACGCCAGTCCTCCAGGGTTTACACTGGCTCCCCATCGAGTACCGGACTGCATTCAAAGTGCTGGTGCTAACCTTTAAGGCCTTGCATGGCCTGGGGCCAATGTACCTGAAGGACCGCCTCTCCCTGCACATTCCCCAGAGACCACTACGGTCCATGGACCAAAACCTATTGGAGGTTCCATCACTCAAGATCTGCCGCTTGTCATCGACTCGGCGGCGCACCTTTTCCGTAGTAGCGGCTACCCTGTGGAACGCCCTCCCGGCAGAGGCACGAGCAATAACAGAGTGACAGGCCTTCCAGAGGGCCTGTGAGACCACCCTGTTCCGCCAGGCGTTTAATCTCTAAGGTTGTGCTTCCATTCTGGTCCTAATCTGTTTTTATTCCGTTTTTAACTACGTTGTGTTGTGTATTCGTTGTTGTGAACCACCCTGAGCCTTTTTGGGAAGGGGGGTATATAAAGCGAAATAATAAACAAATAAATAAATTCCTGGCTCATGTTTAACATGTTGTCCAAGAGGACTGTGAGGTCTTCTTATAAGCCAAGGAAGGCTTTTTCAGCCCATTAAAAGGTATTTAAAACTCATCTTATCTTCGAGTATATACGTTATGTATTTTATTGCTTAATGTATTGTATTTGTTTATTTGTATTTATAATGCGCCGTTGGATTTTGCCATAACTCTTAGCCACTCTGAGTCCCGTTTGGGATGAGAAGGATGGGGTGGACATATAGTAACTAACTAACTAAATAAATGGTTGAATGGGTATTTGAACCCAAACTTTGCCATAGTTTCTAGACGTCCTGAGATTGTGGTTTTCTCCAGTGTCCCTGCATTTGGGGCGTGCATCCTCCCTGACCCCGGTGACGCCCAAAACCCATCTCATGCTGCGATCTTGGGAGACCATTTCAAAGCAGATGTTCAAAGCTATAAGAGGAAGGCCGGTCAAGGCAGAGCTCTTATCTCCGTTTCACAGATGGCCTGGGAAAGGGGAAACGAGCACCGAAAGGGAATGAGCCACCGGGGCAACAAAGGCCAAGCCCTAAGAAAGGAGAACCCTACACGACATCACTCTCCGATGGAGGAGCCGCTCTGATTCTATCCGAGTCAATGCCCTAAAAGCACCAGCGCCTGCCGATCTTGGACGTTAAGCAGGGTCAGCCCTGGTGAGGACTTGGATGGGAGACCATTGACAAATGCATCCCACTCATGGTAGGCTCCATATTGGCAAAACCCATCTCTGGAGCCCCCTTCCACACAGCTGTGTAAAATCCACATTGAACTGGATTATATGGCAATGTGGACTCAGATAACACTGTTGTGGATTATCTGTCTGGATATGGCTGTGTGGAAGGGCCCTAAGTCTTCCTATCTTTAAGGCCCCTTTTATATTGCCATATAATCCAGAGTATCACATCAAACAATCCAGATTATCACATCAAATAATCCAGATTATCACATCAAATAATCCAGATTATCACATCAAATAATCCAGATTATCACATCCAAAAATCCAGATTATCACATCAGATAATCCAGATTAACTGCTTTGAACTGGATTATATGAGTCCACATCTGGATTTTACATGGCAGTGTAGAAGGGGCCTAAGAAGACCCTATGACAGGGGTGGGCAATTATTTTTTTCAAGGGGCCACATGAGAGCCAAAAAATGTTATGGAGGGCCGCACCTAAAGGCTGAACTACATTCTAGTATACATTATTTATTTACTCACTAACTATATTTACTATATATTACACATCATTAATATTAACATATTAATATATCAAGAAATATTCATATATTAGTATTAATATCATAATTATTATGTTATAGTATATATATATAGACATCATATATTGAAATTATAATATAATATAATATAATATTATTTATTATATTATATTATAGTAAAATTATTATAAAATAATAAAAACCACTAAAATAAAATAAAATGAAATTCAAGAAGACAAGGAGCGAACCAAGATTGAGGCTGACATCCTCAAGAGAGGAAGGACCCCAAGATGGAGTGGCCCAATGGACCCAGCCCAGAGGATGGCAAAGCGGACCCAGCCGCAGCAGAGCAGAGGATGACTGGAGGCTGCAGGCCTCTGCCCTCTCTCGCCCACCAGCCGTTCCCCAGCTGATCGCCCTACCATGGAGTGCCTATCATCCCGGCTTTGGAGTGCCTGCCATCCCGGGAGGCGATCCGGGCCTGCAGCGGGAGCAGTCGGCGACCTGAGGCGGCTGATCGCCCTGGCGACCCAGAAGACGATCAAGACTTTCGGGTCGCCAAGGCGATCAGCCGCTGGTCACCCTCTGCTCCCGCTGCAGGCCTGGACTGCCTCCCAGGAATCTCTCCACAATTATTGATATCCTTGATATATTTGATTTTGGTGAGTATTATACTCTGCATGTTCATATTGATTTTTTAATGCAATGATATATGTATGCTAGTTCTTGTTAGTTTTGCTCATGTCACTTGTATTGTATCCATCCATAGGATTTGTATTATGCTCCTACACCAGCACAATTGTTATATGCTTTATGGAAACGCCCTGATGAAGTGGTAGACACTTACCTGCGAAACGGGATTTGGGACCCTCCTAAATACCTACATCCCCCATTGGCGTTGTTGGGACAGCTGCGGGAGCGGCCAGTCCCACAGCAGGACTTGCATTGGAATACCACTGGCGTTTGTGCATTGGAGCGCACTCAGTATATATCTACTGTTGGGACTGCACAGCTATTTAGCTGTGGCCCTGAATAAACACTATTTGGCATTTTTGTACATCTGTGTGGACTCGGACATCATTTGATACGATTGGATCTCGCCCATTGCTTCCTGGGCGGACCCCAGGACGTGCGGGGCACCCCTCCGGCCACCTGTGTCGGATCATTGCATCGGACGGGGGCGGGAACCGCAGCCCTACATTGATGTTGGATGTTACTGCAACCCTTGATCTTTATTATTTTCATCTTTATTATTTTCAATTTTGCACCTCCGGGGATTTCCCCACCTCCATGCGGTGACCGCCGCTCTGACGCAGCCTTGGCTCCGCCTCTGGGATTTCCCTCAGCAGGCGCCACTTTTTCCCACTTGGGAGCCCCGTTTACGTCATCACCACGGGCCGCATCTGAACAGGCACGTCATCTCCCGGCGCTGACTTGCTAGGACCCCGTTCGTCATGAGGACAGGCCGCTCTGACGCGGCCCTGGCTCCGCCCTAGGGATCCCCTTCAGCCAGCGCTACTCTTTCCCACCTGGGAGCCTGCCCACGGCATCACTACAGGCCGCATTGTACACAGGACGCCATCTCCTGGGTGCCCATTCGCCAGGACCTCCCCCATCATCAGGACAGGCTATGCGCTTCCGGAGCGGTTGGGCAACGACGCGGCCGGCCTTCGCCTAGCCGCGCAGCCGCCTTTGATCTCCAGCCGATTTTCATCTCAGTGCATCGCTATTTGGAGCCACAGGGCGGTACTGGGACTGGGGACTTTCCCCACTTGTGTGTTATATAATTGTATGCTATTTTCCATGCTGGGTTTGCGGGGCCACGGCCTGTTATATTGATTATCATTTTCGGCTCCCGCTCCACGGGGCTATGCCCTTTTAGGTGACCAGGGTACTCCTGCGCCTGCTGGGGCCTGACCCAGTGGCATGGGGAACCCATAGGGATTCCCTGTATTACATAGGATTTGTTATATTATCCACCACGTCCACATGGGTTTGATATTTAGCTTATGATTGATTTGTTGCATTAGTGACTTGTTTTCGTGTGTTGCCTCCCAGGATAGCAGGCACTCCAAAGCCACCGCTCCTCTGATCATTCTCCGGAGCGGCGGGCTGTCTGCCGACGCAGGCCCCACAGCCTGCGATGGGATGGCAGCAGCGGCACCCCTTCCTCTTGGCCCCGCCCCCAATGCCCTTCTCCCCGGGCCGGACAGAATCGGCTGGCAGGCTGCATCCGGCCCGCGGGCCATAGGTTGCCCACCCCTGGTGTAGATGCAAAACTGCGATAGCTGTATTCTCCGAGGAAATGCAGGTGCGTCACCCGCAGCTCCAACTAATCCCCGGCTTTCTCACCTTTCCTTGACACTCTTTGGAAATGGCTAAAAATAGAAAAGCCGAACATCTCCACTTCATGGGTTTTGCTTTGTCAGGGATTTAAAAGCCCTTGAAAAAAGGCTGGTTTGGTGTGAAGGAGTGCCGGGTGATGCTTCAGGTAGGAGAACATGATGTTCCTCTCCGAAGCGTTTCTTCTCCCAGTTACACTGGGAAGCTCTGGGCTCTCAGCCAATAGAGAGGAAGACGCACTTGAGTGCATGAAAACCAGTGTGGAGCAGTGGTTTGAGTATTGGACGATGACTCTGGAGAGCAGGGTTGGACTCTCTGTGTTTGGTCTTAGAAACCCATTGGTTTGTGCATTGAGCTATGACTCTTGGAAGCAGGGTTCAAATCTCTGTTTGGCCTTAGAATCCCATTGGTTTGGTCTTAGAAACCCATTGGTTTGTGCATTGAACTTTAACTCTGGAGACCAGGTTTTGAATCTCTCTTTCAGCATAGAAACCCATTGGTTTGCCCTTAGAATCTCCTTGGATTGCCCTCAGAAAGCCATTGGTTTGCACACTGGACTACAACTATGGAGACCAAGGTCTGAATTCCTGTTTGAATTCCATAGAAACCTATTGCTTTGGCCTTAGAATCCCACTGGTTTGTGCATTGCACAATAACTCTGGAGACCAGGGTTTGAATTCCCATTTGGGCTTAGAAACCCATTGGTTTGGGCTTAGAAACCCATTGGTCTGCACATTGGATTATGACTCTGGAGACTAGGGTTCAAATACCCATTTGGGCTTAGAAACCCATTGGCTTGTGATCTATTGTTTCATCTTCCTCCTCTTCTTTTTCATTTTCTTCTTCCTCTTCTGTCCCCTTCATCTTCATCCTTGTCCTACTATTCTTCTTCCTCTTCTTCCTTCCCCTCTTCCTCTATTTCTGCTTCTTCCTCTTCTTTTTCTTCTTCCCCTTCTTCCCCCTTCCTCCTCCTCTTCTTCCTCCTAATCTTCTACTTCATCCTCTTCTTTTTTCTTCCTCTTCTTTCTTCCTTCTTCCTCTATTTCTTCTTCTTCCTCCTCTTCTTCTTTTTTTCTTCCTCTTCTTCTCCCTCCCTCCTCCTCCTCCTCTTCCTCCTCCTAATCTTCTACTTCACCCTCTTCTTTTTTCTTCCTCTTCTTCCCCTCTTCCTCTATTTCCTCCTCCTCCTATTCTTCTTCTTCCTCTTCTTTCCCCTTCCTCCTCCTCTTCTTTATTCTTCCTCTTCTTCCTTCCCCTCTTCCTCTATTTCTTCCTCCTCTTTTTCTTTTTCTTCTTTCCCTTCTTTCCCCTTCCTCCTCCTCCTCTTCCTCCTCCTAATCTTCTACTTCATCCTCTTCTTTTTTCTTCCTCTTCTTCCCCTCTTCCTCTATTTCCTCCTCCTCCTATTCTTCTTCTTCCTCTTCTTTCCCCTTCCTCCTCCTCCTCTTCTTTATTCTTCCTCTTTTTCCTTCCCCCTTTCCTCTATTTCTTCTTCCTCCTCTTCTTTTTCTTTTTCTTCTTCCCCTTCTACCCCGTTCCTCCTCCTCTTCCTTCTCCTAATCTACTTCAGCCTTTTCTCCTTTTTCTTCCTCTTCCTGTTCATCCTCCTCCTCTTTTTCCCCTTCTCCCCCCTCCCCCACCTCTTCTTCTTCAACCTCTTCAATCTCCTGTTTATTCACTATTCAAAATTTAGTTAATGGGTCTTCTGTAACCAGTAGGATTTATCCCATTGATTCAAGTGTATTACCCTAGTTGGGGGGGGGGGACACGGGACGGGACGGACGGACGATGGGAAACAATTGTATCTAGGCCAATATAATGCCTTTAATTCACTATATCAATACGTATGTCCTTGCCCGATCTATATTTCCCAAAGGACAATAGCTTAGAGCAGGGCTGTCCAACATCTTCGGGCCCAAGGGCCGGAATGCAGGTGACAGATCACCTTGGGGGCCGGAGTGGAGGGCGTGGCTACTCGTGGGGGCGTGGCCGCAGTGGGGGCATGGCTGCTCGTGGGGAGCGTGGCCGCTCCCGCCCTGGTGCGCATGCCCAGCGTCCTGCGCGGCCCACCCCTTTTCGGCGGGGTGACGTCAGGCACCACGCCTGACGTCACCCAGCCCCGTTGAAAAGGGGCGGGTCGCGCAAGATACTGGGCATGCACGCCAGGGCGGGAGGCGGGCCGGGGGATCGGCGAGCCGCCCTCCGCCGTCTCCCTAGCTCTTGCGGCCGCGCCTGAAGGAAGGTAAGGGAGCTTACCTTCCTTCAGGCGCGGCCGCTGCAAGAGTCAAGGACACGGCGGAGGGCGGCTCGCCGATCGTGCCCTGGCGCGCAAGCCCGCGAGTGGCCCTGCGCGAGCGAGGAAGAGGCGGGGGGAAGTCCCGCCCTAGGGCATCTGACGGGCTTCCCTCCGCCTCCTCCTCACTTGCGTGGCCCCCCCTCCTCGCACCGCCCCCCCCCCCCGAGATCAAAATTTTTCAATTTTTTTTTCAATTTTTTTAAAAAACCTGATGTCTTGCAGGGGGTTAGGGGGCCGTGCGGAAGGGGCTTGGGGGCCATGTACGGCCCCAGGGCCGCCAGTTGGACAGCCCTGGCTTAGAGCTTGGGTATGTTTGACCTTGATGTGCCAACGTATTTATTTACTTCTTTCCAATTGTTGCCGAACAATTTAGGATAGCCTGGCCCATAGGGGGCAGAGGCCCAGAAGTACCCCTAAAGGGAGGATTTCAGCAAAAACCTCAGGTGAGTTTTAAGAAGAAACCTAAAAATCCCTTTCCCAAATGATCTCACCAAAGAAGTCCAGAAGAAGATGCCACTGAAGCTCTTATTCTCGTCAGCTGAGAAGGATGACCACTGCAGATTCCTTGTCACAAAGCAGTCATAAATATACATTGAAACATATGCCATTTTATACACTTTACAGAACTGTCAAATTCAAACTTTCCCGCCCCGCACGCTGTAGGCTTCATGATGATTGGTTGGAACCTTGGAAGCCAGCTGTAGCGGGAACCAATCGTTGAGAGAGCGCCGCTTTTGCCCTGGCGAATGGGAAGCAAGGGACAGGAATGTGTTCGAAACAAAGAGCAGCTGGAGCTTTCTTGATTAGATCATGTCCATATGTTAATGAACATCTGAGCCCCTGACCTTTCGAGCCAAAGGAATTATTTTGTTCTTCTGTGAGAAATGGGAACTGTCCTTTAATGCAGATTTGTATCCATGAGAGTTTCAGCCTTCTGGATGGCAAACAAATGAACAATTGCAGCCATGTGTTGGTTTCTGAGGCCAACAGTGATGGCCGGTTATGAGATATGAAATATAGTTATTCCATACGTTCTATAAACGCGGGATGAGGCTAATCTCGGAGGATCTGATGTTTATGAAACAAAAGGAGTCTTTCAAAATGGGGAGAAGGGAAGGAAACCTTCTCCAAAGCAGAAAGAGTTCTCTGTCATGCAAATTGCTCCAATGATTGGATTAAAGGGTGCAGCCAGGAATGTGGTCACCCTGATCTCAAAACAAACAGCTGGGTCACGTAGCATTCCTTCATATTTTTAAAAACATATGGGAAGGGAAAAAACATGCAGGAAAATGGTTACATGGAAGGGGAGGGTTTTGGGGAAATACCACTACCAATGTCTCATAATTATTTCATATGCAAGGAGTAGAAAGAAAGTCCATATTATCTTGAAAAGCATCAAATCCATATGCGTTTGGGGAAAGTCCATAATAGAAGAGTCCATATAAAATAAAGTGCATCTGTGTTCTTGGGAAAACTATAAGAGATGAGTCCTTTTCGCTGATAGCCTGAGGAGAGTCCAAATACACGAAAATCCTTGGAAAACTATGTCTCCCAAACAGCTCAGGGCTTGCCCCTGTTGGCCTGTCCGCATGCAACTCCGTGCACAAAGAGTCCATGGCTTCAGGTTAAGTGAGGCAAGAAAACAGAGAGGTAGAAATGGCTGGAGGTCTTTTGATGCCAAATCCCAGCCTTTGGTGCTAGGGATGCCAGACCACATGTGCAGGAACGTTGGAACTCCCTGCTGCAGGTCAAACCAATTAGGATGCAGATGGGCTCTTTCTGGGGCTCGCCTTCACAATGAGGGAAATCGAAGCTTCTTCGTTGGTGAAGACAGCAAGTAGAAAGATGTTTTTGCATCTGTAGTGGAGTTCCTTCTTCCTGTTGAATCCTGCCTGTTGTCGTCATGTTATGTTCGATACATGACATATTTACGCAGTTTTTAACGAAGGTGCCAGTGTCTTTCCTTAGAAACAAAGGACCCTTTCCACTCCGCCTTCTCCTTCCAAAGGTATGTTCTGCAATTTCGTGATCCTCATTGTTCCAGAAACATTGCTGATGGCAAAACATCTCTTCCAAAATTTGGGGATTTTTTTTGGCAGCGGTTTCGATTTCTAATTGTCCTTGGACCCAACTGCAGGTGCGCGGCTGCCAACCTTGTCAGACGAAAAAGGTAAACTGACAAGGAATCATTGTGTTGCTATACCTATACCTCAATGCTGTACGAAGAGGGTTACCTATCCTTATGATGCATTGGGAGGGAAGGAGAGATCTTTCTCCACTTCAGGGAATTGGCTGCCGAAGCATCCAAGGAAAACAGGCATATTTCATCGAAAACAATCGCTGCATACATTGGAGAAACCCCCAAACAGCACCCATCCCATTAGTCTTGCGCCGGCAACAAGTTGTAGCAAAGGGAGTCAAGGCGCTGCTTGCCTGGATGGGAAGCGGCACCGTGTCATCCGCGGAGCAAGAGACCTGAGATGGCTTCTGGCTTCAAAAAGATGCGTTTCCAATAGCAAATGGGGGAAACATAAGAGTGTGGGTGAACTACAATTCCCAGAATCGTGGGTCAATCCTCCCCAAACCAGACCTGCATGCACAGTTCGCTATGTCGGCGCTCTCTGGATAAGGGTGAACTACAACTCCCATATGCCAAAGGCGGTCACCCTCAAATCATGCCGGTATTTACAGTTGGTCTCAGTCCCCTAAACCAGTGTTTCCCAACCAGTGTGCCGGGGCACACTAGTGTGCCGTGAGCAATCATCAGGTGTGCCGTGGAAATTGGAACCTCCCGGGGGAGAGTCTAGTGTGTTGAAGTATAAAACCTTAAGAAACCTACCTCGATAAAGGCACAAAATTACAAACACCCCCTCCCCACCCGTTGTCTACTTGGTCTCTCCCTCTCCATGCATTGGGAAGGCCCGCCTCCCTTTCCCCAAGTAGAGACCTCCTCTTGCCTCCTGGGGGTTCTGTGTGGGAAGTTTGGCCCAATTCTATCATTGGTGGGGTTCAGAAGGTTCTTTGATTGTAGGGAAACTATAAATCCAAACAACTACAACTCCCAAATGTCAAGATCTATTTCCCCTGAACTCCATCTGCGTTCATATTTGGGCATATTGAGTATTCATGCCAAGTTTGGTCGTGATCCAACATTGTTTGAGTCCACAGTGCTCTCTGGATATAGGTGAACTACAACTCCAAAACTCAAGGTCAATACCCACCAAACTCTTATAGCATTTTCTCTTGGTTATGGGAGTTCTGTGTGGGAAGTTTGTGTCTTTCTGCCATTCCTGCCAGGATATCTTTGTTGTGTTCATCGAAACAGGCCCAGGTTTCACACTGAGTGTATAAATACATTTTAAAACATATTAACTATATGTATGACTGTGTTAGAGTGTCATTTTGTGTCATTTTGGTTGGAGGTGTGCCCCAGGATTTTTCAAATGTAAAAAGTGTGCCGCGGCTCAAAAAACGTTGGGAAACACTGCCCTAAACCCCTCCAGTCTGTTTAGTTGCTGGTCAATTCCTATGTTTTTGCTGTGTGCCATAGGAAAGGGTACACCAGGGTCAAGGGTCAAGGGAGAGGCAATTGGAGGGGGGCGGGTTCATGCAAATTCCACACAAGGAACTCTGGGATCTTGCCTGTGGTGGAGGAAACACGTCAAATCTAGGATGACATTCTCCCCAAATGAAAGCATTCCTTGAGTGGTGGGCTGTAGTGTTTGGGGAAGGCACTGGCAGCATTTGGGCTACATGTTCATGGTGCTCACTCTAACCTGCAATGTCAGTGGCGGGAATGCCTTTGGAATTCTCTCTCGGCATTACTTCGCGAACAAAGATTCTTAGGAAGGACTCATCCCACGCTTTCTACAAGCGCATTGATGACTAAAAAGGCCAATCTGAAATAGGCAAGTTTGGTTGCAAAAAGCACAGCAGAAAGTCTCCTTGGGTGATACTGTTTCCAAGTTGTGGTTCTTTCTGCGTTGTTGTTTCTCTTCGAAATCCATTCGGCGTGTCTTCTCGAAAGAGGCCGCAGCATTGTGGAGAGTGCGTTTCCATGCCTCCCGATGTGAGGCCAGGGTGGACCATTGCTGGTAATCAATCTGGCCGAGCCTGAGATGTTGTTTCCGGGAGTCCTTATATCTCTTTTTTAGGGGCACCTCTCTTGTGCTGACCCATGGCAAGTTCACCATAGAGTAGTATCTTTGGGAAGCGAGGGTCCTCCATCCTAGAGACGTGCCCTGCCCAGCGTAGCTGTGTCCTCAATAGCATGGCCTCAACGCTGGTGACCCCTGCTTGCTCAAGGACAGCAACATTCGTCACATAGTCGGTCTAGTGTATATTTAGGATTGTGCGAAGACAGCGCTGATGAAAGCGTTTGAGGAGTCGTAGGTGTTGGCAATAGGTGACCCATGTTTCAGACCCATAGAGGAGAATAGGCAGTACGATAGCTCTGTACACACTGATATTGGTGCTTTGCCTCAGGTGCTTGTTGCTCCAGACTCTTTTGTGAAGCCTTCTGAATGCACTCTATGCCTTTGCTGATCTATGATCTATCTCTTTATCGATCTTGGCGTCTGAAGAGATGATGCTTCCCAGGTAGGTGAACTGCTGAACGGACCTAAGCACAGATGTGCCTATGCTGACGTGGGGATGATGGTGTTCTTCCTGTGGTGCGGGCTGGTAGAGGACTTCCGTTTTCTTCAGGCTGACTTCCAGCCCAAATGGCTCTGCAGCTGCTGCAAAGCAGGATGTGAGGCGCTGCAGGGCTGCTTCTGAATGGGCGACAAGGGCGGCGGCGGCGGCAAAAAGCAGCTCACGGACTAGATAGTTTAGAGTCTTAGTGAGAGCCCTCAGATGGCTCAAGTTGAACAAGCTACCATCAGTACGATAGCGTATATATATGCCGTCTTCTTTGAGATCTGCCATAGCCCTTTGGAGCATCATCACTTGGAATTATTCCTCCACCATATACATACACATTTTTCCACTGGACGGATGGATACATAAATTTTCATGGAAATATGTGTTCAGAGTGTTTAAACCATGATAAGTTCACTTGTGGGCTGTTGCCCTAAGTTGGAAATGACTTTAAGGTATGCCACACCAAAGGTGGAATGCATCCAAGCGCCATAGATGGAGGAGGCCAGAGGCAAATAACTTCAAATTGAGGTGGTATTTTGGACTAAGTATTAGGATATGGGGCTGCGGTGGCCTAGTGGGTTGAAACTCTGAGCTGCGGAACCTGTTGAACAGAAGGTCAGCGGTTCAAATCTGTGGAGCGGGGTGAGAGCCTGTCATTAGCCCCAGCTTCTGCCAACCTAGCAGTTCAAAAACATGCAAATGTGAGTAGATCAATAAGTGCTGCTTCTGCGGGAAGGTAATGGTGCTCCATGCAGTCATGCCAGCCACATGACCTTTGGAGACATCTATGGATAATGCTGGCTCTTCAGCTTAGAAATGGAGATGAGCACCCCCCCCAGTTGGACTTGACTAGAATTAATGTCAAGGGGAAACCTTTACATATATATATACACACACACACACACACACACACACACACACACACACACCCTTGAGCAAGCAGGGATCACCAGCATTGAGGCCATGCTATTGAGAACACAGCTGCGCTGGGCAGGGCACGAGGTCTCTAGGATGGAGGACCATTGCCTCCCAAAGATACTTCTCTATGGTGAACTCGCCACGGGTCACCGCAAGAGAGGTGCCCCAAAAAGAGATACAAGGACTCCCTGAAACAACATCTCAGGCTCGGCCAGATTGTTCACCAACAATGGTCCACTCTGGCCTCACATCGGGAAGCATGGAGACGCACTATCCACAATGCTGCGGCCTTTGGGTCTCGAAGAGAAATGACAATGCAGAAAGAACCGCAACATGGAAACAACATCACCCAAGGAGACTTTCTGCTGTGCTTTCTGTAACTGAACTTGCCTATCTCAGATTGGCCTTTTTAGTCATCAACGCGCTTGTAAAAAGCGTGGGATGAGTCCTTCTTAAGAATCTTCGTTTGCAAAGTAATGCTGAGAGAGAGTGATACACACACACACACTAACACAATCCTCATTAAGGCATATTTTAACACAATCCTGCTTCACAATTTGTTTTTCCTCTTTTAAACCGACTAATAAACCAATTCCTAGCAAGACCCCGGTGCGTGTTGACAGAGAGGGATCACAATGTTGATCGCGGTCCAGATTCCTTATTTTGTCAAGAGGGTGATGACAGGCCTCTCGAGCACCGGCAGATGTGTGCGGAGGAGAAGTCGCAGCTTTTAATTGACACCAGCTGAAAGGATAATTGCCCTTTCCCTCAGCGACCCCTTCGCTCAGTTCTGCTGGCTCTTCAGTGCAAAAAAGATATATATTTGGAGGCTGCCAATCCCTCTGTTGCTTCTGAAGGCCTTGGCTCAATTGAATGGTGAGCAAAAGCAGCTGCCTGGGCCGGAGAGAGAGGAGGGCCAGCCAGGTGATGGCATCCCCAGCATCCCATAAAGCCAGGCTTTATCCATCTCCCTGGGACTTTTGTTTTGGTTGGGTTGCATCTCATTGGCTGGATCCTTTCTGTGAGGGGATGAAAACTTTTGGATCACTTCCCCCGCATCCACCCACCCTTTCCACCCACCCTCCTTCCTCATTTGGAAAGTATCCCGCCTTCATCACTGCCCTCCAGTTCCTTGTAAAGCCATTGTTTGCAATCCATGACAAACCCTTCCCCAAAGATTTATAGTTCACCAAAGGCTCAGAAATAAATATATGAACACCCCCCCCCCTTTTATTTTAAAAAAATACTCCTCATGGACTTACAAAAGTCCAAAGCATCAGAAGATCGAGACCGAAGCAACAGCAGCTGTAAACCCCTACACTCTATCACAGTGTTTTTCAACCTTTTTGAGCTGCAGCACACTTTTACATTTGCAAAATCCTGGGGCACACCACCAACCAAAATGACACAAAACGACACTCTAACACAGTCATACATATAGTTAGTATGTTTTTAAATGTATTTATACACTCAGTGTGAAACCTGGACCTGTTTCGATGAACACAACATAGATATCCTGGCAGGAATGGCAGAAAGACACACACTTTCCACACAGAACTCCCATAACCAAGAGAAAATACTATAAGAGTTTGGTGGGCATTGACCTTGGGCTTTGGAGTTGTAGTTCACCTATATCCAGAGAGCACTGTGGACTCAAACAATGTTGGATCAGGACCAAACTTGGCATGAGTACTCAATATGTCCAAATGTGAACACAGATAGAGTTTGGGGGAAATAGACCCTGACATTTGGGAGTTACAGTTTCTGGGATTTATAGTTAACACACAATCAAAGAGCATCCTGAACTCTTGCAACAATGGAATTGAACCAAACTTGGCATATTGAACTCTCAATACCAACAGAAAGTACTGAGAGGGTTTGCTTGGGTATTGACCTTGAGTTTGGACGTTGTAGTTCACCTACACCCAGAGAGCACTGTGGACTCAAACAATGTTATGTTGTGGTTTGTTTTCTATCCAGAATCACAATGTTGGAAGGAGGCTCACCACTTTAAGGTCCCTCAAACAGGCATGGGAAAACCTCTGGGTGCTTTGGACTCCAACTCCCATCATTCCTAACAGCCTGAGGCCCTTTCCTGCTTAAGTGGCTGAGGGGGGGAAAGGCAAAGGGCCTGAGGCTTCTAGGAATGGTGGGAGTTGGAGTCCAAAACACCTGGAAGGTCCAAGTTTGCCCATGCCAGCTTTCGACAGAGACCTCTTCCTCCCCCTTCCCCTTCACGCCCTTTCTTCCCCCTCCTGCCCAACACTGACTTTTTCTTCTCCACTGCCGCTTCTGCCGCTATTTTGGCCCGAGGGGGCAGCGTGAGCGTGTTCAGGAGGGGAGGGGGAGGGAGGAAGACGTGACACGTGCGGGCGCTACTGCGCAGACTCGCCCCAGAGCAAAGTGAACAGAGCGAGGCTGGGAAGAAGGGAGCCCGAGTGGAGGAGAAAAAGTGTTCGGCAGGAGGGGGAAGAAAGGGCATTGGAGGTTCCCATTTCCCACGGCACACCTGATGATCGCTCACGGCACACTAGTGTGCCACAATACACTGGTTGGGAAACACTGGTCTATCATATCTAATAAACAGTATCTACTTTTCATGACTTTCTATATAACTTGTATCTTTCTGTGTGCTGTATCTATCCCTTATATACAAATGTATAGAATGTCTTTATAAAATGTATCAAGATCTAGCCCAGAGACAGTCAACGCTCCATGATCCGGAAAATATAATTGCCTGAGAAGAGAAAGGCTCTGAAAAACCTCTGAAGATGCCATTAGCCACAGATGCAGGCAAAACATCAGGAGAGAGTGCTGCTGAGACATGGCCAGACAGCCTGCAGAACTCACAGCAACCCAGTGAGCCATGAAAGCCTTTGACAACAGATCTAACCTTTGATGGCTCTGCATTGATCCCCATGGATCTCTAGAAGTTCAGAGGTGATCATCGCTCTACAACAGGGGTGCTCAACTAGTCGATCGCAATCGACTGGTCGATCTCCGGCCCTCATCCAGTCGATCTTCAGGCCTCACCTGCCATGTGCGCGCTCCCGTCACCGCGTGCGCTCCCGCCTCCGCCCTCCACCCGCGGGGCACTGCAGGAAGGAGGAAGCGGCAGCGGAGGCTGCGCAGCTGCCCCTGGAGGAGAGAGAGGCAGGACGCTCCCGCCGAAGGCCCCGCCTCACGCTCCCTCCTTCCCGCAATACCTTGCGGACAGAAGAAGCACCGCCCGGGCAGAAGGCCCGCTCCTGCTGCTGCCTTCCACCCGGATTGGCATGGCGGGGCTCTGGCGGCTCTGGAGAGGCCTGCAGGGGAGGCGAGGCCTGGCACGGCTCCCTTCTCCCGCCGCCCGGATCAGAAAGGGAGCCGCGCCAGGACTCCCCCCCCCCCGTAGGCCTCTCCATTGCTGCCGGAGCCCCGCCGCGCCGATCTGGAGGGGGCTCCGGCGGCGATGGAGAGGCCTGCAGGGGAGGCAAGGCGCTCCTCCCACCTCTCTCTCACCCGGGTCCGCCATGGAGCCGGGTGAGAGAGGGGTGGCGGAGAGGAAGGCTGGGCCTCCGCAGGTCTCGCCTGGCGCTCCTTCCACCTCTCTCTCACCCGGGTCCAAGATTTCTGGGTGTTGGAGGCCAAAACATCTGGGGACCCATAGGTTGAGAACCACTGCCCTAAAGCTTTAAGTGGTGATGGCACGATCATCAGCATAGATCAGGGGTTCCCAACCTGTAGATCCCCAAGTGTGTTGGCCTACAACTCCCACAAATCCTAGCCAGTTTACCAGCTGTTAAGATTTCTGGGTGTTGGGGGCCAAAACATCTGGGGACCCACAGGTTGAGAACCACTGCCCTACAGCTTTAAGTGGTGATGGCACGATCGTCAGCATAGAAGCCTCCAGTTTGCCTCGGCTTCTTTGCTGTATAACTCCAGTGTTTGCCTCTTATCTGCTTCCCTTCTGCATATGAATCACGCCCTCCTTCACGATGTGTCAAAACTGTTCTCGCCCTTGCTGCAAGGAGCAGAGCCGTCCAGATGTGGAGGACAGATAACCCCTGGAAGGTAGTCCTAATGCGGCCGCGCATGCCTTTGCTTGAACCCATAGATCTGATAAGCCGCCCCAGAAGATGATGGGTCCATAACAGATGGGTGCTTTCTTCCTCTCTTTAGAGAGCGTGTGTTTTCGGAAGCCATCGATCACCCAAAAGAGATGCCCTTCTTTGATTTTGCGCTGCGGCTCCGTCCACAGGAAACGTTGCACACTTGGGTCAACCGGGATAAACAGAGGCCGCTTCCCCTTTTTTGTAGGGGCGCTGGTTGGCCCTTTTACATAACGTTGCCGCAGCAAGTGCACGAGGAAGACTTTCTTCTTCCCTCCCCTTCGCTCTTTCCTTTCCAAAGGTTGTAAACTTGCGGGCTCCGACCACAGATCAGTTATGTATCATAACAGGAAAGATGAGAGCGGAGATATTTCCCAACCTCTGCAGGAGAAGGAGGAGCAAACCGACAGGCGTCCAGCTTAACACTCAACCCACAAAGCCCATCGTCCTTCCGGCATCTATCAAGTTGGGTTCAAAGCGGGTTGGGCTTCTCTGGTTCAAAGGGTCCGGCCACAAAGACCACTTCACACAGGCCAAGGCAAGGAAACACAGGCATCTACCTAGATCTATTAGCTATACTCTCTCTCTCTCTCTCTCTCTCTTGGCATTACTTCGCGAACTAAGATTCTTAGGAAGGACTCATCCCATGTTTTTTACAAGCACGTTGATGACTAAAAAGGCCAATCTGAGATAGGCAAGTCCGGTTGCAGAAAGCACAGTAGAAAGTCTCCTTGGGTGATGTTGCTTCCAAGTTGCGGTTCTTTCTGCGTTGTCGTTTCTCTTCGAGACCCATTCGGCGTGTCGTCTCGAAAGAGGCCGCAGCATTGTGGAGAGTGCGTCTCCATGCCTCCCGATGTGAGGCCAGGGTGGACCATTGTTGGTGATCAATCTGGCAGAGCCTGAGATGTTGTTTCAGGGAGTCCTTATATCTCTTTTTGGAGCGCCTCTCTTGCGCTGACCCGTGGCGAGTTCACCATAGAGTAGTATCTTTGGGAGGCGGTGGTCCTCCATCCTAGAGATGTGCCCTGCCCAGCGCAGTTGTGTTCCCAATAGCATGGCCCCAATGCTGGTGATCCCTGCTTGCTCAAGGACAGCAACATTAGTCACATAGTCGGTCCAGTGTATATTTAGGATTGTGCGAAGACAGCGCTGATGAAAGCGTTCGAGGAGTCGTAGGTGTTGGCGATAGGTGACCCATGTTTCAGACCCATAGAGGAGAATAGACAGGACGATAGCTCTGTACACACTGATTTTGGTGCTTTTCCTCAGGTGCTTGTTGCGCCAAACTCTTTTGTGAAGCCTTCCAAATGCACTCTATGCTATGGTGTAGAAGTATTGTTCGGTATCAAAGTGCCGGCACGGGGATCCCAGCCAATCCGGACAGTGCACCATAAAAAGACAGTATTGGAAAAGCTTGCACAGTGATTTATTGGTGTTTCTCTTAGGATCCCATTACGGTTGCAATGAAGCGCATTCAATCTGGCATTCAATATTTCTCTGTTTAGCGCAAACAGGAGGGTTGTATACCAAATGAAGATTGTATGGAAAGATTCAGCTGCTGAGGAGCACGAGCATTGGTCCGTATCCACCTTCGCAAGGAGTCATGATGGCAATAAAAAGAGCACATTGGAAAATGGGGAAGGGCGGCAAATACTGGAATAAAGATTGGACAAATACGAAGAAACTCAGAGCTGCATTGTAGTGGATATAGCTTCCATCTTCCCCCAGCAATAGCCACCAAACACGTTTTACTAGCCAACCTCTATGGTCACTATAAGAACAAGAGGCTTCCAATTGGCTAGTAGGTCCAATTGAGCAATTGCCATTGAAACTGAATTTCGATGCTTCTGTGGGTGTACGGTTGTATAAAGCTCCACGATGCCAGAGTTTGGATGCATCTACACCCTAGAATTGATTTCATTATTATTTCTTTATTGGTGATTTTTTAAGACAGAACTAATTAGGAACTGCCATTTATAACAAAATTTTGAAAGTTTTGTTAGAGTTCTGAAATGTTCACCACCAGAACTTTAGCAACACTGTAGAAGCAAAACACCAGCGCCACCTAGTGTTCACCACCAGAACTTTAGCAACATTATAGAAGCAAAGCAACAGCGCTACCTAGTTTTCACCACCAGAACTTTAGCAACACTATGGAAGCAAAGCACAGCGCCACCTAGTGTTCACCACCAGAACTTTAGCAACACTGTAGAAGCAAAGAACCAGCGCCACCTAGTGTTCACCACCAGAACTTTAGCAACACTGTAGAAGCAAAGAACCAGCGCCACCTAGTGTTCACCACCAGAACTTTAGCAACACTGTAGAAGCAAAGCACCAGCGCCACCTAGTTTTCACCACCAGAACTTTAGCAACACTGGAGAAGCAAAGAACCAGCGCCACCTAGTGTTCACCACCAGAACTTTAGCAACACTGCAGAAGCAAAGCACCAGCGCCACCTAGTGTTCACCACCAGAACTTTAGCAACATTATAGCAACACCGTAGTTTTCACCACCAGAACTTTAGCAACTATGGAAGCACCAGCGCCACCTAGTGTTCACCACCAGAACTTTAGCAACACTGTAGAAGCAAAGCACCAGCGCCACCTAGTGTTCACCACCAGAACTTTAGTTTTGTAAGTACTTTAGAACCATTTAGAACCATGGATTGCCCAGGCCTACTAAACACCTTTGCAGAAGCATATGAGAAGCTTGGTTTCTCACTAAACATCGGTAAACCAAAGTGCTCCTCCACCAACTAATCCCTCTGCAATGACAGCAATAAAACTTAACGGTGTAAGGCTAGAAAATGTTGACCATTTCTGCTCCCTTGGCAGCCATCTCCCCACGAAAGTCAACATTGACACCAAAATACTGCCTGAGCTCTGTGAGTACAGCATTTTTGCAAATGAAGCAGAGAGTGTCATCCGTAGGGAGACCAAAGGGCTTGTTGATAAAGCCATTGTCCTCCCAACCCTGCTATACGCCTGAGAAACGTGGACTGTCTACAGTGGTCACACTCAACTTCTGGAACGATTCCATCAGCATTGACTCTGGAAAATCCTGCAAATCTCTTGGGAAGACAGGCGGACAAATGTCACCGTGCTAAAAGAAGCAAAAAGCCGCCAGCATTGAAGCGATGCTCTTCTGCCATCAACTCCACTGGACTGAAGGCCACATTGTCCAAATGCCAGTGATCACCATCTCCCAAAGCAGTTACTCTCATCTCAAGAACTGAAAAGGGAAGCTTGATAGATTGAAAGCCAAACTTAAAAACTGTAGGAAAGATACCGAGAGAGACTAGGCAGCTCTGGTGCATTCTAACTGGAGGCCAGCTGTGATCAGCAGTGCTGTGGAATTCAAAGAGGCACAAATGGAGGGCGAAAGGGAGAAATGGGTCAAGTGGAAGAAGGCACATCAAGCCAACCTTTGTCGGGAGAACGACTTCCACCTGGAAACCAATATTCTTGAAGGTGTGGGTCAAGAATAGGTCTCTACAATCACCTATGGACCTACCACCAAGACCCTACGCTTGGAAAGCAATCCGACTCAGACATGAGGGCTCGTCGATGATCAGGTCAAAGTGCCACCTTTTACCCATCTCTTCCACTAAAAAAACCCCTTACTTAGGCAATGCTGTATTTCAACTGAAGCAAAGTGCATGCTTCGTCTTCAGAATGGGGTTTGGTGTCGGGGTGGGAAGCCAAGCCAAGCATCTCTCCAGAGCCCATTGGCTCAGCAGAAGAAAACCCTGACCTTAGTAACCGAACAGACCGTGCAAAACAAATAAAATGAAGGAGGCGCTGCTTCTCCTGGAGGAATAATCGCAACAACGGCAGCGGCGGCGTGCAAATTGACTTGGGCCCAGCGCCAACAGAGGGGATTGGTGATGCCAGCAGCCTTGCCTTTCTTGGACAAGATTCTACCAGGAGAGGCCTTGGCTTCCTTCCCCAGCCTTGGCTCCAATAGTAAAGAATGCGGCAGAAAACTCAAGGGTCCCAAACATTTTGACACATTGCGATTGATAGCGTAAGCATCTACTTTGCATTTATATAGGTCAATCGAGTAAAAGGGGGTTGCAAGAGCCATCTTGTCTGACCTCCTTTCCATCTTGGCCATTACAAGGTGTAGAGGGGGATAGGGAAATATTATATATTTTAGGCCTGGGCAATCCATGGTTCAAAATGGTTCTAAAGTACTTACAAAACTAAAGTTCTGGTGGTGAACACTAGGTGGTGCTGGTGCTTTGCTTCTACGGTGTTGCTAAAGTTCTGGTGGTGAACATTAGGTGGCGCTGGTGCTTTGCTTCTACAGTGTTGCTAAAGTTCTGGTGGTGTGAACACTAGGTGGCGCTGGTGCTTTGCTTCTACGGAGTTGCTAAAGTTCTGGTGGTGAACAGTAGGTGGCGCTGGTGCTTTGCTTCTACAGTGTTGCTAAAGTTCTGGTGGTGAACACTAGGTGGCGCTGGTGCTTTGCTTCTACGGTGTTGCTAAAGTTCTGGTGGTGAACACTAGGTGGCGCTGGTGCTTTGCTTCTACGGAGTTGCTAAAGTTCTGGTGGTGAACACTAGGTGGCGCTGGTGCTTTGCTTCTACAGTGTGGCTAAAGTCCTGGTGACGAACACTAGGTGGCGCTGGTGCTTTGCTTCTACAGTGTTGCTAAAGTTCTGGTGGTGAACACTAGGTGGCGCTGGTGCTTTACTTCTACGATGTTGCTAAAGTTCTGGTGGTGAACACTAGGTGGGTGCTGGTGCTTTGCTTCTACAGTGTTGCTAAAGTTCTGGTGGTGAACACTAGGTGGCGCTGGTGCTTTGCTTCTACAGTGTTGCTAAAGTTCTGGTGGTGAACACTAGGTGGCGCTGGTGCTTTGCTTCTACGTGGTTGCTAAAGTTCTGGTGGTGAACACTAGGTGGCGCTGGTGCTTTGCTTCTACAGTGTTGCTAAAGTTCTGGTGGTGAACACTAGGTGGCGCTGGTGCTTTGTTGCTTCTACAGTGTTGCTAAAGTTCTGGTGGTGAACACTAGGTGGCGCTGGTGCTTTTTGCTTCTACGGTGTTGCTAAAGTTCTGGTGGTGAACACTAGGTGGCGCTGGTGCTTTGCTTCTACAGTGTTGCTAAAGTTCTGGTGGTGAACACTAGGTAGCGCTGGTGCTTTGCTTCTACGGTGTTGCTAAAGTTCTGGTGGTGAAGACTAGGTGGCGCTGGTGCTTTGCTTCTACGGTGTTGCTAAAGTTCTGGTGGTGAACACTAGGTGGCGCTGGTGCTTTGCTTCTACAGTGTTGCTAAAGTTCTGGTGGTGAACACTAGGTGGCGCTGGTGCTTTTGCTTCTACGATGTTGCTAAAGTTCTGGTGGTGAACACTAGGTGGCGCTGGTGCTTTGCTTCTACGTGGTTGCTAAAGTTCTGGTGGTGAACACTAGGTGGTGCTGATGCTTTGCTTCTATGATGTTGCTAAAGTTCTAGTGGTGAACACTAGGTGGCGCTGGTGCTTTGCTTCTACGTGGTTGCTAAAGTTCTGGTGGTGAACACTAGGTGGCGCTGGTGCTTTGCTTCTACAGTGTTGCTAAAGTTCTGGTGGTGAACACTAGGTGGTGCTGGTGCTTTGCTTCTACGTGGTTGCTAAAGTTCTGGTGGTGAAAATTTCAGATTTCTAACTAAACTTTCAAATTTTCATTATAAATGGCAGTTCCTAATTGGTTCTGCGATAGAAATTTCCAATAATGAAATAATAATGAAATGTTGAAAGTTTTGTTAGAGTTCTGAAATTGAGAGAAGGAATAAAAGAAAGAGGTAGAGAAGGAAGAAAGGAGAGAAAGGGGAAGAAAAAGGGGGGAAGGAATAGTTAGGTACCTCTCTATCATAATAGTCCAGATATCTACCCCTACTTTGAAAATTATTACTATAGGCCACAGCAACGCGTGGCAGGGCTCAGCTAGTTGTATATAAAATTCAAGTTTTTTAGATTTTTATAAAAACTTCGAAAATTCTCCAAAAATCAGTGGATAAGCTAAACTTTCTGAAATTTGGAAGGCTAACAGTTGTAAATGTCTTCTACCATTGTAGCAGGTTTCACCCCAATAGCTTTTAAAATGAAGGAAGTAGGAGCTCCTGAACGTCCCCAATTATAATAATTACGCACAATTACTATAATGACATAATGATGAAATTTGATTACTCTCATAGTAACAAATTATTCGCTACCTATACTTTAGAAACAGATCAAGTCCCATAAAGACTGTTTATACAACAACAGAGGCAAGAGATGATGGTAATGATGCAGAAGCGGAACCGAAACTGGCTGACTGCAGCGTCCGGATGCAAGACGCTTCCTCCATGGACCTTGAATAAATAGAAATTGTATTTTGAGAGGGCTATTTAAATCAGAATGAACAGCACGTCCTTTGCTCTTGCCTTTCTCACCTCTGTTCTTTCTGGAAATAGCTTTTTTCGCAATACCTTTGATTGGAAATCGGAGTTGTATTGATTGGCCCTTGTCGGAAGACAGGAAACTGTATCTACATTGCAGAATTAATGCAGTTTGACGCCACTATATGACTCACATGCTACAGAGCACTGGGAGCAATAGTTCTACAAAGTCTTTGGCTTCTTCTGCCAAAGAATGCTGCAGCCTCACCAAACTACAGATCCCATGATTCCATTGCAATGAGCCGTAGTAGTTATTCACATGGTTTCTTGGCATTACTTCGCGAACAAAGATTCTTAGGAAGGACTCGTCCCACGCTTTTTCCAAGCGCATAGATGACTAAAAAGGCCAATCCGAGATAGGCAAGTCCGGTTGCAGAAAGCACAGCAGAAAGTCTCCTTGAGTGATGTTGTTTCCAAGTTGCGGTTCTTTCTGCGTTGTCATTTCTCTTCGAGACCCGTTTAGTGTGTCTTCTCGAAAGAGGCCACAGCACTGTGGATAGTGCGTCTCCATGCCTCCCGATGTGAGGCCAGGGTGGACCATTGTTGGTGGTCAATCTGGCCGAGCCTGAGATGTTGTTTCAGGGAGTCCTTATATCTCTTTTTCGGGGCGCCTCTCTTGCGCTGACCCGTGGTGAGTTCACCATAGAGTAGGATCTTTGGGAGGCGGTGGTCCTCCATCCTAGAGACCATGTGCCCTGCCCAGCGCAGCTGTGTTCTCAATAGCATGGCCTCAATGCTGGTGATCCCTGCTTCCTCAAGGACAGCAACATTAGCCACATAGTCGGTCCAGTGTATATTTAGGATTGTGCGAAAACAGCGCTGATGAAAGCGTTCGAGGAGTCGTAGGTGTTGGCGATAGGCGACCCATATTTCAGACCCATAAAGGAGAATAGACAGTACGATAGCTCTGTACACACTGATTTTGGTGCTTTGCCTCAGGTGCTTGTTGCTCCAGACTCTTTTGTGAAGCCTTCCGAATGCACTCAATGCCTTTGCTAATCTGTGATCTATCTCTTTGTCAATCTTGGCGTCTGAACAGATGAGGCTTCCCAGGTAGGTGGAAAGGGATACTGACATGGACTGGACTCAAGTGTGGGAGATTCAGGATATATGTAATGAGCCTACTAGCAGTGACACTTTCATGGGGTTCTCTGATGACAACGACTGGCCTTCAGGGTACTCAGAGGATTGGGGTGATCTAAGTCAGTGCTGTCCAACATCTACCGGACCAGGGGCCTGATTACCGGACACTGATGACCTGGGGGGCCAAAGGGTCTGACTCCACCCCCTCCCCAGCTCTGCCCCTCCCCAGCTCCGCCTCCTCCCCCCTCTGCCCCCTGGCTCCCCCTCCTTGGCTCCACCCCCTCCCCGGCTCTAATTTACTTACAATTCCTAGTTGCATTACTAATTATGAAATAACTAAATGACACAATGAAAGCCCATCCTTCCCTGAACCACAAATATTAATAATATCCCCCACCCCTTCCTCATGTAAACATTTAGAAAGCCCATCCTTCCCTGAACCACAAATATTAATAATATCCCCCCACCCCTTCCTCATGTAAACATTTACTAACACCCTTAAGGCCCCTGGCGCCTACCTTCCAGCGGGCTCACAAATCGGCGGCGGCGGCCTAGCGAGGCGGCGGGGGCCTCCGCGGGCTCGCAAAAACGCGGCTGCGGCCTAGCGAGGCGGCGGGGGCTCTCGGCGGGCTCGCAAAGGCGGCGGCAGCCTAGCGAGGCGGGGGGGGCCTCCGCGGGCTTGCAAAGTGGCGGCGGCCTAGCGAGGCAGCAGGGGGCCTCCGGCGGGCTCGCAGCTGCGGCTGCAGCCCAGCGAGGCGGCGGGCCTCCGCGGGCTAGCGAGGCAGGTGGCGGGCGAACAAAGCGGTGATAGAGGCAGCCGAAGAAGCTCCGTAGCGCATCCGCTTGCGAATGGTTTCCCGGAGAAGAGTCGCTACATTTATTTACAGAAGATACCGCGAGATTACACAAACCACGTGAGATTTCGCCAGCTACCTACGAAATCTCGTCTGGCTTGCGTAGTCTCGGTACTTGCTCGAACCCGGAGTGGGTTTTTCCCCCAATTTTTTATTAAAATGGGTTGGGGGCCGTGGGAAAGGGGCTGGGGGGGCGGATCCGGCCCCGCGGGCCGCCAGTTGGACAGCCCTGATCTAAGTCTTGATAGAAGGTGGAAAAGCTGGAGGGCTGGGCAAGAGGCTGCAGGTGGGTCTAGGGCAACAGCTGATGCAAGTGGGGAGTCGTCTGATTCAGGTGGAGCTGAGGACTAATATAAGGTGGGCTTTTTGGGGCTTATCCTTGGCAAGGTGTTACCTTGGGATTTTGGGACTTCTTGGCTTCTGTATCCTGTATTCCTGGATCCTGATATACATGGGTTATGGGCTTGGCTGCTTTTTGTAACTGGCACTCCAGTTGGGGACGATGGATGGTCAATGGGATCCTCAATGTTATGCTTTTTGTGTTTAGCTGCGGCTGCCTGACTTTTCCTTGTGGCGTGTTTTGAAACTCTACAAGGTCCTGTGAGTGAGAGATGCAGCCTGCCTTTGAAGATGGGGTATTGTATAGGGAGGGGGGCTGGAAGGTGGGGGCATTGCAGGGTCTACGTTATGTGCTATCTCCATGCATTAGCTCCGGTTTTGGGACCCTTGGACTGTCTTCACGTTTCTCAGCCTGCCTTCTCCCTCTTGGTTGTATTGCTGAATTCGGCTGTTGGTGCAGCGTTTTGGAATAGCCTCTTTGTGTCGATCTTTGGAACCGCCTCCTGACTTTGCCTGTATCTTCAGCCCCTGTGGATGACTTCCGGCCCAGCCCACGGCAACGTCATTGGATTCCAGCTTCTTCTGTGCGCTACTCAGTGTTTGTTGGGGGCGTTTGGAGTGCTAACGCACTTCAAACGCCAGGAAGGTCCGCGTTTGGCGAAAGTTGCTTCTTTTGCTATTTTTTGTGGATTTTTTGCTGGCTTAAAGCATTTTTGTTTGTGTTTGCTGACTTAAGCACCTTTTACGTCATATTTGTGCTGAATTCAAGCCTTTTTAGAGTTAAGTTTTACTGTTGGACAACAAACTCTTTATTTGATCCTACTCCTGGCTTGGCTATTACTGGGCTTCTGTCATAACAGTAAGACATTGAACTTTGCCATCTATGTGTAAACCACTTTGAGTCCCCCCAGAGGTGAGAAAAGGGGTATATAAATAGCTCGTTCTGAAAATGGAAGGCCAGCCGGACTCCATACCCTCTTGTTTCCAACAGTGCCTTGAAGCCGTGACTGGTTGGCTGTGTGCCAGTAGATGGAGGGCGAATCCAGCAAAGACGGAGATACTGTGGCTGGGCCGCCCGGTGGGTGGGGAGGCCCGACTGCTACTACACACGTCATCATTCCATCGCTTCCTGGATTTCCGCCTCTGCCGTCCTCAGGCGCCTGCCTCCGGACATCGCGCCGAGTACGGGGCTTGAGAGCTTGCCGCACATTGCCTTCACTACCGTTTCCAGCGCGATCCCGCCCGGCTGCTCCTGGATCTATCTGGATTGCCTTCCCCCCAGCGGCTGGAGCCTACCTCCTTGCCGCCGTGCCGGAACACAGGGGATTTCCTCATCTTCAACTACCCCCCTGCCTACTGACCGGTGACATTTACATCTGGGGATCATTGCCCCCGTCATTCTGTTTATTTTGGGACCAGGAAAGGGCATTTACCCCTCCTGGGTGGTTGGGCCTGCCCGAGCCTTTTTCCCGGAGGCATTATGCCCGACATCCTCAGTTAAGAGCCTTGGGGTCATTTTTGACCCGTTGCTGTCGATGGAGGCCCAGGTCTCCACCGTCAGCAAAACCGCCTTTTTCCATCTGCGGCAAGATAAGTGTCTGGCCCCCTACCTATCCAGGGACCCCCTGGCCACGGTGCTCAAAGCCACGGTCATCTCGAGATTGGACTACTGTAATGCCCTTTACATTGGCCTGCCCTTGTCAGTGATCCGGAAACTTAAGCTCGCCCAGAGTGCCGCTGCACGACTTCTCTCTGGGGCCCCAGTGAGATGTTATATAACACCCTTCCTCCAGCAGCTCCATTGGCTTCCGATTGAGCACCGGAATCACCTTCAAGGTGATGGCGTTAACTTTCAAGGCCTTGCATGGTCTGGGGCCGCTGTATCTGAGGGACCGTCTTTTCCCCTACCAACCCCAGAGGGTCACTTCGTTCCGAACAACAGAACCTCCTTGAAGTACCGACCTTCAAAGCAATCCTGTCTCACATCAACCCGGCGCAGAGCCTTTTCTGTAGTGGCACCGTCAATATGGAACACTCTTCCAAGCGATGTACGGGCCATGCAGGACCTTCTCTCCTTCCGCAAGGCCTGCAAGACTCACCTTTTCCGGCTAGCCTTTGATTGCTAGGCTGGAAATCTTTCTTTAAGCTAGTTTAATACCGTGTTTCCCCGAAAGTAAGACAGCGTCTTACTTTCTTTTTACCCCCAAAAGCCCCACTATGTCCTACTTTCGGGGTACGTCTTATATTGGACATACCCCGAAAGAATTCTTGGACGAAGGAAGGGAGGGGGAAGAGCGCAAGAGGCGTGGCGAAGCGGCGGCGCGTCACTCTGACACGGCGCCGCTTCACACGCCTCTTGCTCCCCCCCTTCCTTGGATGAAGAAAGGGAGGGGGAAAGAGCAAGAGGCGTGGCGAGTGTGGTGCCGCGTCAGAGTGGCCGCGGCGCCGGCTTCACCACGCTCTTGCTCTCTTCCTCCCTTTCTTCGTCCAAGGAAGGGAGGGGGAAGAGAGCAAAAAGCGTGGCGAAGCGGCGGCGCGTCACTCTGACGAAGGAAAGGATGGGGACAGGAGCAAGAGGCGTGGCGAAGCGGCGGCGCGTCAGAGGCCTGGCAGAAAGGGCCGGCGCCGGCGGCGCGGCAACGAGGTACGGCTTACTTTCGGGGTACGGCTTATATTAGCCGACCCCCCTGACACCCCCGATACGTCTTACAATCGGGGGTGTCTTACTATCGGGGAAACACGGTACGTTTGTTTTTACCTCTGTGTGTTTTTACTTGACTGTGAGGTGCTCCGAGCCCTCGGGGAGTGGCGGCGTACAAGCCCAAATAATAAATAAAACAAAATAAATAAAACAAAATAAATAAATAATAAAATCAATACATTATTACTATTATAACCCTTTTCCTGAAAGTACAGATTGCACTGCATGGGACATCCTGTAAGGGAAAATGAGTCAAACCAAGCCCGGAATAATAAAAGGCCACGGATTCTTTGCTCATTTCAACTTTGGGGGAGTCTTGCTCCAATTGGGGGTAAAATTAGGCAGAGTACAGCATGTAAAGGAGGAGGAGGAGGAGGAGGAGGAGAAATAGGGAAGTCTTCTTCCCAGAAGTGAGAAGCATCCGGTTTCCTTTGTGCAAATGATCCCAGGCCCAAAAGAACATTGCCCAAGCCCACCCCCACCTCCACTATTAGCCAAGATCCAACCCTGTCGCCAAGCATGGCGAGGCCTCCTCCCGATAAGGCCAAGTTCCCTTTCTTTATCTTTTTCCCGTCACTACGATTCCAAACTCAGATTGTGCTCAAACAGAACTTGCACAAAACTCCTGTTGGTCTGCAAAACTTTGATGTGCACGACACACAACGCATCGCAACGTTGTTTAACATCTATGTTTGGCCGTTGGCTGGTATAGCCCGGAGCTTCGGCCTAGGGTGCTACCAATATGCCGATGACACCCAGCTGCTACTGAAACTGGAGCCTGGCGCAACTTCGGTGCCCGAAAACTTCGCTCGAGGCCTAGAAGCAGTGACAAAATGGCTCCGCGCCCACAAACTTAAAATAAATCCATCAAAGACGGAGATCTTATGGCCGGGCCGCCCAGAACCACCTTTCGCTGCTGCCCCCCTTGAAGGGGAACCGCTGATTCCGTCCCCCTCAGTAAAAAGCCTTGGTGTTATCCTGACTCCAAAATTGTCGATGGAGATTGCCCAGGTTGCCTCCACGAGCAAAAGGGCCTTCTTCCACCTGCGCCAAGCAGACAATTGGCGCCCTATCTTCCGACGGAAGCGCTAGCTACAGTAATCCATGCCACGGTGACATCAAGGCTGGATTACTGTAACGCTTTGTATGTAGGTCTACCCCGGTCACTAACCCGCAGGCTCCAGACTGTGGAGAATGCGGCCGCCAGGCTTCTCACAGGAACATCGATGAGATGCCACATTACACCATCTCTGCAGCCCCTGCACTGGCTGCCCGTTGAGTATAGAGCCTTACACAAGACCTTGACCTTGGCTTTCAAAGCCCCCACGGGGCCGGGGCCCAACATACCTCAAAGACCGCTTGCTGATGCCTGCTTACTCAAGGACCCCGCGGCCAGCAAACAAGAACCTTCTTCACGTACCAGGCTTGAAAGAGGCCCACCTGGAGACCACGAGACAGAGATCGTTCTCCGTGGTGGCCCCCGTTCTTTGGAGCTCGATGCCTCCGGACCAGAGAGCCTCCCTCGACCTGCCCCAGTTCCTGACCGCTCTGAAGACCTGGCTATTTAGGAAAGCCCATGGCTAATGCAGAACCAGGAACTCAAATACCGAGCCTGGCCCCTGCATTTAACCACTGAATATTTTAATCTAGTTTTAAATACTCTATTTTAATTGTGGAATTTGTTGTGTGTAAGTCGCCCGGAGCACTAACGTGGAGGGCGACTCAGAAATAATAAAGTCAGTCAGTCAGTCAGTCAGCATAAGCACACACACGGCATAAGCTGCAATGGAGGACCCAGGGATTCCTAGAGAGCATCAAATCCATGCCTAAGACTCGACCCGTTCAGCCACGAAAACAAAGTGTCTGGAGCGTAACAACTACTTTCAAAGTAAGGCCTCGTGTAAGCTGCCCCGAGTCCCTTTGGGGAGATGGTGGTGGGGTATTATTAATAATAATAATGACTGCACAATTAAACAGGAAATAATACTTTCAATCCAGGAACAGATATTTTTCAAATTGTGTTATATGGTGTAATCCAGTGTTTTTCAACCTTTTTTGAGCCGCGGCATATTTTTTACATTAACAAAATCCTGGGGCACGCCACCAACCAAAATGACACAAAATGAAACTCTAACACAGTCATACATATAGTTAATATGTTTTTAAATGTATTTATACACTCAGTGTGAAACCTGGGCCTGTTTCGATGAACACAATATGGGTAGATATCCTGGCAGGAATGGCAGAAAGACACAAACTTCCCACACAGAACTCCCATAACCAAGAGAAAATACTATAAGAGTTTGGTGGGCATTGACCTTGAGTTTTGGAGTTGTAGTTCACCTATATCCAGAGAGCACTGTGGACTCAAACAATGTTGGATCAGGACATAAGTGTTTGGTGGGCATTGACCTTGGGTTTTGGAGTTGTAGTTCACCTATATCCAGAGAGCACTGTGGACTCAAACAATGTTGGATCAGGACCAAACTTGGCATGAATACTCAATATGCCCAAATGTGAACACAGATGGAGTTTGGGGAAAATAGACCTTGACATTTGGGAGTTGCAGTTTCTGGGATTTATAGTTAACACACAATCAAAGAGCATCCTGAACTCTTGCAACAATGGAATGGAACCAAACTTGGCCTATTGAACTCTCATTACCAACAGAAAGTACTGAAAGGGCTTGCTTGGGAATTGACCTTGAGTTTGGAAGTTGTAGTTCACCTACACCCAGAGAGCACTGTGGACTCAAATAATGATGGGCGGGCGGGCAGGCGGCCTCTTCCTCATGGGGAGGGGGACACTCCACCCATTTCCGACCCTCCCTTTGCTCACCTCAGCCCCTCTGCCAGCCTTTCCTCCTCTTCAAATGGCGACCGCTGGAAAGGGGGCGGGGCCCGAGTGACATCGCTCTCCCCTCCTCCCTCCCTCAATTGGAGGCTGGCTGGCTGGCGCGCGCGGAGGGGAAACGGCCAAAGGAGGTGGCGCCCCGGGCCCTTTTTCTTCTTCTTTGCCGCTGCCCGGTCCTTCCTCCTCCTTCTCCCCCCGCAAGCAGCAGCAGCAGGATTTCGGAAGGAGGGGGAAGAAAGGGTATATTGGAGGTTTTCCCACGGCACACCTGATGATCGCTCACGGCACTCTAATGTGCCACGGCACACTGGTTGGGAAACACTGGGTAATCGAATCAGTTTATGGATCTAGTGACATGGAAGGCTGTCTGTATTGTTGTTAACAGGTCAGTGGCTACTTTTGAGTGTCATCAAATGGAGAGATGGGTAGACTGCGAATAATGAGAGCAATGATGGAAAGAGAAGAGGAAAGAAGAGAGGAGGATGAGGAAGAGAGAGAGAAAAGAAGTAAGATCGAACAGGAGAGGGAGTGGATAAAGAAGGAGAAAGAGAAAAGAGGAGGAATTGAGAAAAAGGCTGAAGTTAAGAGAAGGAGTGTGAAGAGGAAGGGAGAGGAAGAAGATAATGGTGATGAAGAAGAGGAATGAAGAGAGGAAGAAGAGGAGGAGAAAGAGGGTGAAGAGAAGGGTAGAGAAAAGAGGATGCTGGTGGTTGTGAAGAGAAGGAGCAGAGGAAGAGAAGGAGGAAGGAAGGAAGAAGGAAGGAAGGAGATAAAGAGAAGGAGGATGTAGAGAAGCGGAATGGAAGAGGATGGAGATAATAATAATGAAGAAGACAAGGAGCAAGGAGAATGAAGATGAACAGAGGAAGAAAAGGAGGAAGATGGGAAGTGGAGGAGAATAATGAGAAGGGGAGAGAAAGAGGGAGAAGAGGAAGAGGAGGAGCAGAAGAAGGAAGAGAATATGAAGATGAAGAGAGGAAGAAAAGGAGGAAGATGGGAAGTGGAGGAGAATAATGAGAAGGAAGGAAGAAGAGAAGAGGAGCAAAGAGAATGAAAATAAAGAGAGGAAGAAAAGGAGGAAGACGAAAAGTGAAGAAGAATAAAGAGAAAGAGGAAAAAGAAGAGGAGGAGCAGAGGAAGGAAGAGAAGGAGCAAAGAGAATGAAAATAAAGAGAGGAAGAAAAGGAGGAAGACGAAAAGTGAAGAAGAATAAAGAGAAAGAGGAAATAGAAGAGGAGGAGCAGGGAGGAAGGAAGAGAAGGAGCAAAGAGAATGAAGATGAGGAGAGGAAGAAAAGGAGGAAGATGGGAAGTGAAGAATAAAGAAAAGGGGAGAGGAAGAGGAAGAGAAAGAAGAAGAAGAAGAAGAGGAGCAGAGGAAGAAGAGAGGAGGAAATGGGGGAAAAGATTAAGAGAAGAGCAGGAGGATGAAGAGAAAGTGAGAAGAAATAAGATGCAGAAGAAGAGAATGAAGACAGGAGGAGAAGGGGAAGAAGACAGCGAGGAGGAAGGAAAGACAAAGAAGTGGAGGAGGAAAGGAAGAGGATAAAGACGAGGGGAAGGAAAAAAGGGAAAAGGATGAAGAGAAGGCAGGTGAAGAAGAATGGAAAGGAAAGGGTTGAAGAGAGGAGGAGAGAGAAAGAAAAGAATGAAGAGAAGAGGAGGAGGAGGAGGATGCAGGAAGGGAGAGGAAAAAGAAGAAGAGGATGAAGACATGTGGGAAATGAGTGGAAAAGGATGAAGAGATGAGAAGGAGGATGAAGAAGAGGAAGGGGATGAAAAGGAAAGTGAAGAAGAAAAGGAGGAGAAGGAGAGGAAGAGAAAAAGAAGAGGAGGGAAGGAAAAAGAGGAAGAAGATGAAGCGGAGTAACAGGAACATGTGCTTGTCTCTCTTGTCTCTAAAAATACTCCATTCCCTGGAGAGCATTGCTGGGGAGGTTCACAGAGTCATCCATCATGCCTTTGTCCACATTGTGCCAAATTCATGCGCAAATCCAATGTGGAAAACAACCAAGGAGGAGAGTTGTTTGGCAGGAATGAAGAATGGGCCACAGGCCACACGTTGGGCTTTTATCCTCGTGATGTTTCAATTATAACGGAGCAGCAGATCCAACTCTAAGCACAAGTGCTCTTGAGCAAGCTCGGCCCTTGCAACGTTCACTTTACAATCAGTTGGCACAACTGTCTTGCACACTTGTCGCACGTGGCTTTGAGAGCTCGTGCACTGCAATTCATCCCATTATACAATAAAAAATTTGAGCATAACCAGCCCCACGTACTGCGTGATGTATCGGCGAATATTATTACTATTACTACTATTATTATTATTGTTATTGTTATCAGAAACATAACAAGATGAGTCCACAGCAGACAAGATCACTCTGCTGCCTGTTGTATTGGATCACACGTCGGACCCTCCCCAAGTGTCTAGGACTTCTGTGATGTATCAGCGATCATCATCATCATCATCATCATCATCATCATTATTATTATTATTATTATTAACACAACAAGATGAGTCCACAGCAAACAAGATCTCTCTGCTGGCTGTTGTATTGGATCCCACGCCAAACACTTCCCAAGTGTCTAGGACTGTGTGATGTATTATTATTGTTAGAAACACAAAAAGATGAGTCCACAGTCACTCTGCTGGCTGTTGTATTGGATCACGCGTCAGACCCTCCCCAAGTGTCTAGGACTGTGTGATGTATCGACGATTATTATTATTATTATTATTATTATTAGAAACACAAAAAGATGAGTCCACAGCAAACAAGATCACTCTGCTGGCTGTTGTATTGGATCACGCGTCAGACCCTCCCCAAGTGTCTAGGACTGTGTGATGTATCGACAATCATTATTATTATTATTATTATTATTATTAGAAACACAACAAGATGAGTCCACAGCAAACACGATCACTCTGCTGGCTGTTGTATTGGATCACGCGTCAGACCCTTCCCAAGTGTCTAGGACTGTGTGATGTATTATTATTGTTGTTGTTGTTATTATTATTATTATTATGATTAGAAACACAAAAAGATGAGTCCACAGCAAACAAGATCACTCTGCTGGCTGTTGTATTGGATCACGCGTCAGACCCTCCCCAAGTGTCTAGGACTGTGTGATGTATCGACATCATTCATTATTATTATTATTATTATTAAACACAACAAGATGAGTCCACAGCAAACACGATCACCCTGCTGGCTGTTGTATTGGATCCCACGTCCAACACTTCCCAAGTGTTTAGGACTGTGTGATGTATGATATTGTTGTTATTATTATTATTATTATTATTATTATTAGAAACACAAAAAGATGAGTCCACAGCAAACAAGATCACTCTGCTGGCTGTTGTATTGGATCACGCGTCAGACCCTCCCCAAGTGTCTAGGACTGTGTGATGTATCGACGATCATATTATTATTATTATTATTATTATTATTATTAGAAACACAACAAGATGAGTCCACAGCAAACACGATCACTCTGCTGGCTGTTGTATTGGATCCCACGTCCGACACTTCCCAAGTGTCTAGGACTGTGTGATGTATTATTATTGTTGTTGTTGTTATTATTATTATTATTATTAGAAACACAACAAGATGAGTCCACAGCAAACAAGATCACTCTGCTGGCTGTTGTATTGGATCACACGTCGGACACTTCCCAAGTGTCTAGGACTATGTGATGTATTATTATTGTTGTTGTTGTTATTATTATTATTATTAGAAACATAACAAGGTGAGTCCACAGCAAACAAGATCACTCTGCTGGCTGTTGTATTGGATCACACGTCGGACACTTCCCATGTGTCTAGGACTGTGTGATGTATTATTATTGTTGTTGTTGTTATTATTATTATTATTAGAAACACAACAAGGTGAGTCCACAGCAAACAAGATCACTCTGCTGGCTGTTGTATTGGATCACACGTCGGACACTTCCCAAGTGTCTAGGACTGTGTGATGTATTATTATTATTGTTGTTGTTGTTGTTGTTATTATTATTATTAGAAACACAAAAAGATGAGTCCACAGCAAACAAGATCACTCTGCTGGCTGTTGTATTGGATCACACGTCGGACACTTCCCAAGTGTCTAGGACTGTGTGATGTATTATTATTGTTGTTGTTGTTATTATTATTAGAAACACAACAAGGTGAGTCCACAGCAAACAAGATCACTCTGCTGGCTGTTGTATTGGATCACACGTCGGACACTTCCCAAGTGTCTAGGACTATGTGATGTATTATTATTGTTGTTGTTATTATTATTATTATAAGAAACACAACAAGATGAGTCCACAGCAAACAAGATCACTCTACTGGCTGTTGTATTGGATCACACGTCGGACACTTCCCAAGTGTCTAGGACTGTGTGATGTATCAGCGAATAATGCATGCAGATCCCAGTAGGGTGGCCTTTTGCAGCTGGCAGATGGTAATTTTGTCAGTGCCGATTGTTTTTAAGTGCAGGCCAAGGTCTTTAAGCACTGTACCCAATGTGGCGATCACCAATGGGCCCCCCTTGACTGGCTTGTCAAGGTTATGGAATGCATAGAGTTGGAATGCCACCCAGTCCAACCCCCTTCTTTCTTCCAGGCAGGAAGACACAATCCGACCCCTCCTAACAGATGGCCATCCAGCCTCTGCTCAAAAGCCTCCAGAGAAGGAGCCTCTACCGGACTCTGAAGCAGAAGAATGTGGTTCTTTATTGCCATAAAAAGCCATTCCGATGCAACGTGGAAGGATTTGGGGGTGGGATAGCTCTAAAGGTCATGCGTCGGCTTCATGCACCGAATCCTCAAAAACGGACCGTGACTCATTTTCATACGGTTTGTGCATGAACACCGCAGTGCAAACCACAATGATGCAGAGAGATTCTTTCTAGTTTTCTTCCTCCTTGGTTTATTTCTTTTGCTCCACGGATCATTGTTCTATCCCTTGCAAAATAATAGTTAGGCTACTTCTAGCCTAGTAGTACTACTACTAGTACTACTACTAGTACTACTGCTAGTACTACTACTAGTACTACTAGGCTACTACTACTAAACCAAGGAGGAAGAAAACTAGAAAGAATCTCTGCATCATCTAGTAGTAGTACTAGTAGTAATAATAATAAGTAGTAGTTGTTGTTGCAGAAAATCTGCAAAGGAGGACACGTTGCATCATGCCTCCTGATGAATGGCATCCCATGAACATTTCCTAAGCAAGCATCCTATTGCAATTATAAATCCATCTTTCTTAGCTTGTTATTTATCTATTTAGTAGCTTGTTCCAACACATATTGCCACCCAATCCTTGCTTTTGCAGATATAAATCCCAAGCATTTGAAGGAGCCTTAAGATATTAACCCCTCTCAGCATTACTTCGCGAACGAAGATTCTTAGGAAGGACTCATCCCACGCTTTTTTACAAGTGCATTGATGACTAAAAAGGCCAATCTGAGATAGGCAAGTTCGGTTGCAGAAAGCACAGCAGAAAGTCTCCTTGGGTGAGGTTGTTTCCAAGTTGCGGTTCTTTCTGCATTGAAGTTTCTCTTCGAGACCCGTTCGGCGTGCCTTCTCGAAAGAGGCCTCAGCATTGTGGATAGTGCGTCTCCATGCCTCCCGATGTGAGGCCAGGGTGGACCATTGTTGGTGTTCAATCTGGTTGAGTCTGAGATGTTGTTTCAGAGAGTCCTTATATCTCTTTTTGGGGGCGCCTCTCTTGCGCTGACCTGTGGCGAGTTCACCATAGAGTAGTATCTTTGGGAGGCGGTGGTCCTCCATCCGAGAGACGTGCCCTGCCCAGCGCAGCAGTGCTCTCAATAGCATGGCCTCAATGCTGGCGATCCCTGCTTGCTCAAGGACAGCAACATTCGTCACATAGTCGGCCCAGTGTATATTTAGGATTGTGCGAAGACAGCGCTGATGAAAGAGTTCGAGGAGTCATAGGTGTTGGTGATAGGTGACCCATGTTTCAGACCCATAGAGGAGAATAGACAGTACGATAGCTCTGTACACACTGGTTTTGGTGCTTTGTCTCAGGTGTTTGTTGCTCCAGACTCTTTTGTGAAGCCTTCCGAATGCACTCTATGCCTTTGCTAGTCTGTGATCTATCTCTTTGTCAATCTTGGCGTCCGAAGAGATGATGCTTCCCAGGTAGGTGAACTGCTGAACGGACTTAAGCACAGATGTGCCTATGCTGACGTGGGGATGATGGTGTTCTTCCTGTGGTGCGGGAAGGGTCTAGGACTCTGTGATGTTTCGGCAAATAATGTTGGCAGATCTGAGTAGGCTGGCCTTCTGCAGCTGACAGGTGGTGATTTTGTCAGTGCCGATTGTGTTTAAGTGCAGGCCAAGGCCTTTAGGCACTGCACCCAGTGTGCCAGTCACCACTGGGACCCCTTGACTGGCTTGTGCCAGAGTCTTTGCAGTTCGATCTTTAAATCCTCATATAGTGTCAGCTCTTCCAGTTGCCTCTTGTCAATTCTGCCGTCACCTGGGATTGCAACATTGATGATATGCACTTTGTTTTTTCCCCACAATTGTGATGTCAGGAGTCTTGTGCTCCAAAACTCTTGTCAGTCTGAAATCGGAAGTCCCAGAGTAGTTTGACATGTTCATTTTCCGTAACTTTTTCCGGCTTGTGATCCCACCAGTTCTTTGTCGCAGGCGGATGGTGTTTGTGGCACAAGTTCCAATGGATCACCTGAGCAACGGTGTTGTGCCTCTGCATGTAGTCTGTCTGCGCAACCTTCTTGCAGCGGCTGAGGATGGGATCTATTGTTTCATCTACTTCCTTGCAAAGTCTACACTTGGGATCTGTTGTCGACTTTTCAATTCTGGCTTGAATGGCCTTGGTTCTAATGGCTTGTTTTGGGGCCGCCAAAGTCAGGCCCTCCTGTGTCTCCTTTTTGCAAGTTCCATTTGTGAGCCACATCCACGTTTTTTCCTTGCCCATTTGGCTCTCAATGTTTCCCAGGAACTCTCCATGGAGAGAGAGAGAGCCTTCTTTGTCCAGTTGTCTCTTCTGCTCTAGATTGTGTTTTTACAGTATTCCCCTCTTCGTCTTTTGCACTTGAAGCCGTTTACTAGTATTGACTTCCCTCCATGTTGGTTCTTCACTGCCTTTCCCATCATCTGCCAGGGTATGTTTCTCTTCTTCTACAGCTGCAGAACTGTTTGGGCTGGAAGTCAGCCTGAAGAAAACGGAAGTCCTCTACCAGCCCGTACCACAGGAAGAACACCATCATCCCCACGTCAGCATAGGCACATCTGTGCTTAAGTCCATTCAGCAGTTCATCTCCCTGGGAAGCATCATCTCTTCAGCGCCAAGATTGAAAAGTCCTCTACAAGCCCGCCCACAGGAAGAACACCCTCATCCCCACGTCAGCATAAGTCTGTCACCTTCACCTCCCTGGGAAGCATCATCTCTTCAGACGCCAAGATTGACAAAGAGATAGATCACAGATTAGCAAAGGCATAGAGTGCATTCGGAAGGCTTCACAGAAGAGTCTGGAGCAGCAAGCACCTGAGGCAAAGCACCAAAATCAGTGTGTACAGAGCTATCGTACTGTCTATTCTCCTCTATGGGTCTGAAACATGGGTCACCTATCACCAATACCTACGACTCCTCGAATGCTTTCATCAGCCCTGTATTCGCATGATCCTAAATATACACTGGACCGACTATGTGACAAATGTTGCAGTCCTTGAGCAAGCAGGGATCACCAGCGTTGAGGCCATGCTATTGAGAACACAGCTGCACTGGGCAGGGCACGTCTCTAGGATGGAGGACCACCGCCTCCCAAAGATACTACTCTACAGTGAACTTGCCAAGAGAGGTGCCCCCAAAAAGAGATATAAGGACTCCCTGAAACAACATCTCAGGCTCGGCCAGATTGATCACCAACAATGGTCCACCCTGGCCTCACATCGGGAGGCATGGAGACGCACTATCCACAATGCTGCGGCCTCTTTGGAGAAGACACGCCAAATGGGTCTTGAAGAGAAACGACAACGCAGAAAGACCTGCAACTTAGAAACAGCATCACCCAAGGAGACTTTCTGCTGTGCTTTCTGCAACTGGACTTGCCTATCTCAGATTGGCCTTTTTGGTCATCAACGCGCTTGTAAAAAGCGTGGGATGAGTCCTTCCTAAGAATCTTCGTTCGCGAAGTAATGCCAAGAGAGAGTATTTTGTAGTTGATGTTTTATGTAATTGATTATGTTGTTTTGATTGTTTTAATTGTGTTGTTGTGTTGATGGGCTTGGCCTCATGTAAGCCGCCCTGAGTCCTCGTTGGGGAGATTTTGGTGGGGTACAAATAAAGATTACTATTATTATTATTTGTTTCCCTTGCAGACACCATCTGCCTCCTGATTTTCTGGACAAGTCAAGTCTGCCTTTTGTTGTTGTTGTTGTTGTTATTATTATCCTGCCTTTCTTTCCTATAGGCGATTCATTGCTTCCATATAATCGCAAAATCCGCTTCTGGCTTTGGCTCCTTTGAATTTCAGTATAACCCCAAATAGAGATTCATTGCTCCAATGGAAAGAAAGCCATCTTTCCCATCAGCACCTTGGAGAGCAACTTTTGAAAACTTTTCCAAAGAGAAAATTCTTGCACAAAATCAAAAGTTTTTGCAACTTTTTTTTCAACTGGTTTTCCATGCGCTTCACACTTTTTCTCATCTTTCCTGGGCTCCTTTCATTGTTGTTGTTGTTTACACAACAAGTCCACAGTAAACAACATAACTCTGCTGGCTTTTGCATTGGATCACTTGTCAGACCCTTTCCAAGTGCCTACGACTTTGTGATGTATCGGCAAATAATGCGCGCAGATCCGAGTAAGGTGGCCTTTTGCAGCTGACCGATGGTGATTTTGTCCGTGCTGATTGTGTTTAAGTGCAGGCCAAGGTCATGAGGCACTGCACCCAGTATGCTGATCACCACTTGGATCCCCTTGACTGGCTTGTGCCAGAGTCTTTATTATTATTGTTGTTATTATTATTATTCTCTCTCTTGGCATTACTTCACGAATGAAGATTCTTAGGAAGGACTCATCCCACGCATTTTCAAGCGCGTTGATGACTAAAAAGGCCAATCTGAGATATGCAAGTTCGGTTGCAGAAAGCACCGCAGAAAGTCTCCTTGGGTGATGTTGTTTCCAAGTTGCGGTTCTTTCTGCGTTGTCGTTTCTCTTCGAGACCCGTTTGGCGTGTCTTCTCGAAAGAGGCTGCAGCATTGTGGATAGAGCATCTCCATGCCTCCCGATGTGAGGCCAGGGTGGACCATTGTTGGTGATCAATCTGGCCGAGCCTGAGATGTTGTTTCAGGGAGTCCTTATATCTCTTTTTGGAGGCGCCTCTCTTGCGCTGACCCATGGCGAGTTCACCATAGACTAGTATCTTTGGGAGGCGGTGGTCCTCCATCCTAGAGACCTTGTGCCCTGCCCAGCGCAGCTGTGTGCTCAATAGCATGGCCTCAACGCTGGTGACCCCTGCTTGCTTAAGGAGAGCAACATTCGTCACATAGTCAGTCCAGTGTACATTTAGGATTGTGCAAAGAGAGCGCTGATGAAAGTGTTCGAGGAGTCGTAGGTGTTGGCGATAGGTGACCCATGTTTCAGACCCATAGAGGGGAATAGACAGTACGATAGCTCTGTACACACTGATTTTGGTGCTGGGGGTGCCACGATTATTATTGTTGTTGTTATTATTGGAAAGTGACGGATCCTCAAGAGTCATGGCATCCCCACTCTTCCATCAACAAATCAGAGAAGTTGTCAGTTTTCCAAAATGAGATTCTTGTCTGCAAAAACCATTGCCAGTGTCTTTCAACACTCTTTCATATCATTTATTCAAGCTCTAACCTTTTCCGAGAAATCACCCGTTTTGCTTTCCAAAAGCAGGAGGTGCCACCTCTCCACGGGCACGCTTTCAAGCCTCACCTCCTTCACTCTGAGACTGCGTCCACAGTGAAGAGTTAATGCAGTTCAACACCACTTATTACTATAATTAATGCTGTGGGATCCTGGGAGCTTTACTTGGCTGGCAGAGAAGGCAAAGGAGTTTGGAAAACTAGGTTAGATAACACCTCCCAACAAAGGATTTCCCCAGGCAGGAAGCAGCCAGGCTTTGAAGTTGCAAGGCATTCAGCGCTAACCAAGGTGGCCAAATGCAACATTCCTCAACCAGACAAGAGTCCTTTCTCCTACCCTGGACATCATTCAAAAGATAAATAAACCTCACTTGCCTAATTTCCAACACACCTCACAACCTCTGAGGATGCTTGCCATAGATGCAGGCGAAACGTCAGGAGAGAATGCTTCTAGAACATGGACAGACAGCACAGAAAATTTATTTATTTAAATTTATTAAACAAAAAGCTATACGTATTATTGTTTCTACTTTTTTCATAAAATATAGTAAAGAAAGGTATAAATTACAAACATTGAATTCCAGAAATAATCACAAAAACAATATGTTTGGGGGAGTATGAACAACGGATGATGGGATTTGCAGTACCTTCAGCCAATTCAGCTCTGACTTCCACAGACCACTAAGATCCCCAATAATGACAGATCTGGTTCAAACGACAACGCCTGCGCAGGGGTCGCACGCTTGCGACTGTGTCCCTGCGAGTTGGAATCCCCGGGAAGGTGTTGCCGTGGAAACCGCAGCATGCCCGCCTCCTTCTTCTCGTCAACCTCACCCATGGCACAGTCCTGTGTATCGGCCTCTTTCTTCCAATTAGGACGTCCTCGCATGCGCGAGACCCTGCAAGTGGCAAGCCTGGCTCATGCCACCCCCACCCCCCCCCCCAATTCTCCTGAGCCTCCCAGCGGCCCCTTGGATCCAACACCTTTTTGCGCCCTAGGCCACACTTTGCAATTACACCCCCTTTGAGCCAACCTTTACCCACCCCATCCTTTCATCCGCTCATCCCTCTTAGGGCCCCGCATCCAGCTCTCCCGGTGTGGCCCCACTAGGTCCGCCACAGGAGTTTCCCTCTCGGCAGGCACTATGGATGCAGGCATGGGGGGAGGAGCCTCCTCCCCGATGCCGGGGCTTGAGGCACTTGGCTCCTACCCAGTATCGGGGATTGTGCATGCATTGTAGTCAGCAGCTGTACCAATGCCGCGCTTGTCCCCGATACCGGGGCTTGTTGCGTTGGGCTTCTCTCCTCTACTGGGGTTTGCGCATGTGCCATAGCCGGCAGTTTGTTTGTTTATTTATTTATTTATTTATTATTTGATCTTATATTCCGCTCCTCCCTGCAGGCTCAGGGCGGATTATAACATACAATAAAAACATGCTGCGCATACAACCTGCAGCCATACAATAGCATAAAGCATAAAAACATAAAATCGGTGTACAGTAAAATCAACGGAGTTTCAGTTTCTAGAACTCAAGGCATGAACCCCTCAGGGCAGATCAATTAGCCGAAAGCCAATTTGAAGAGGGCAGTTTTACAAGCCCTTCGAAATGGGCCGAGCTCTGAGATTGCTCGAGTAGCATCAGGCAAGGAGTTCCACCATACTGGGGCCGCCACGGAGAACATAAGAACATAAGAACACAAGAAGAGCCATGCTGAATCGGACCTCAGCCCATCTAGTCCAGCATTCTGTATCACACAGTGGCCCACCAGTTGTACACGGGGATCTCGAGCAGAAGGGAGGGCAAAACCCTGACCTGCTCCCGACCCCCCACAACCAGTACCCAGGGAAATCCTGCCTACCTCAACCAACTCCGAGGTGGCACTTGAATGTCCTTTTCAGTAACTACCGATACACTTGGTATCCATGAATCTGTCTAATCCTGCCTTGAAGTTGTCCAGGCTGACAGCTGTCACAACCTCCTCTGGAAGTGAGTTCCATAACCCAATGACCCTCTGGGTGAAGAAATATTTCCCTTTATTAGTCCTAACTTTCCTACCTTGGAGCTTCAGGGAGTGCCCCTAGTCCTAGTGTTTTGTGACAAAGAAAATAATTTTTCTTTATTCACCTTTTCTATCCCATGCATGATTTTATACACTTCGATCAAGTCACCTCTTAGACGCCGTCTTTCAAGGCTGAAAAGACCAAGGCGTTGCAACCTGATTTCGTAAGGGAGCTGCTCTATCCCTTGGATCATTCTTGTTGCCCTTCTTTGTACCTTTTCCAGTTCCGTTATATCCTTCTTAAGGTGCGGAGACCAGAAATGTACACAGTACTCCAAATGTGGCCTTACCATCGATTTGTAGAGAGGTAATACAACATTTGCCGACCTATTTTCGATTCCCTTCCTGATCATGCCAAGCATAGAATTTGCTTTTTTCGCTGCTGCTGCGCACTGGGTTGACATCTTCATTGAGCTGTCCACCAAAACCCCAAGATCCCTTTCCTGGTTTGTCTCGGAAAGCTTTGATCCCATCAGTTGATAAGTGTATTTGGGGTTCTTTGCCCCGGTGTGCATGACTTTACACTCTGCCTAGTTGTGGATAGATGGCAGGAGCGAATCGATGGAACCAGTAGCAAATTTTGCTTTTCTGAACATAGTGATCTCGGGGGAACGTACGGGGCAAGGCGGTCCCTCAGGTAAGCAGGCCCTAGACCGTGTAAGGCCTTAAAGTTTAAAACCAACACCTTGAAGGCAATTCGGTACTCTATGGGAAGCCAGTGCAGTTGCCGGAGGATGGGAGTGATGTGCTCCCTCACTGGTGCTCCCACCAGCAAGCGAGCAGCGGCATTCTGCACCAGCTTGAGTTTCCGGATTGTTGACAAGGGAAGGCCAACGTAGAGGGTGTTACAGTAGTCCAATCTTGAGATGACTGTCGCTTGGATCACCGTGGCCAGGTCGTCCCTGGACAGGTAGGGTGCCAGTCGCCTAGCCTGACGAAGATGGTAAAACGCAATTTTGCTGACCGTGGAGACCTGGGTCTCCATGGTCAGCAAAGGGTCCAATTGGACGCCCAAGCTCTTAACAAGTGATGACGGGCTAAGTTGCTCGCCATCCAGGGTAGGCAACCGGCACTCATCCAGCCCAGGGCGACCAGGCCACAAGATCTCTGTCTTCAACGGATTCACCTTCAGTTGCGCTTCTCTCTCCAGTAAGGAGGAGTCTCCTCCTTGTGTTGGAGGAGGAATACCAGCTTTCATGGTGTTAGGGCATGCGCAGACTGCGCAATGGAGTTTCCTGTACTTGCACTGAAGGAGCCAGCAAGTGGATGCTGTCGGTATCGAGGGAGATAATTTTTCCTCCTGTCGACGCCAGTGTCGAGAGCCCCTGCGCATACGCCGTTTGCGCAACAATAGCAGAGGCAGGAGCTAGTATTCAGCGCCGCCGAAAAGGAGGACCTCTGGTATCCTCCCTTCCTCATCTCCATGCGCGTTGCGTTTTTATTTGTTTCAACATTTTTATTATATATATTTTTGGTCTGTGATCTGCGCCCCCCCCCCCCCAGCTTGCACCCCTAGGCCATAGCCTAGGTTGGCCTTCTGGGTAATCCTGGCCTGCTTGGATCGCCCCACCGCCCACCAGGGGGTGGTACCGCCCACTTTGGGAACCACTGATTTACACAGGCAGGGGATCTTTCTCCCACCCTGGACATTATTCCACAGGTATATATACACCATTCCACTTGCTTCACTGCCAACGGAACCTTTGAAGATTCAGCCACAGGTGCAGGCAAAACGTTAGAAGAGAGTGCTGCTGGAACATGGCCATACGGCCCAAAAAACTCACAGCCACCCACTTACCAAACTTTGCCAAGAGTCAGCAGTAGCAGGAAACAATACTTTTGGGTATATTTGTTTACTGCTTCAATGTGGCACCCAGGAAGGGACTTTTTGCACTTTCGGAAACCATTCGCCTCTTCTGATCTGTGCTCCCGATGGGGTTTATTTGAGTTTACTGAACCAGTCAGACGGTTCACGCAGGGGAAAAGCAATTATGACAACCCTACAAAAGGCAATAAATACATCAGGATGTCCTGACAGCCTAAACGTCGACTTGGCTGAGCTTGCCGGAGTGTGGGAGGAAGGCTTTTTGGCAGGCAATAGACGAAGAGGAATGTCCTGGGTCCCCACCCTACGTGGAAGGAGGCACGAGGCACCCCAAACAGACCCTGCCAATGCCTTGACTCACTGGGAAAGGAGGTGGAAATGGAGGAGAGCCTCACCGAAAGCCATCAGGCCCGTCAGCGAGAAGACAAGAGCGCACCTCTTCCCTTGTCTTGCTGCAGAAAGGAAGAGGAGGATTTAGGCCTCGAGGTTAAGAGGAATGTCCCAAATGCAAGAACCTTTGCAGGGAATAGTGTTATTGCACAAACGTTAAGAAGGACTTTAAGAAATATTCACAAATTTATGAACAAGCCAAGATGGAGACATTGAGCAAGGAAAATAATTTGGCCAACTTTTAGAAAGACCGAGAGATTCTGTGTAAACATGGAAGCTGTCGCTACAAATGGCAAAAAACCACAAGATTTCCAGGTGCACGCATATCCCGATATCGGTATCCGCGCTTGAAGTGTCACTATCCGCAGCTTGGATCCCACTATCCGCAGCCATTTTAAATTGCGGCCTTTCACCAGTACCTGTAACCACATGTTGAGTTTCAGTATCCGCAGTTGAAGTTTCACTATCCGTGGCTTGGATCTCACTATCCGCAGCCATTTTAAATTGCGGCCTGTCACCAGTACCGGTAACCACATGTTGAGTCTCGGTATCCGCACTTGAAGAGTCACTATCCGCGGCTTGGATCTCACTATCCGCAGCCATTTTAAATTGCGGCCTGTCACCAGTCCCTGTAACCACATGTTGAGTCTCAGTATCCGCACTTCAGGTGTCACTATCCACAGCTTGGATCTCATTATCTGCAGCCATTTTAAATTGCGGCCTGTTACCAGTGCTGGTAACCACATATTGAGTCTCGGTATCCGCGGGCAAAGTATCACTATCTGTGGCTTGGGTCTCACTATCCACAGACATTTTAAATTGCAGCCTGTCACCAGTGCTGGTAACCACAGGTTGAGTCTCGGTATCCACGGGTGAAGTGTCACTATCTGCGGCTTGGGTCTCACTATCCACAGCCATTTTAAATTGTGGCCTGTCACCAGTGCTGGTAACCACATGTTGACTCTCAGTATCCACGGTTGAAGTGTCACTATCCGCAACTTGGATCTCACTCTCCGCAGCCATTTTAAATTGCGGCCTGTCACCAGTGCTGGTAACCACATGTTGAGTCTCAGTATCCGAGATTGAATTGTCACTATCCGTGGCTTGGATCTCACTATCCGTAGCCACTTTAAATTGCTCTATTTCACTAGTAGATTATAAGAGTTTTGTTTATTTAAAAAGTTTGTGTGTTTTATTTTAGGATTGTTTTTCCTTGGAAAAAAAATTGCAGCTGAAACTCACAAATCTGGCAAAACTTCAGGAAAGCACAACTTGCAAAATCTGGCACCGGGAAACATCAATTTGATGCCAGGCCATTCAAGACAAATAATGCACTGGCAATTTCCTAATCCTGATGTACCGTAAAAGTGAGATTTAATGGTGCACACCTTTCTATCATTCTGTTCTTTGAAGAGGCAAATAGGAGGGGATAAGACCAAGATTTTGCAACAATCCCAGCCATTTCTATGGGAAGATGGTTCAAAAGCTGGAAACGTGGCTCCCTCTCCTGGTGCAAGGCAAAGATGGAAGGATGGCATTGTCTAAGGCTTTCATGGCCGGAATCATTGGGTTGTTGTGTGTTTTCCGGGCTGTCTGGCCATGTTCCAGAAGCATTCTCTCCTGACGTTTCGCCTGCATCCATAGCAGGCATCTTCAGAGGTTGTGAGGTCTGTTGGAAACCAGGAAAATGGGGTTTATATATCTGTGGAAAGTCCAGGGTGGGAGAAAGAACTCTTGTCTGTTGGAGGGAAGTGTGAAAGTATCAATTGGCCACCTTGATTATCATTTGATGGCCTGGCAGTTTTTAGGTGTGGCCTCTTTCTGCCTGGGGGAATCCTTTGTTGAGAGGTGATTAGCTGGCCCTGATTGTTTCTTGTCGGGAGTTCCCCTGTGTTTGAGTTTTGTTCTTTATTTACAGTTATAATTTTAGAGTTTTTAAAATACTGGTTGCCATATTTTGTTCATTTTCATTGGTTTTTCTTTTCTGTTGAAATTGTCCGTACGCTTGTGGATTTCAATGGCTTCTCTGTGTAGTCCGACATGGTGGTTGCCTTGTTTGCAGTGGACTTCAACTCCCACCATTCCTAACAGTCTCAGGCCCCTTCCTTTTCCACTTAAGTGGCTGAGTGGGAAAGGATAGAGCCTCGGCCTGTTAGCACGCCCGGATTAATACTTTTTTGCGCCCTAGGCCAAAGTTTGGCATTACGTCCCCTTTAAGCCAACCTCCCGCCACCTCCAAGGTCCCCATTCCCACCGGCTCGAAAGCTCCGCTGTGCTCTGAAGGTCTCCTCGGAAGTCGGGGGGCTTGGGGAGAGCGCAGCATGTACAAACTCACTCCAAAGGCACGCACGAGAGAGAGAGAGAGTGCGCACAAGAGAGAGAGAGAGAGAGTGAGTGAGAGAGAGAGTGAGTGAGAGAGAGAGTGAGTGAGAGAGAGCCTGAGAGAGCGAGAGATGGAGGCGACGGAGCAGAGACTTTACCGGAAGAAGGAGCGAGGAGGGCATGAGAAAGGGGGAAAGAGGGGTGCAGACCAGTTTTGGGTTTTTTTGGTCCGTGATCTGCGCCCACCACCCCCCGGCTTGCACCCCGGCTTGCACCCCTAGGTCATGGCCTCGTTGGCCTTATGGGTAATCCAGGTATGCCTGATAGGAATTGTGGGAGTTGACGTCCAAAACACTTGGCGTGTTGTACTTCAGCCTGAGAGAGAGGAGTCTGTGGCTAGAAATGCCAAATGGGCTACTCGTGAGCAAGAGTCAGATGAGGAGCAAGAAAGGAAGAGACTGAGGCAAATACTTAGCAATTCTTCTGGGGATGAAATGTTTCTGGGTTTGTCAGAGGATGATGGGAGTGGGGACAAGGAGCAGTCACAGGATGGATGGATGAGGGTGCACAGAGTACTGAAGGAGACTCTCATGAGATGGATTGGACTAAGGTGCAACAAATACAGGATGTCTGCTTAGAATCCACTAGCAGTGATTTGTTTGCGGGGTTTAGGGTTCCCATATGTCCCTTATTCTAAGGGACGTCCCTTATTTTGGCCCTAAAATTTGTGTCCCTTATTTTCAGGCCCTGTCCCTTATTTTTGACTAGCAGGACAGGACTGGGTGGGGTTGACCAGAGGAAGGTGCGCGCTGTGGTTTCCACGGCAATGCCTGCCCGGGGATTCCCACTCACAGGGCAGCCTGCGTCCCCGTTGGAAGGAAGAGGCCATACAGGACTTTTTCAAAGTACAGTAGACTAATTAACCGTTACCCAAGGGGAATGTTGGATCATGTTGGATAAAGGTAGTTTCTGGTTGCTTGAGAGTTACTCTTAAAATAGGCCTAGCTGTGCATCCCAATACTATACAATGCTGTGTATCCCATACTATACTACACCATTAACTATTGACATAATAATCATGAAGATGTACTGTCTTATAAAATTTATTTTGTTTTAATGTTTAGACAGCGCACTTTTAAAGTCAGCAAAGTCAAGAACTGAAAACAGATGGAGAAAATTAGGTAGTTCTGATAATGTTTTTTCGGCATGACAAAGCATGCAGAAACATACCATGTCCTGTTAAGAGGGAGTAAGTCAGCTTCTTTTGTGAGTTTCAATCATTATCTTAATCTGTTAATACAACTATTTCTACCTAATGTTTGAGTTTCAAGTTTTTAATGAAGTGTCCCTTATTTTTGCGAAAAATCCTGTAAATGTCCCTTATTTCTTATATCAAAAAATGGCAACCCTAGCGGGGTTCAAGGGAGATGGGAGTTGGAGTGCTGGGAATGGGTTTCATGAGGACTGTTGGGGAGAGTTGAGTCGTCGCAGGAGACAAAGGGCGGCACGGGAGGAGATGCTGGCAGCTGAAGGAAATGGGGAAGGGGCGTTGGTGCAATCCCGCCCTGAGGAGGACTGAATAAAGGGGGGTTGTGATTAACCATTCTTTGCAGCTGGCAAGGTGTTGTTCTTGCGATCCAGGCCATTGCCTTCTGTGCTGGGTCACTGTTGGACTGACTGTGGACATTGGATTCTGGATCTTGGTATTGTATTTCGTGGGCTTCCGCATCTTTGTATCCTGCCTTTGGCTGCTCCACATTAAATCCCTTCTGTGCTAGATTTCCCTGCTTCTTCATTTTGGATTCCGGATTGACCTGACTTCGCTGTGGGTCACTGCTGGACTGATCGTTGGACTGACTGTGGATGTGGAATTCTGGATCTTGGTATTGTATTTCATGGGCTTCCGCATCTTTGTACCTTGCCTTTGGCTGCTCCACCTTAAATCCCTTCTGTGCTAGATTTCCCTGCTTCTTCATTTTGGATTCCGGATTGACCTGACTTCGCTGCTTCGTTTGCTTTCCTCCTGGCTTGACGTAAGGACTGACTGACGACTCCAGTCATCCTGTTTTCCTCCTGGCGTGAAGATATGACTGTGTGATGACGTTACTACTTCTTGACAATGGTGTTACCACCTGTTTGTTACTCTGCCTTGGAGTAACCTGTTCTTCTTGGCTGGTTGTGACCTTGGGCTGTTCACACACACGCTCTCAGCCTCATTTACTCTTGTGAAGGAGTTGAAACTTGGAGTTTTCTACCTGTTGGTTTGTCTCATCTTGCTGTGGCTTTTGTCATATTTGGGACGGCGTGAGAAGCTTTGGGGCTGTTGCTAATAAACTCTGTTTACTTTATTGTGCCTGGCTTCTTAAGGTGGTCTGGATCACAACATTGAGGGAGGGCCAAGGTTTGCCTAGGCCTGTACTATAGTGTAAAATGGGAAAGATAAGACTTTTGCGCTCCTTCTCTCTCTCTCTCTCTCTCTCTCTCTCTCTCTCTCTCTATATATATATATATATATATATACTGTATATATATCTTTGGATGGTTGCAGACCTGTCTGGCATGGGAGGCCCGACCGATGACTATTATGCCACCGCCAGCATAGCTCACAACTTCATTAGGGTACGCAAGCCTCTCCCCCAGTGCAAGTCCCACTATCTAGTCTGTCAGCTGCTTTTTGCTGACGATGGTGCCCTTGTCGCCCATTCAGAAGCAGCCCTGCAGCGCCTCACTTCCTGCTTTGTGACAGCTGCAGAGCTGTTTGGGCTGGAAGTCAGCCTGAAGAAAACGGAAGTCCTCTACCAGCCCGCACCACAGGAAGAACACCACCATCCCCACGTCAGCATAGGCGAATCTGTGCTTAAGTCCGTCCAGCAGTTCACCTACCTGAGAAGCATCATCTCTTCAGGCACCAAGACTGATAAAGAGATAGATCACAGATTAGCAAAGGCATAGAGTGCATTCGGAAGGCTTCACAAAAGAGTCTGGAGCAACAAGCACCTGAGGCAAAGCACCAAAATCAGTGTGTACAGAGCTATCGTACTGTCTGTTCTCCTCTATGGGTCTGAAACATGGGTCACCTATCACCAACACCTATGACTCCTCGTACGCTTTCATCAGCGCTGTCTTCGCACAATCCTAAATATACACTGGACTGACTATGTGACGAATCTTGCTGTCCTTGAGCAAGCAGGGATCGCCAGCGTTGAGGGCATGCTATTGAGAACACAGCTGCGCTGGGCAGGGCACGTCTCTAGGATGGAGGACCACTGCCTCCCAAAGATACTATTCTATGGTGAACTCGCCATGGGTCAGCACAAGAGAGGTGCCCCAAAAAAGAGATATAAGGACTCCCTGAAACAACATCTCAGGCTCGGCCAGATTGATCACCAACAATGGTCCACCCTGGCCTCACATCGGGAGGCATGGAGACGCACTATCCACAATGCTGCGGCCTCTTTCGAGAAGACACGCTGAATGGATCTCGAAGAGGAACGACAACACAGAAAGAACCGCAACTTGGAAACAACATCACCCAAGGAGACTTTCTGCTGTGCTTTCTGCAACCAAACTTGCCTATCTCAGATTGGCCTTTTTAGTCGTCAACGCGCTTGTAAAAAGCGTGGGATGAGTCTTTCCTAAGAATCTTCATTCGCGAAGTAATGCCGAGGTGTGTGTGTCTGTGTCCGTGTGTATGTGTGTGTATATATATATATATAAAATGCTTGCTCTCTCTGGGAGGCGTTCTATTTCCTCCTTTTTCTCGCTTTTTCCTTTGCAGAGATGATTCAGCACAAAAAGTGGACTCTCTCAGATGGGAAGTGGTCGGAAGGCGCTTCCCCTTTTCTCGTCTTGTCGCTTTTAGAAACTCACTGCCTTGTGATTTCTCTTTGGGTAAACAAAGCCTTCTCGAAATAGATGGCGTTCCTTCCCTTGTCAATGGCAGTTTTCACGTTCTGGTATGGAAAAAAAAATCACCATTGCAGACTATATACAAATCCAACACCTTCCCCGCTGGACAATAGTTTCGAAGGACACGAGTAACACAATCATCTCCTTTGGGGTGCTTTTAACAACCTAGAAGAGATGTTTTGGCCAAAGCATTGTTTGGATTGCTATCCCTTTCTGGGCCAGCTGGCAAAAGGGATAGGAACAGCACTATTTTGCAAATGACCCAAGAAAGGTTTGGATTTGCAAATGCTGACTATAGTGGACTCTTCTTTGCAGCGCTTACAGAAGGAAGGAGAACATGGACCAGGCTGTGTACACCCTAGTACACTCGATGTTGAGACAACCCATCCGGAGAAGCAATTTGACCCCAAAAACCCACCCATGTGGCCACTGCGCCCAATGTCCTTTTGTATTCTCAGGGAAGGAAATCTACGGTCCTGGGAGACAACACAACTTCACCTTATCTACCTTCTGTTCTTGTCAAAATGAGTCCCTCGTCTATTGCCTGATCTGCACTTGCGGCCTTCTTTACGTGGGCCAAACGGGGAGGAGCCTCCGAACGAGGATCTCAGAGCACCGGTCAAGGATCCGCCAACACTCGGAGGATTCTCCCCTCTATGTACACTTTAAATCATACAAACACGGCCCAGATGATCTTCGATTCCTGGGCTTGGAAATCGTCAAGGTCTCACCCCATGGTGACGCCCAGAAAGCATTACTGTGAGCTGAAAGTAAATGGACCGTTTTCCTAAAAACCAAGCAACCATGGGGCTTGAATGAAAAGATACCCATCAGTAACCTTCTCTTTTAAATCATCCCACCTGTCGATTTGCCTTACCTACAAAACCTTCCCTTACTTACCTGTGTTGAGCATTTGCCCCACCCACTGTGGTGGAATACACCGGAGACTCTTTCTCCAAGGTAAAGTTGTGACTTGTAGTACCTTGTGCTTCTTATGTGCTTCCATTATCATTATGTTGTAAAATTATAGTGGTTACTTTGTTTGAACGCCTTGCATTGCATTATGCATTGAAATATATGACTAGCGCGTTTGTATTTATACTAGACTCTCGCCGCCTAACGCCCTGTGATGCGCATTGGGAGGATTGTTGCTCATTGGCCTTGAAAAAGACCCGGGGGGGGGGTCGAAACGAGGGGGAACCCTTGAACAATTGCGTCCTCATCGGCCAGAAGACTTCGCAGACGACACCTGCACCCTCATCTTCCCGCATAGGAGGAGCTACTTAGCCTTTGATTTGGGCTCTGGGTTCGTTTGCTTCCAACACCTTACCATTGGATTACAAATACCCATCCGGGTAGGAATACAAATACCTATCGGGGTGGATTACTTTACCTTACAGCGGCGGCACTTTGACTATTGTGTTGTTACCCCACTTGCTGTTGTGCCGATAATTCAATTTCAGGACACTTGTATTTACTTTTGCCCAGCTGTGGGGGTCGGGCACCCAACTTGGGTTTATATGTTGATTTTGCCTGATATTACGTCGCAGTTATAACACAATATATTGATATTCTGAGAAACTTTGTGTTCAGATTCCTTTCTTGGATCTACAGCGACCACACCCGTTTTGTTACAATGTACACATAATAACAACAACAACAACAACAACTTTATTTTTATACCCTGCCCACCATCTCCCCCTTGGGGACTGGGGGCAGCTTACAAGGGACAAGCCCAAAAACTATTAAAACAACAAAAAACACAATTTAAAACATCAGTAAAAGCAATAACAACAAAATTATACACAACATAAAAGCAAAATGGCTAAAAGCAAAGTTAGCTGAGGTACAACTTCAATAGGTATGATACATTTTACAGGAGCATCAGAAAAGTGCGACAAGTCAATAGATTGGGCACATACATGGCAAACATTCAATGCCATAGGCACACACTTGGCTCAAAGAGCCCCCAAGACACACCCTACATCCTGCTGCAGTTTGGAGGAGGGTGGACCATGGATGATGGGACTTCCAGTACCTTCACTCACTTCCTCAAAACAATGCGACCCTCCTCCAATGAGCAATAAAGACCAAAATTGGCACACAGAGCCCCCATTACCCTCTCTACACCCAGTTGAGAGGAGGACAGACCACAGACGATGGGACTTGCAGTACCTTCAGTAAGTTCATGATACCACTGCTTCTCCCAATAATGATGGATCACGGCCAAACTTGGCAGACAGACCCTCCATGACCCACTCTACATCCTGGTGGTGCTTGGAGGAGGATCGACCATGCACGATGGGATTTGCAGTACCTTCACTAACTTCCTGAGAGCACTGCGAACCACATAAATAACGGATAAAGACCAACCTTGGCACACAATGCCTTTCTCAAATTACCCGGGCACCGCCAGGTCCCCAAGCTAATAATAATATTAATAATAATAATGTTTACAGGACTTCTAGGGAACAAAGTGACCCACATTTTGCGCTCCGTTGCCATTCATAGATACACTATCAAATCTCTGGGATTTTATGTTTGCTTCCATGGTTCAGGACAGCCTTTGTCCTGTAGAGCATTTATGGGATGAACAACATCGTATCCATGTGCCTTTGGAAAGCCAGAGCCATCCCTTTCCTTGAGGCGTTATGTATCCTGAGATGTTCCTCGCCCCACACGCCCCAATAAGTACTTAATCCAATTCTGGGAATCCATCACTTCATCGATTGCACCAGCCGCTTTCGGACTATCAGTGGCATCTTCTCAGAAGGTGTCAGCTGATAATTATATTGAGTGCAAGGACATGGAAAACAGAATGCGGAGAAGGTGGGTGGCGGGTGTGGAAGAGATCTTATCCGCCAAGGTTTGGGATGGACGACTTTTCACAGGACAAGGAACAATGCCGGATGGGGAGACCTTGGGATCGGTGTCGCATTGCTCCTTGCATTTGTGCAGACAGGAGGACACATCCTATTTGAGCTTTAATCCTATTTGAATCTGTGGGACGAACTTGCACAACCAGCAAGTGTGACCTTCAACAATACTTGCTTCCCAAGGAACTCGGACAAAAAGTTTGGGAGACTCTCCTTCTTCTGCACACTTTGCACATCAAAGCTTGGCAGTTTAACCTGCTTTGCCACCGCCCTGCCCCCACACACACACACACGGGTGCGTCAAAAAGTTTTTCTCCTGTGTTATAAATATGTTATAAATAAACATATAACAGCAGAAATGGCTAGAGATCACGGTCTGAACCGTCCTCTACACAAAACGTCCATTCAACAAAGTCACCATGCATTTGGACACATTTGCGCCATCCAGGAGCCCCCGGTGGCGCAGCGGGTTAAACCACTGAGCTGCTGAACTTGCTGACCAAAAGGTTGGCTGTTCAAATCTGAGAACCGGGATGAGATTCCGCTTTTAGCCCCAGCTTCTGCCAACCTAACAGTTCAAAAACATGCTAAGGTGAGTAGATCAAGAAGTACCGCTTCTGCGACTCCATGCAGTCATGCCAGTGGCCACATGACCTTGGACAACACTGGCTCTTCGGCTTTAGAAATGGAGATGAGCAGTAGAGTCCCAGAGTCAAATGCAACTAGACTTAATGTCAAGGGGCAACCTTTACCATATCCATATCCATCTATCTATCTATCATCTATCTATCTATGGATATGGTAAAGGTATATATATAAACCTTTACCATATCCACATCCATAGATAGATAGATAGATAGATAGATAGATAGATAGATAGATAGATAGATGGATAGATAGATAGATGTGGATATGGATATGGTAAAGGTATATATACTGTATATATATATATATATATGAATATGGATATTGATATGGTAAAGTGTGTGTGTGTGTCTTCGCCTTCTAAGCAGTAATATATAAACCTTTACCATATCCATAGATAGATAGGAATATGGTAAAGGTTTATATATATGGATATCGATATCGATATGGTAAAGGTATGTACGTACACACACACTTTTTTTTTCGCTTCCTAAGTTATATATAAACCTTTACCATATCCATATCATATACATATCCCATATCAATCTACCTACCTACCTACCTATCTATGGATATGGTAAAGGTTTATATATTACTGCTTAAGAGATTAAAAAAGAATGTGTATATACACACACACACACACCTTTACCATATCGATATCCATATGGATATGGTAAAGGTTTATATATATGGATATGGTAAAACTATACACACACACACACATATATATACTGTATATATATTCTTTTTTTCGCCTCCTAAGCAGTTTATTCCTCAAAGGTATAACCCAGGCCCTGCTGGGCTCTGCAAAATACAAATACTAAATCTCCCATCATGCACCGCAGTTAAATAGGACAAATTGCTCCATAACTGCAAGAAAGATGAGCTGGGCATTCCTGCCACGTTTTCTGGCCTTAATGGGCAACGTCTCCGAAGGAGAGGCCATTGCCTTTGCTGATAATGGGAAGGCTCCTCAGTGGGGCGGGCAGGCAGCTCGTTAATGAGGGCCTGATTGAGGCATTAATTGAGGAATGAAAGAGTGGCAGAGTTGGCATCAGGGGCGCAAGGCCCTTGCGGCTGCTATAGAAACTCATGCAACTTGGGGTTTTCCAAGGGCATCTACACTGCGGAGTTAATGCAGTTTGACACCACTTGAATCCTGGGATTTGTATCTAAGCTCGGTGAGGCAAATAGCTGTGTGGAAAGGATCTAAACAATTGATTGTCTGGCGGATTATTTGGGTAGATGGATGTTCTGTTTGGCAAGTAGAGCCTCCAAAGTGGATCCAAGCTGTTGTAAAATACAGAGGTGGCTGAAAGCAAACAAATTGCTCTTTTGAAAGAAAATACCCTCAAGATTTATGAGGGCTGTAAAACTCTCTGCAAGAACATAAAACTCTCTAGGCAGAAAGACAGAGAGAAGTCAGGCATGCAAGCACATACATGTATGTATGTATGTATGTATGTATGCGCCTGCGCCTTCTGGTTACCCATCAACTTATGGTGACCCCATTCATTTCTTAAGCAAGGAACACAAAGTTTTTGCAGTTTAATAAAGATGTCTCTTTGTTGGAGAGAAAAAGCAAGGTAAAAATAGACTATGTACAGTATATATATATATATATATTCTCGTTTGTGGGAGAAACAAAACTCACAAAGCACTGGTCGAAATGACATGCAATTTTGACACAATACACCTAACAATCCAACGAGTGTCCATCACTCCCAAAAACACAAACACACACAAAAATACCCAGGGGAATAGACTTTAAAACCCTAAAAATACACCATGTATACATATACACATACATTCATATACATATACACATGCACACATTCATACACACACATGTATACATATATGCACAAGCACACACAAATATACACATATACACAAACATGCATATACATACACACATACATGCACACACAAATATACATATATATACACACCTATACATACACACATATATACATGCACACATATACATATACACATGCACACACATATACACATACTTACACACATGTATACATACAAATATGCATATAGACAAGCACACACATATACACAATATGCATATACACATATAAACACACAAATACATGAATACATACACACATATATATACACATAGAGATATATATACACATACACACACCTATACATATACAAGTATATAAACACATATGTACACACACACATATATATACACCCACATATATATATATATATATATAAAACACACATATATGTATACACAAACATATACACACACAAACACATATATACACACACAAAACACATATACACAGACTGGGCCACAGCAACGCGTGACAGGGGATAGCTAGTAATAATAATAAGAATGTAAAGATTGAACTGCAAAGACTCTGGCACAAGCCAGTCAAGGTGGTCCCATTGGGGATCGGCACACTGGGTGCAGCGCCTCAAGACCTTGGCCTGCACTTAAAAACAATCGGTACTTTTTTTTTAAAATGAATATTTTTATTGATTTTTTTACATACAGAATAAAAACCACATCCAAACAACAAAACATAACAAAACAGGGCACTGTGAAAGTGCCCCTTCCACCCTCACAATCATCCACACCCTCCACCCCTTCTGAGGGTTTCATCGCCATTCTTCTTTCCCTTCAAGCCTTCAAGCCTTTGGACAGTTTACGTTACAAATTAAACAGTAGATCCAACTTATTCCTCGTATCTTGATCTCGAGTTTTCCAAACAATATATTGTCTTACCCGGTCCCATCGCCCCAACAGTTCCTGAAATTTATTCTCCTCCATCTCATTAACCCTAATCTCCATAATTTCAAATTGAATGTGTTCTACCAGGTACTGACAAAATTACCATCTGCCAGCTGCAAAAGGCCACCTTACTGGGATCTGCACGCATTATTCGCCGATACATCACACAGTTCTAGACACTTGGAAAATGCCCGACCTGTGATCCAATACAACAGCCAGCATTGTGATCTTGTTTGCTGTGTACTAATCTTGTTGTGTACCAAATAATAATAATGATAATAATATATCAACGGCCTGTGTTCTTGGCATTAACAAACAACAGTGACCTCTGAATATTCTTGGTTTCAGAAAACCCTATGAAACAAATAGGGTCGCCATGAGTCTACCTGCCACCCAGGCCCGGATTAACACCTTTTTGCACCCTAGGCCACACTTTGGAATTACACCCCCTTTAAGCCAACCTCTACCGCCCCCCCGGCTCCCTACACCACTCAGACCCACACTTGGCTGGCTTTCGCCATGGTGCCTCCGGAGCAGAAGAGAAAGGCGAGTAGGCACCATCCCGCCACCTCCAAGGTCCCCATTCCCACCGGCTGGAAAGCTCCGCTCTGCTCTGAAGGTCTCCTCGGGAGACTTGGGGAGAGCGCAGCAGGTGCAAACTCGCTCCAAAGGCGCGCACGAGAGAGAGAGAGAGAGAGAGAGAGAGAGAGCGAAAGAGAGCAAAAGAGAGCGAAAGAGAGCGAAAGAGAGAGAAAGAGAGCGAGAGAGAGAGATGTCCGCTTGGCGTGCACTCCCGCAGACCGAGGGAGGATTCATGTTGGGGCTTGTGTGGCTTTTGTTCGGCTGCTCCCGAAGGCAGGAGAGCCAGACCCTGGCCTTGATCCTTCCCTCCCTCCCGCGGCTCCCCTTGGCCAAGCAGCCCACCCCGGTTTGGTCCAAGAGCGCAGGAGCGAGCCTGGGTTGGTGTGGTCTCGTGCTGGGGACCTGGGAGAGGTCCACCCAAGCAACGCCCTTTCTCTCCCCTCTCCTTCCCTCCCTCTCTTCCTTCTTTACTTGCTTTCCTCCTAGTTGCCTCCTTCTCCCCTCCCTCCCACCGCCCTCTCCCGGACTCTGCCACTCGGCTCTGGCTGCAGGAATTTACAGTCTGCCGCCGGGGGAACCGGGCTAGTCGCCATGGAGATGGCTTCCCCGGGAGCCAGGAGGTCCGGCCAGCCAGAGACCCACGGGCAAATCAATGGGTCAATGCGAGGGCCCCGCCGCAGCCCAGAGAGCGAGAGACTTTGCCGGGAGAAGGAGCGAGGAGGGGCATGAGAAAGGGGGAAAGATGGGGCGCGGACCAGTTTTTTTTGGTTCGTAATCTGTGCCCCCCTCCTTGGCTTGCACTCCTAGGCCATGGCCTATACTGGCCTTATGGGTAATCCGGGCATGCTGCCACCTGAAGGCACATAGAGGGGATGTGGAGCCCTTGAATACCAAAGGTGTGATATTGCTAACAGATATATCGAACGTTGCAATCTTAACATGCTCAGGGTGCCACCTCAGGTCATAACCCGAAGGGTTTCTGGGAGGAGGGTTTCTCCAGGTCCTTCCATGGCTTTTTCTGCAGCAAATGGCCTGTTTGGACTGAAATGTGACCTGCAGTCACAGGGCATGACCTGGAATGAACTCCCGCATTGGTCAGAGTCCAGGACTAATTTTGCAAAAATTGGAGAGAAAAAAGGAGGATGGGAGAAAGAACTCTTTTTTGTTGGAGGTAGGTGTGATTGTTTCAATTGTCCATCGTGATTAGCATTTAATGGCCTAGCAGTTTCAAGGTATGGCTTCTTACTGCCTGGGGGAATCCTTTGTTGGGAGGTGAATAGCTGACCTACCCTGGACATTATTGCACAGATTTATAGACCCACTTGGATAGTTTCCAACAGACCTCACAACCTCTGAGGATGCCTGCCATAGATGCAGGCGAAATGTCAGGAGAGAATGCTTCTGGAACATGGCCAGGCAGCCCAGAGAAGTCACAACAACCCAGTGATTGCAGCCATGAAAGCCTTGAACAATAGAGTGTGGCACATCTTCCAATATCATTTCCTCCATAAGAGGAACTGCCTCTCGTTTGAATCTCTTCTGGGAGAGTAAAGCAAAGTAGTAATAATAATAATAATAATAATAATAATAATTCACCGATACATTATTCACTGACACTTGGGAAGTGTCCGATACAACAGCCAGCAGAGTGATCTAGTTTGCTGTGGACTCATCTTGTTGTGTTTATAATAATAATAATAATAATAATATTTGCCGATACATCACACAGTCCTAGACACTTGGGAAGCGTCCGACATGTGATCCAATACAACAGCCAGCAGAGTGACCTTGTTTGCTGTGGACTCGTCTTGTTGTGTTAATAATAATAATAATAATAATAATAATAATAATAATCGCCGATACATCACACAGTCCTAGACACTTGGGAAGCGTCCGACGTGTAATCCAATACAACAGCCAGCAGAGTGAACTTGTCTGCTGTGGACTCGTCTTGTTGTGTTAATAATAATAATAATAATAATAATAATAATAATCGCCGATACATCACACAGTCCTAGACACTTGGGAAGCGTCCGACGTGTGATCCAATACAACAACCAGCAGAGTGAACTTGTCTGCTGTGGACTCATCTTGTTGTGTTAATAATAATAATAACAACAACAACAACAATAGCCGATATATCACACAGTCCTAGACACTTGGGAAGCGTCCGACATGTGATCCAATACAACAGCCAGCAGAGTGACCTTGTTTGCTGTGGACTCATCTTGTTGTGTTTCTAATAGTAATAATAATAATAATAATAATAATATTCGCTGATACATCACACAGCCCTAGACCCTTGGGAAGTGTCCCAGGTGTTATCCAATACCACAGCCAGCAGAGTGATCTTGTCTGTTGTGGACCCATCTTGTTGTGTTTTTAATAATAATGATAATAAAAGGACTCTGATTGGCCAGCCTCAGAACTCCAACATTCTACGGCCCCAGACAGAGGGGATTGGTTGCCACTGAAATGGTATCTACATAAAGGACTCCGATTGGCCATCCACATTCCAACATTCTAAGGTGACTCAGAGGGAAAAGGAAAGGCGTCAGGCAGTCAGACACTGCGGCCCACAGCAGTGGCGGATCAGGACCAAACTTGGCACACAGGGGCCCAATGGCCCACTTCACAACGCGACCCTCACCCAATGACCACTACAGACCAAAATTAGCACACAGAGCCTCCTTGACCCACTCTACACCCTGGTGCTGCTTCAAGGAATATGGACCACAGATGATGGGCCTTGAAACACCTTCACTCACCTTCCGAGACAGCTGCAACCCTCATCCAAAGAATGATCAAGACCAAATGTGACACACACAGCCCCCATGACCCACTCTACACCCTGGTGCTGTTTGGAGGGGGATGGACCATGGCCAATGGGACTTGCAGTACTTTCACTAAGTTCCTGAGACCACTGCAAGCCACATAAACATCTAATAGGAACCAACCTTGGCACACAATGCCTTCCTCAAATAACACGGGCACCACCGGGTCCCCAAGCTAGTAATAATAATAATAATAATAATATTCACCGATACATCACACAGTCCTAGACACTTGGGAAGCGTCCGAAGGGTGATCCAATTCAACAGCCAGCAGAGTGACCTTGTCTGTTGTGGACTCATCCTGTTGTGTTTCTAATAATAATAATAATAATAATAATAATAATAATAATAATTGCCGATACATCACACAGTGCCTGACGCGTGATCCAATACAACAGCCAGCAGAGTGACCTTGTTTGCTGTGGACTCGTTGTGTTTCAAATAATAATAATAATTATTATTATTTTTGCTGACGATGCTGCCCTTGTCGCCCATTCAGAAGCAGCTCTGCAGCGCCTGACATCCTGCTTTGCAGCAGCTGCAGACCTGTTTGGGCTGGAAGTCAGCCTGAAGAAAACGGAAGTCCTCTTCCAGCCCGCACCACAGGAAGAACACCATATCCCCCATGTCAGCATAGGCACATCTGTGCTTAAGTCCGTTCAGCAGTTCACCTCCCTGGGAAGCATCATCTCTTCAGATGCCAAGATTGGTACAGAGATCGATCACAGATTAGCAAAGGCATAGAGTGCATTTGAAAGGCTTCACAAAAGAGTCTGGAGCAACAAGCACCTGAGGCAAAGTACCAAAATCAGTGTGTACAGAGCTATCATACTGTCTATTCTCCTCTATGGGTCTGAAACATGGCTCAACTATCGCCAACACCTACGACTCCTCGAACGCTTTCATCAACGCTGTCTTTGCACAATCCTAAATATACACTGGACCGACTATGAGATGAATGTTGCTGTCCTTGAGCAAGCAGGGGTCACCAGCATTGAGGCCATGCTATTGAGAACACAACTGCGCTGGGGAGGGCACATCACTAGGATGGAGGACCACCGCCTCCCAAAGATACTACTCAATGGTGAACTCGCCACGGGTCAGCGCAAGAGAGGCGCCCCCAAAAAGAGATATAAGGACTCCCTGAAAGAACATCTCAGGCTTGGCCAGATTGATCACCAACAATGGTCCACCCTGGCCTCACATCGGGAGGCGTGGAGACGCCCTATCCACAATGCTGCGGCCTCTTTCGAGAAGACACGCCGAACGGGTCTCAAAGAGAAACGACAACACAGAAAGAACCTGAACTTGGAAACAACATCACCCAAGGCGACTTTCTGCGGTGCTTTCTGCAACCGAACTTGCCTATCTCAGATTGGCCTTTTTAGTCATCAACGCGCTTGTAAAAAGCGTGGGATGAGTCCTTCCTGAATCTTTGTTCACGAAGTAATGCCGAGAGATTGATTCATATAATAATAATAATAATAATAATACTATCACACTTTCCTAGATGCTTGGAAAGTGTTCGACTTGTGATTTTTTATACAAAATCCAGCATATAGATGATGATGATAATAATGGCATAGATGGCAGCCATCTTGGTTAGTAGCCATCAATGGCCATGAATTTCCATCAACTTCCCCAAATCTAGTTTCAAACCCATATAGTAAGTCTCAAAACAAACACCATCTGCGGCACTGAAGCCCACGTTTCAACCCCAATTGAACTATTTAACGATCTCCTCCTAAAACTTATCGGCACTTCTTTGGATTTTCAATTGTGATATATATAACTATATCTATATTGAAGATAAAGATGCGCACGTGGGCTCAAGAAATGCCTTTTCGGATGGCTTTCGCTCCCAACCCGTCTGCTGCTCCGTGACGCCGGGTGCAATATGGCAACCGAAAGGCTCCCCATTACCCAGCATGGGGGGGAACGTAAAGAGGACATTTCCCTGCCAAGGAAAATTGGATCACCGGCGTTTTAGTGGGAACATCTGGCCCGCTTGGAGCAAAACGCTTGTTTATTTCTCGACTCTGGGTTCACGGCATGTTGCTTTGTGAACAGCCCCCCACCCAAAGCGAAGACATTTCCCAACTCTTCCAAAGGATTGTGGTTGCAACTCTGGTTCTAGCAACCATCGAGAAAACATGGAAGCCACCTTCTCACCAGCTTCAGACCTTTGGAAACTAAGCAGGAAAGCGGGTAGGAAAATATGATGCCACATCATTTGGATGTCAGTTGCGTAGAGCAGTGTTTCCCAACCAGTGTGCCGTGAGCGATCATCAGGTGTGCCGTGGGAAATGGGAACCTCCAAGACCCTTTCTTCCCCCTCCTGCCGAACACTTTTTCTTCTCCCCTCGGGCTCCCTTCTTCCCAGCCTCGCTCTGCTCGCTTTGCCTCGCTTTGCTCTGGGGCGAGTCTGCGCAGTAGCGCCCGCACGGGTCACGCCTCCCTCCCTCCCCCCTCCCCTCCTGAACACGCTCACGCTGCCCCCTCAGATCAAAATGGCGGCAGAAGTGGCAGTGTAGAAGAAAAAGTAAGTGTTCGGCAGGAAAGGGAAGAAAGGGCGCGAAGGGGAACGGGGAGGAAGAGGTCTCTGTCGAAAGCTGGCATGGGCAAATTTGGACCTTCCAGGTGTTTTGGACTCCAACTCCCACCATTCCAAGCAGCCTCAGGCCCTTTTCCTTTTCCCCCACTCAGCCACTTAAGCAGGAAAGGGCCTCAGGCTGTTAGGAATGGTGGGAGTTGAAATCCAAAGCACCCAGAGGGCCGAAGTTTCCCCATGCCTGTTTTAGGGACCTTAAAGTGGTGAGCCTCCTTCCAACATTGTGATTCTGGATAGAAAACAAACAACATAACATAACATTGTTTGAGTCCACAGCGCTCTCTGGGTGTAGGTGAACTACAACTTCCAAACTCAAGGTCAATTCCCAAGCAAACCCTTTCAGTACTTTCTGTTGGTAATGAGAGTTCAATATGCCAAGTTTGGTTCAATTCCATTGTTGCAAGAGTTCAGGATGCTCTTTGTTTGTGTGTTAACTATAAATCTCAGCAACTGTAACTCCCAAATGTCAAGGTCTATTTTCCCCAAACTCCATCTGTGTTCACATTTGGGCATATTGAGTATTCATGCCAAGTTGGGTCTTGATCCAACATTGTTTGAGTCCACAGTGCTCTCTGGATATAGGTGAACTACAACTCCAAAACTCAAGGTCAATGCCCACCAAACTCTTATACCATTTTCTCTTGGTTATGGGAGTTCTGTGTGGGAAGTTTGTGTCTTTCTACCATTCCTGCCAGGGTTTCTATGTTGTGTTCATCGAAACAGGCCCTGGTTTCACACTGAGTGTATAAATACATTTAAAAACATATTAACTATATGTGTTAGAGTCTCATTTTGTGTCATTTTGGTTGGTGGTGTGCCCCAGGATTTTGTAAATGTAAAAAATGTGCTGCGGCTCAAAAAAGGTTGGGAAACACTGGCGTAGAGGATTTTATGGGTGTTCATAGAGAAGCCACAACCATTTTCAGATCAAATTGTAGCGTCGACAGGGGACCCCAAAGGCCATCTAGTCAAACCCTATTCAGCCATGCAGGAAGACAACTAAAGCACAAAAGAGACCGCCTGGATCTCTTTAAACTTCTGCTTAAATACCTCCAAATAAAAAGAGTTTCTTTAAACTTCAGATTATAAGATCTTAGATCCAAAGGGGAACCCCAAAAGCTACCTAGTCCAGCCCTATTCTGCCATGTAGGAAGACACAACTAAAACACAAAAGAGACTTCTTGGAGGCCTTCAAACCGCTAGGCCAGACCTGGGCAACCTACGCCCCGTGGGCCGGATGCAGCCCAGCAGCCGATTCTGTCCAGCCCGGGGAGAAGGGAGAAGAGGAAGGGGTGCCGCTGCTGCCATCCCATCGCGGGCTGTGGGGCCTGCGTCGGCAGACAGCCCGCCGCTCCGGAGAACAATCGGAGGAGCGGCGGCTTTGGAGTGCCTGCCATCACTTGATCATCTTCCGGTTCGCCAGGGCGATCAGCCGCCTCAGGTCGTCAACTGCTCCCGCTGCAGACCCAGATCACCTCCCGGGATGGCAGGCACTCCAAAGCCGGGATGGCAGGCAATCCATGGCAGGGCGATCAGCTGGGGAACGGCTGGGGACGAGAGCAGGCGGAGGCCTGCAGCCTCCGATCGTCTGCTGCTCTGCTCTGCTACAGCCGCTTTGCCATCCTCTAGGCTGGGTCCATTGGGCCATTCCATCTTGGGATGCTTCCTCTCTTGAGGATGTCAGCCTCCATCTTGGTTCACACCTTGTCCTCTTGAATTTCATTTTATTTTATTTCAGTGGTTTTTATTATTATTTTATAATAATTTTATTATAATAATAGAATAAATAATATAATATATTTATTTATTTATTTATTATTCAATTTTATATTCCGCTCCTCCCTGTAGGCTTGGGGCGGATCACAACAAGAATAAAATGCACAATAAAAACATACCACAAAATTCGATAAAAACAACAATACATAGCCAGTAAACAACTGATCGACAGATCTTAGCTCTTAGATCGGACACTAATAAGCCTCTTCATTCCAGTCAGCCAAACGCTGTTCTGAAGAGGGCAGTCTTACAGGCTCTTTGAAAAGGGCCGAGTTCACGAATTGCCCGGGCATGGCTAGGCAGCGAATTCCAGGTCATGGGAGCCACACATGAAAAGGCCCGTTGTCTTGTACTGGACAGGTAGCAGGAGCGGGGCGATGGAACAACCAACAAGTTCTGCTCTTCCGAGCGCAGTGATCTCGGGGGAACATACGGGGTAAGGCGGTCCCTTATATAATTTCAATATATTATGTCTCTCTATATATACTATAATATAATAATTATGATATTAATACTAATAATATATGAATATTTCTTGATATATTAATATGTTAATATTAATGATGTGTAATATATAGTAAATATAGTAAATAAATAAATAATGTAGATTAGAATGTAGTTCCGCCTTTAGGTGCGGCCCTCCCTAATATTTTTTGGCTCTCATGTGGCCCCTTGGAAAAAATAATTGCCCACCCCTGCTCTAGGCTCTCTTTCTTTGGAGGCCTTGAAACCTCAAAGAATCGAAAGACCTCCAAAGAAAGTTTCTTTAAACTTCATATACGAGAGTTGGATGAAACATAGTACCTCCACCTTCGTTATTTGGGTTTGGATGGGAATATTTTATTTTATTTTATTTCTTGGGCTTCTAGGCCGCCACTCCCGGGAGGCTCGGGGCGGCTCACAGGAAATAAAAAACACAATAAAACACATTAAAAAGCACACTCAATAAATCACACAATAAAAATATCAGATTAAAATGCAATATGCTGTACGGACACAGCGAAATACAGTGGGGCAACAACCTCAGCAGGCAACTAGAGACCAAAGGCTTTCTAAAAGAGGAACGTTTTGCATGCCCGTCTAAAGGGCAGGAGATCTTGGAGGGCTCGGGTTTCGGCCGGGAGAGCGTTCCAGAGCATAGGAGCAATTATAGAGAACGCTCTCCTCCGGGTTGCAGTTAGCCTACAAACCTTAGCAGATGGAATGACCAGCAAGTTGGTGTTTTCTGACCGTAGTGATCTCATAGGGCAATATGGAGAAAGACGGTCCCTCAGGTACGCTGGCTCCAGGCCATGCAAGGCCTTAAAGTTGAGCACCAACACTTTGAAGGTGATCGGGTGCTCGATTGGGAGCCAGTGCAGATCCTGCAAAACAGGTGTTATGTGACCGCCTGCTGGAGATCCAGACAGGAGTCGGGCGGCAGTGTTCTGCACCAGCTTGAGCTTCCGGGTCACCAATAGAGGAAGGCCAACGTAGAGTGCGTTACAGTAGTCAAGTCTCGAGATGACCGTGGCTTGGATCACCGTGGTCAGGTCATCCCGGGATAGATAGAGGGCCAGCCGCCTCGCCTGTCTCAGATGGAAAAAAGCTATTTAGCTGACCATGGAGACCTAATAAATCAAACGCAGAAATACAACACCAAGTTTGCCCATGCCTGATCTAGAACCACTTCCACATATCCAGCTGCCTCTTGATGGTTATCTAACTGCATTATATCTATTTACTTTGGTGCCCAATAGGACCAACAGCGTCCTAGATCAGTTTGGCAATAGTTTTTCCTCAAAGACCTGATCTCAAATGGCCAAGGGCAGCTTTGGCTTGTCTGCAGACCTGGACTGGATTTGCCCTGCCAATGGATGCAGTTTGCATTTATTTATTTATTGTGTCAGGTGCAAATTGAAGGTACAGTTATAACATATTTAAAAACACAAAGTTTAAAAAACTTGGCATGATGCTAAATGTCCTTTGCCCAGAAGCCGGCCACTTGGAGCGCCCCTGGTGTGGCTGTGAGAAGGTCCTCCATTGGGCACTTGCCAGGACTCAGGCTGCGTTGTAGTAGGTGGTCAGTGGTTTGCTCTTCTCCACACTCACATGTCGTGGGCTTCACTTTGCATAAATTAATAGAATCTTTCTAGGAGACTCTAATGAGACGGATTGGACTAAGGTGCAACAAATACAGGATGTCTGCTTGGAAACCACTAGCAGTGATTTGTTTGCGGGGTTCAAGTGAGATGGGAGTTGGAGTGCTGGGAATGGGTCTCGTGGGGACTGTTGGGGAGAGTTGAGTCGTCGCAGGAGACGGCTCACCTGGAGAGAAAGACAAAGGGCGGCACGAGAGGAGATGCTGGCAGCTGAAGGAAATGGGGAAGGGGCATTGGTGCAATCTAGCCCCGAGGAGGACTGAATAAAGGGGGCTTGCAATTTACCATTCCTTGTAGCTGGCAAGGCATTGTTCTTGTGATCCAGGCCATTGCCTTCTGTGCTGGGTCGCTGCTAGACTGATCGTTGGACCAACTATGGACGTGGAGTTTTGGATTTTGGTATTGTATTTCGTGGGCTTCCGCATCTTTGTATCCGGCCTTTGGCTGCTCCACCTTAAATCCCTTCTGTGCTAGATTTCCCTGCTTCTTCGTTTTGGATTCCGAATTGACTGGACTCCGCTGCTTCGTTTGCTTTCCTCCTGGTTTGACGTAAGGACTGACTGACGACGCTACTACTTCTTGACAACGCTGCTACCATCTGTTTGTTATTCTGCCTTGGAGTCGCCTGCTCTTCTTGGATGGTTGTGACCTTGGGCCGCTCACACACTCTCTCTCAGCCTCATTTCCTCTTGTGAAGGAGTTGGAACTTGGCATTTTCTATCTCTTGGTTTGTCTCATCATTCTGCTGTGCCTTTTGTCATATTTGAGACGCTGTGAGAAGCTTTGGGGCCGTTACTAATAAACTCTATTTACTTTATTGTGCCTGGCTTCTTAAGGTGGTCTGGATCACGACACTTGGGCCCTCCAGGTGTTTTGGACTTCAACTCCCACCCCATTTCTGGCTTCTTTGGGAAACAAAACGGGATACAGATAGTCCTAAAGCTTTGCATTTTCGTAGAGACATCTGTGTTGGTCTCTGTGGCTCAAAGAAATGGTGCATTGATAAGAAAAACAGGCTAATTCGAACCCCGGAAGGTGCCAGGAGCGATGCTCAGCCCCATTGCAGCCCAGCACAGAAAGACTTCCGAGCCACACGCGGAGGCTCCTTCTCGGAGAGCGCATTTGCCGCTGATCCTCATCAATTGCTCATTTTTATATCTTTTAGGGGATTTGTTTGCAAAAACTTGAGCCTCGGCCATGAAAGCCTTCTTTATCAGGGTCAGGGGTATTAAGCACTATAAGAAGCCAATTTATTTTAAGCCAGTGCAAAGGAGTAATCTAGTGCCAGTTGAGTCGCGGCCCGGATACTCTCTTAAGCACGGCTTGGCCTTGATTGTTTTCCAATGAATTGCACTCTGCAACGAAAATTTGGGAAATGTTCTGTTCCTGGTCCGGTCATTTCCGGCATTGAAAGTGTCGGCCTTGTGTGGGATTCCAATGAGAGTGTAGCCTTTTGGTGTACTGAACGCCTAGCGCACCAGCAGAGAGCCTATCCCAGCTGCTAGAGTCTGTGTCGGAGTGGGCCTTGGGGTTCCCTAGGCTTGTTATCCTGGGGGACTTCAATGTTCACGCTGACCCGGGCTCTTTTACACCAGCAGCTAGGGAACTGGTGCCTTCCATGGAGACTCTAGGACTCTCACTTTGCAACACTGGTCCCACATATCAAGCCGGTCACACGCTGGATCTGATTTTCAATACCGGAATCCAGGTGACCCTAGCCTCAAACATCGAGGTCTCATGGTCGGATCACCATGCCCTGAGAGTCCGGCTGGAGCTGATCCACCCTCCCTGCAAGGGCGTCGAACCGATTTGGGTTCGCCCAAGGAGACTCATGGAACCCAATAGGTTCCTGAATGCTCTGCGGGATCTGGAGCCTATCAGCGACTCGGTCGAGGAGCAAGTGGACACATGGAACACCAAGTTGTCCGCCGCACTCGACAAGATTGCCCCTAGGCGCCCTCTCAACCCCGCCAGAACCGATCCCCTTGGTTTACCGAGGAACTTCGGGTTCTGAAACGGGAAAAGAGACGGCTAGAGGGCGTGTGGCGAGAGATCCGAGATGAAGCATCAAGATCAGCTTATAAGGTATTTATGGAAACTTATGAGTATGCTATCATCGAGGCAAAACAATTGTATTATTCCTCCTTGATAACGTCTGCGAACTCACGCCCAGCTAAATTGTTTAAAATAATTTGTTCCCTGACGATGGTCCCTACCGTCCCAAACAGTGATGATCAGGCCCTTACAGCTGAGGCTTTTCAGAGTTACTTCACAGACAAGATCTCGGCGCTCCGCCGGGAACTCCCCGCCACAATTGATACAGTTAGAGAACTTGAGACTCCATGGCCCTCTGCTGGGCCCACCCTCAACCGATTCCTTGACTCAAGGAAGAAGGGCGCGCGGAGCCGGGAGGAGGAGGTGGGGGGTGCAGTAGAGGTTGGTTTGGGGCGTAATTCCAAAGTGTGGCCTAGGGCTCCAAAAGCGGTTAATCCAGGCCTGCCTCCTACAGATCCCTTCCTTACGAAACATCCATTTGTCATCAACAAGGCAAAGAGCCTTCTCTGTGGTTGCACTGAGTCTATGGAATTCTCTGCCATCTGAAGTCCGAGCAATCACTGAGTTGCCGGCCTTTCGGAAAGCATGTAAAGCAGCCCTTTTCCGTCAGACATTTAACCTTTAACCACTCCTTGGTTGGAGCAAACGCTGTTAATCTGTTTTAATTGTCTAATGTTGATATTGTATGGTTTAATTGTTTTAATTGCTATTGGTTGATATACTGTAAACCGCCATGAGCCAAACTGGAAGGACGGTATACAAATCGAAACAATAAATAAATGAATAAATAAATCAATGCAGTAACATGGTGCAATTACCTACTGTAAACATAATAATAAAAAAGCAGAAACAAAGTTATGCTTGAATAATACATATATAATTAAAATAAGATGCAATTTTGATCAGATCACTCCTCTTTCTTCATCTCTGCTCCAGATTGGCCCTGGCTTTACTGACGAAATATTAAACCCATATGGATCGGGCCCAGTTTTGGATTCTTAGTGACGGAGCTGCTAAACAGCAAATGGGCCAAAGAGCCCAGGGTTCGGATTGCAAGCGTGTCCCAAGCGGGGCCGAAGCCTTAGAACACAATGGGGGCCTCTTTGGGGGGTAGAGGAGAGGCAAGCTTTTCCAAATTGTCCTTGCTGGCATCATAAACAGGGTAGTAAACAATGCAACCCAAAGCTCTGTTTGGCTTCAGTGGCCTTTCATCTGGACATATGGAAATTATTGTAAGTTTAAGCTGGTGCACAAAGCACTGAGCAACAAGCTGGAGATGCCAGAAAGTATTAAAGCGCAAAAATAGTCCTTAGCTGCCATCTACTGGCACCGAGCAAAAGCGCATGTCGGATTCTGGATTTTGGGATTAAAGGGATATTATTCCACCTGTTTTTGCCTCAAGTGTTTTACTTATTTTCGTTGGATTGACTCAATACTGTTTTCCAAGCTTTTGCATGGATACTCCATGTATATATAATACTATATAATACTATGTATATATAATTCTCTCTCTCTCTCTCTCTCTCTCTCTCTCTATATATATATATATATATATATATATTAGGCATGAGAAAAAAGTTATGAAAATGAAATGATTCGTAAGAAATTCGTAAGAAATGCTACTTTCAAGTATTTCCGCACCTGGAACGCCAACCAGGAAGTGGACTTTCTTTATAGAACTGGGGCCAGGATTTTCTTAAGTGTCGTTATTAGGTCGTAGGGGGACCCTCCTTCTCTCTCACCACCCTCCCGCCTCCCTTGCCAATAAGTATTATGGCAAGGCAAGCCCTAAACTCGCTCCTTCTTTCGGCTGGAAGCCTGGAAAAATGTAAACAGAGAGGATTACTCAGAAGTAAATCTGCAATGGAGGGCACTCTTGGATGAAGGGCCCTCCTTTGTGGATTTACTTCTGAGTAAACCTCTCTGTTTACATTTTTCCAGGCTTCCCTGCCTCTCCTGCCCTGCCAGGATCTAAAGCATCAAAGAGTATTGGGGTGAGAAACCAACCTAATGTATCATAGAATGAATGCTACTGTAAGTGCCTAATATTATAAGTAATCCAACTGGTCACATACCTACATTCCATGCACATGCAATAATACAGCAGTAATAACAATGGGTATAAGAAGAGGTAAAATTCAAACCGAAGTATTCTGACTGTGGTCCTCCTCAAGGGTGCAAACTGCAAAGGCTCTTCTCTATGAGCCCGGGAAAAGCAAAACCCCAGGCACAGCGTTTGCTGCCTGGGTGCACACACATACATATTCTTTGGGGGGTTGCTGCAGAATCCCGGGCTCATAGAGAAGATTCTGCAGCAACCCCCAAAGACTTTGTATGTGTGTGCTCCCAGGCAGCAAACGCTGTGCCCGGGGTTTTGGCTTTTCCCGGGCTCATAGAGAAGAGCCTTTTGCAGTTTGCACCGCTTGAGGAGGGACCACAGTCAGAATACTTCGGTTTGAATTTTACCTCTTCTTATACCCGTTGTTATTACTGCTGTATTATTGCATGTGCATGGAATGTAGGTATATGACCAGTTGGATTACTTATAATATTAGGCACTTACAGTAGCATTCATTCTATTATACATTAGGTTGGTTTCTCACCCCAATACTCTTTGATGCTTTAGATCCTGGCAGGGCAGGAGGAGTGGACGGCTCTCCCTGCCCCTTCTGCCTGCCAGGATCTAAAGCCTTGAAGAGGCTTCATGACGGGCCAACTTCAGCCCTCCAGGTGTTTTGGACTTCAACTCCCTCCATTCCTCACAGCCTCAGGCCTCTTCCTTTTCCTCTCAGCCTGGGCAAACTTGGGCCCTCGCTCCCTCAGGATCGGGGTGAGAGAGAGGCAGCGAGGAGCGAGGGGGGGCTCCTCCTCCTTTTTTGCTGCTTCCAAGAATAGAATACCCCCTCCCTCCCTCCTTCCTATTTGGAGAGTCCCATCTAGAATTCAGTGTGATTTATTCAAGTTTTGGCCTACAACTCCCAGAAATCCCAGCCAATTTACCAGCTGTTAGGATTTCTGGGAATTGTAGGCCAAAACCATCTGGAATGCGCATGCGCTGGCATACGAACTACTAACGAATTTCGTTAGTAATTAAGTTACATTTTAGAACTTTTTGGAAAAATTTTTGTAAGTCTTTCTTTTACTAATCAAAAAAATCCCTCCCCCCCAATTTGATTTTAGAATCGCGATTTTTGGGTTCGAAACCATGCCTAATATATATATATAATATTATGAGGGTGCAGAGGTCTCGAGAGAGTGTAGGTTAGATCTCTCGACTCAAGGTGTGAAAAGCCATATATATATATATATATATATATATATATATATATATATATATATCCTCTGCACCCTCATAGAGAGAGAGAATTATATATACATAGTGTGTGTGTGTATACACACATACACACACATACACACACACATTCTATGTATATATAATACTATATAATACTATTACACACACACACATATATATACATATATATATATATGGGGGTGCAGAGGTCTCAAGAGAGTGTAGGTTAGATCTCTGGACTCAGGGTGTGAAAAGCCACACACGCACACACACACACACACACACAGAAACCCTCATAGAGAGAGAGAAAATTATATATACATAGTGTGTGTGTATATATTCACTATATATATATATATACATACACACTATATATACACACACACTCACATACACGCACATACACACACTATGTATATACAGTATAATATTACAGAATACAATATATAATACTATTATGCACACACACACACACCCCACACACACACATGGCTTTTCAAACCCTGAGTCCAGAGATCTAACCTATACTCCCTATAGATCTTTGGACCCTCTGGATCCTCATAGTGTGTGTGTATGTGTGTGTGTGTGTGTACACACATGGCTTTTCACACCTTGAGTCCAGAGATCTAACCTGCCCTCCCTCGAGACCCCTGCCCCTCTGTCTCTTCCCAGGACCTCTTCTCTTCTCCAGGGAAAGTTTGTGTTCCCTTTCCCCGTTATGCACAACACCTGCAGGCTCCTGGTCAAGGTGACGTGCCTCAGACCGGCCTGTTTGCAAACCTCCCTGAATGCTCTCAGATCCTTCATTTCGAAACCCATCGTCCTCATCAGAATTGTCCGGCCGTTGCCAGGCGACAACAGGCCCAAATCAGAACAATAAGTATAGATGAGATAGATAAGTATGCATGTATGGGATTGTTTGAGATTTTGAAAGGCACTGCACAGCCTTGAGCAAGACACTCTCTCTCAGCTTCAAAGGATGATCAATGCATTCTGCCACATGAGGGTCAGCGCATGTCAGAAATCTGTTGCAGTGCAGCAACACATCATAGTATTCAATGCTCATATGAGACAGTTCTTAAACAATAACCAACAAGGGAGATGTTTGATGTGGAAGATTGCAAACCTCGAGTGTCTCCAACCACCTTCCACGGAGCATGGATGCACCGCCTCATGTGCTGGTGACAGGCAGGTCTTGACAAAATGTTTCTCCTTCGTTGGCAGCAAGTGGGAGTCAATCTGCCTTTCCTAGACGACAAAATAAAATAGATGCATCAGTTGTGTCTACCTCCCACCTTTTCCTTCGAAGCAGAAGTTTAAGTAGCGAAAGGATAAGAGCGATAAAAGGGTTGCACATCACCAGAGAAATCGAAACTGGTGTATGTGGGGCACCGAATCATTCCATGTCTTAGTCTGAGCTTCGAAAGATGCTGGTGTGTTCCCCAAAGGATTCAGGTTGGTTTCTTTGCATTTGGAGTAAAGCTTGGAGTAAATGCGCCATAAGATCACCGATGTGAGTAGTACTAGCTTCCACTAAATCAGGGGTGCCCACACTTTTTCAGCATGTGAGCTACTTTTAAACCAACCAAGTCGAAAAGATCTACCTTCACCTGGAGCGCTCCTGCCACCTCGCGGCGCTCCGTCCTCCCGGCATTGCGGGAACGAGGGAGCGTGAAGCGGGGCCTCCGGAGGGAGCGTGAGGCGGGGCCTCCGGAGGGAGCGTGAGGCGGGGCCTCCGGAGGGAGCGTGAGGCGGGGCCTCCGGAGGGAGTGGGAGGCGGCGCCTCCGGAGGGAGCGCGAGATGGCGCCTCCGGAGGCCTCGCCTTGCGCTCCGCCCTGCCTCTCTCTTGTCCGGAAGCAGCCATGCAGCCTCTGCTGTCGGCGAGAGAGAGGCAGGAGCGGAGCACAAGGCGGGGCCTCCTAGTTCCCGGAGGGAGCGTGAGGCGGGCCTCCGGAGGGAGCGTGAATGCCCTGCAGAAGGCGCTCCCTTGTTCCTGCACTTGGAGTGCGCAGGCGGCACGTCAAGAGGGCCAACGATGGAGGAAATGCCATCACGTCATCCACACCCAGCCCCTCTTTTGCCCTCCTGCATTCCCCCTCCCTCCCTCCTTCTCTGGCCACTCAGAGTCGTCACAGAGCAAAGGAGGGGGCGGCCATGGATGACGCAATGCGCGGATCAGCGTGGCGGAACTCCGGTGGCGATGGAGAGGCCTAAGGGGGAGCAAGTCCTGGCGCGGCTCCGTTTCCCTGCAGCCCGGATCGGAAAGGGAGCCGTGCCAGGCCTCCCGGTAGGTCTCTTTATTGCTGCCGGACCCCGCTGCGCCGATCCGGGCAGGGGCTCCGGCGGCGATGGAGAGGCCTGCAGGGGAGGCAAGGCGCTCCTCCCACCTCTCTCTCGCCCGGTTCCGCCATGGAGCTGGGTGAGAGAGGGGCGGGCGTAGAGGAAGGCTGGGCTTGCGGAGGAAGTTGCATGCGCGCACTCACGCAAGATGCGGTGCGCTCGCGCATAAGGTAGATGATCTTTTTGACTTTGTTAATTTACAAGTAGCTCGCATGCTGGAAAAGTGTGATCACCCCTTGTCTACACTGACCAATATAATCCAATTCCGTCTGCATGGCACGAGTCTACACGTACTATTATAATCCAGCTCAAGCTGCACAATATGGCCTATTTCCAGTTTATTTCCCAAATATTGGAGGATCTTTTTCCAAGTTCGAGAAGAAGGAAGATTCAAGCGGTGCCACTTTGGTTTTGATGGGGAAACAGCTTCGTTTTAATCTGCTTCCAACCGGGAAGCAATCACGAACTCCTTGGAGGCCCCGCTGAGAACAAGGCGGGCGCAACCCGGGAATAAGAGCCATTTAAGAGAAGTGGTTCTATTGTCACAATTGGTTCTATTATCCAAAGATGGGAAAGGGTGATTAAACTACACAAACTTTGCTTTTGCGGGAGGGAAGGACATCCCGCTAGAGCCTCTTTTGCTCTAGTTTGCCGATGGATATCTCGTCATCGAGTCTCAACCAATTCAGCGTAGTATTTCAGTAATATTTATCAACAATAATTATTATTGGGTTGTTGTGGCTGTCACCTGGAATGGCGACATGTCAAACTCCGAGGATTATATGGAAAGGAATCTCACTGGAGCACTGCAGCACGGCAACATAACTGGGCATTGCCCTGGACTGTGCTCTAACTCAGTGTTTCCTAGCCGGTGTGCCACGGCTCACTAGTGTGCCGTGAGCGATCATCAGGTGTGCCGTGGGAAATTACAGTGGGGAGAGAGAGAGAGAGAGAGCCTAGCAGGAAACTTCAGGCAGCGGAAATGAGGCTTTCCTGGCTGATCCCTCCTCTCTCTCTCCTTCCCTTCCTTCCTTCCCTCCCTCTGCGCGCCAAGGGCTACTTGGCCGGGCCGCGCCTCCTCCTGCTTCCTGGCTCCTGGGCGCTCTTCTGCCCTCCTCCCCTCCGGCAGCAAGGAGGAGGAGAGGGAGGAGGAGTCTGCGGGAGCTGTCCTGTCCGATCCCGCTCCCGGAGGCTCGAGGCGAGGCTTTCTGTCCTCTAGCCCCTCTGTGCCGGGGAAAGGGAGCAACCCCTCATTTCCTGGCCTCTCCTGGCTGGGCTCCGGGTTCGCTGCAGAGCAGAACAGAGACCGGGATGCGCAGCTCCACAGCCCAGCTTGGTTCCTTCCCGATCTGCCCCCAAGGCGACAGCAGGGAAGCTGAAGGGACGTGCGCGGGGGGGAGGCACTCCTGGGGGGGCTGAACCCTTTGGGAAGAAGAGCTGGGGGTGGCGATGGCTGCGAGCCTCCGCCGGTTTGTTCCGAGGCTCGGAGCCACCCCCTGTGCTCAATTCCTATTCGTCCTGCTCAGCCGAGCCCGCGTGCGCTTCGGTCTCTCAGCGCAGCCGTCCCCCGCGGGACGGTGACGGGCATCCTGCACGTAGGCCTGCTGGTGGGGCAGGAGGGGGGTTTGGCGGAAGCAGCGGCGTCATGAGGGGGGAGGGTGACAGTGAGTAAGATGACAGTTAGAGTGTCATTTTGTGTCATTTTGGTTGGTGGTGTGCCCCAGGATTTTGTAAAGTGTGCCATGGCTCAAAAAAGGTTGAAAATCACTGCTCTAACTTACAAAGAAACACTGCTTGAATATCAATTTAAAAATGGGTGCTAAGAATAATATCATAGGAAAGCTGCCTAGCACAACCTGGGGATCACAACCAGACACAGTGAAGGCATCTGCCCTTGCGTTTTGCTACTCTGCTGCTGAGTACGCATGCCCAGTGTGGAACACATCTCACTACCAGAGTTGTCACTTTTTGATGTAAGAAATAAGGGACATTTACCTAAAAATACGGGATTTTTCACAAAAATAAGGGACACTTCATAAAAAATTTCTTCGCCTCTGTCGTGACCGTTACACAAGGTCCAGAATCCCCAGCAGGCCCGAGATGCAAGCGGCCGCATGCGCAAACCTCACTCTGGCTCCCTCTCTCTGCGAGCGCCTCCTGCCGCCATCGCCTCTTCCGCCCTCTCTTCCTTCCCGGAAGGCCCGCCTCTTCCAATCAGTCACTCCTGGTGCGCGCAACCAAATCACCCCCTCACCTTTTGCGCTCACCTCCCTTTATGCTCAAGAGGGAGGGCTAGAGCGGCCAGGGAAGGCGCCAAGATGGCGGCGCTGTCGGCTTGGGTGAGTAAGCCGGACCAGGCCCGGTGTTTGTGTGGGAAGAGTGGCAGCTACCAGGCATTCAAGTAGAGCCCTTTCCCCCTGTGACAACCCCTTGTTGACCGGCCCCAGACTGGACAATCTTTCGGAATCCAAACCGCTAACCCTAAATGCAAGGGGGCCTCGAGTTACCTCAGCAACTTCTGTCTTATGGCAGGAGTAGACTATCTCCCCACTAACCATTGAATTGCAGAGACTTTAAATTTCTCAGTAACCACTTGACCACACTGCCACCATTTGTCTGTCTGACCACTGACCTTGAGGGCCATCACCAATAAAAGAACTAACAGAGGTGTTTTTCTTTTAAGATGTAAATAATTTATTATGATACAAATGGGTACAAATCTTGATTTGTTTTATATACTTCCTCAGAGGCACAAACTTATTCTGTTACACAAAACACAAATGGGGTTATACTATAGGGTTCCCACTAACCCTCTATAGACCTCTGGACTCTTCCATCTTTAACTAGGGTCTCTACACCCATAAAACTGGACTGCTCTCTTGCAGACCTTAAGACTAACTAAAGACTGAACTGTTCTCTTACAGTCCTTAAGACCAACTAACTCAAAACAAACTCCTCCCCCCTTTCATGGCAGTTGGCTTCCAACCGCTCTTCACCAACTGTAAAATTCATACCTTGAACATTCTA
>JARBWK010000014.1:45149153-45171934 GCA_030556195.1 Anolis apletophallus | reverse complement strand
TCCGGGCGCTCTTCTGCCCTCCTCCCTCCCGGCAGCAAGGAGGAGGAGAGGGGGAGGAGAGATCATAGGAGCTGCCCTGTCCCGACCCCCACTCCCGGAGTCTCGAGGGAGGCTTTCTGCTCTCTAGCCCCTCCGCACCAGGGAAGGGGAGCAACCTCTCATCTCCTGGCCTCTCCTGGCTGGGCTCCGGGTTCGCTGCAGACAGTGCCGGCCTTTGGCATTCCATGTAAGCAGCCACGTGGGGCGACGGGTCCTGGGAGGGCGTAGCCACCTGCGGCGCCGCCACGCTGGCCGCCCCTCACGCCCGCGCCTCCTGCCCGAGAGCCAGTGCTCCCCGCCGGCAGCGCAGCCGGTGATGCAGCCGGCGGCGCAGGCGGCGCAGGCGGTCATGCAGCCGCGCCAGATGTCACTGCGCATGCGCAGGCGTGCGTGACGCACACGTACAGCTGCGTGTGACGTCACCCGCATGCGCGGGCGTCGCGTCATGCACACCTGCGCATGCGCAATGATATGTCGCGGGCGGGTCGATCCAGCAGCCATGGGGGCCGCCAAATAAGGCTCGCCTACCCCCAGGAGAGGTGAGACCGCCCCTGGCTGCAGAGCAGAGCAGCTCCACAGCCCAGCTTGGTTCCTTCCCGATCTGGCCCCAAGGCGACAGCAGGGACGCCGAAGGGATGCGCGGGGGGGCACTCATGGGGCTGAACCCCCGGGAGAGAAGAGCTGGGGGTGGCGGCGGCTGCGAGCCTCCACTGCAGTTTGTTCCGAGGCTCGGAGCCACCCGTGTGCTCAATTCACTATTCGTCCTGCTCAGTCGGGCCGCACGCCGGTCTCTCAGCGCAGCCCGTCCCCTGCGGGACGGTGGCGGGCTCCTACACGTAGGCCTGCTGGTGGGGCAGGAGGGGGGTGTGGCGGAAGCAGCGGCGTCACGAGGGGGGAGGGTGGCAGTGAGTAAGATGACAGTTAGAGTGTCATTTTGTGTCATTTTGGTTGGTGGTGTGCCCCAGGATTTTGTAAGGTGTGCCATGGTTCAAAAAAGGTTGAAAATCACTGCTCTAACTTACAAAGAAACACTGCTTGAATATCAATTAAAAAATGGGTGCTAAGAATAATATCATAGGAAAGCTGACTGGCACAACCTGGGGATCACAACCAGACACAGTGAAGGCATCTGCCCTTGCGTTTTGCTACTCTGCTGCTGAGTACGCATGCCCAGTGTGGAACACATCTCACCACCAGAGTTGTCACTTTTTGATGTAAGAAATAAGGGACATTTATCTAAAAATACGGGATTTTTCACAAAAATAAGGGACACTTCATAAAAATTTGAAAATCAAATCCTCCTCCTTCGCCTCTGTTGTGACCGTTACACAAGGTCCAGAATCCCCAGCAGGCCCGAGATGCAAGCGGCCGCATGCGCAAACCTCACTCTGGCTCCCTCTCTCTGCGAGCGCCTCCTGCCGCCACCGCCTCTTCCGCCCTCTCTTCCTTCCCGGAAGGCCCGCCTCTTCCAATCAGTCACTCCTGGGCGCGCAACCAAATCACCCCCTCTCCGTTCTGCTCACCTTTTGCGCTCACCTCCCTTTATGCTCAAGAGGGAGGGCTAGAGCGGCCAGGGAAGGCGCCAAGATGGCGGCGCTGTCGGCTTGGGTGAGTAAGCCGGACCAGGCCCGGTGTTTGTGTGGGGAGAGCGGCAGCTACCAGGCATTCAAGTAGAGTCATTTCCCCCTTTCCCCCTTTCCCCCTTTCCTTCTTTCCTTCCTTCTTTCCCCCTTTCCCCCTTCTTTCCTTCCTTCCTTCCTTCCTTCCTTCATCACTGCTGGCCCGGCCTCGCTTCCTGCTGCCACCTTTCCTGTCCTGTCAATACGGGACAGGAGCTGAAAATACGGGACACAAAATTCAGAGCAAAAATACGGGACGTCCCGTATAATACGGGACAAGTGGCAACCCTACTCACCATGCTAAAACAGTGGATTTAGCTCTTAATTAGACATGCCGCATAATTACGAGAAGTCTACACTGCTGAAGAAATTGTACTGTTTATCTGGTATTGCGCCACCTGACATCCATTGGGAAATAGCAGCCAGCAATGACAGGACCAAGTCGGTGACATCTCCAGCCCATCCTCTGTTCGCATATCAGTCAGCAAGACAACACCTTAAATCAAGAAACAGCTTCCTAAGATCTACAGAGATACTCGCAGGAACACATCAGCAAGCAAGAGTCCAAAAGTGGCAGGCTCAAACCCGGAACCTCAATCAGTGGCTGAGACCAGATGAGAGACTGCCTCCTGGACACACAGAAGGCTGGGCGACCTGGAAGGCACTGAACAGGCTACGCTCCGGCACCACAAGTTGCAGAACCAACCTTAAGAAATAGAGCCGCAAAGTGGAATCCACGAGATGTGAGTGCGGAGAAGAGCAAACCACAGACCACTGACTACAAAGCAGCCTGAGCCCTGCCACACACACAGAGCCGGAGCTTGCACTCCGCAAAGTAAGCATTTGCTTACCACTTGCCAATACTCAGGGGCGCATTTTACGTTGTCCCCATCGCCCCATGCCACGAGGCCGAAAAGGACGAGTGCTCTGGAGGCGGCCAAAGGCGGAACACCCCCGGCTGCAAAACGCTCCTCCTTTTAGGCCCCGCGGTGCAGGGAGATCAGCGACTCTGGGCAGCCGGGCCCGCCCCTCAGCAATGGCGCATGCGCGGAAGTTTCGCTCATGCGCCATCGCTGCAGGGCAAGCCCAGCCACCCAGAACTGCCAACTGCCCCACACCACGAGGCCTAAAAGGAGGAGCATTCTGCAGTCAGAGGCACTCCGCCTCTAGCCGTCTCCAAAACGCTCCTCCCTTTTGCCCCCGTGTAGGGCAATCAGCGACTCTGGGCAGCCGGGTCCGCCCTGCGTCAATGGCGCATGCACGGAAGTTTCACACATGCACCATCACCGCAGGGTGAGCCCAGCCGCCCAGAGCTGCCAACCGCCCCACACCACGAGGCCTAAAAGGAGGAGCATTCTGCAGTCAGAGGCACTCCGCCTCTAGCCGTCTCCAAAACGCTCCTCCCTTTTGCCCCCGTGTAGGGCAATCAGCGACTCTGGGCAGCCGGGTCCGCCCTGCGTCAATGGCGCATGCACGGAAGTTTCACACATGCACCATCGCCGCAGGGTGAGCCCAGCCGCCCAGAGCTGCCAACCGCCCCACACCACGAGACCTAAAAGGAGAAGCGTTCTGCAGCCAGACACGCTCCGCCTCTAGACGTCTCCAAAACGCTCCCCCCTTTCGCCCCCGTGTAGGGCGATCAGCTACTCTGGGCAGCCGGGTCCGCCCTGCGTCAATGGCGCATGCACGGAAGTTTCACACATGCACCATCGCCGCAGGGTGAGCCCAGCCGCCCAGAGCCGCCAACCCCCCCACACCACGAGGCCAAAAAGGAGGAGCGCCCTGCAGCCAGAGGCGCACCGCCTCCAGCCACCCAACGCTCCTCCTCCTCACCCCCACATAGGGCGACCACCGACCCTGGGCAGCTGGGCCCGCTCTGCAGCAATGGCGCATGCACGACACTAGCTGGCTCCTCGCACTCCGGCACGCACGCACCCTCCACAAGGCTGGAGAGCGATGGGGCGCCAAAATAAGGTTCGCTTACCATTTCAAATGACCATAGTCCGGCCCTGCACACGCACAATGGAAGGCCTTCTCACAGCCACACAAGAGACACTCCGAGAGGGCACCTGGTGCGGCCAAAGTTTGCCCATGCCTGGGTTAGATACTAGCATAAGTTAAGTGAATCTCAAGCAGCCAGAAACTGTAACTAAGTCTGCTGGATATGCAAATACAACTATTTAAAATACGAATAACAACTTGAAAACCCAAACACTTCTTGCCCTAAGCATTTCGCATGCCGGTCATGCCTACGACGGAAAATGAAGAGTTGCTTTCCTCCCTCTTTCTTCTCCTTTTCAGCCCTTTCTTTTGGAGGAGGACAAGGGTTTCCCGGCAACGGAGAGGAATGCGGCTTCGTCCAGGGTCAAAATGGGCGGAAACAATGACATGTACAGAGACAAGGATGGGAGGCGGCGCTTGGCTTGGCAACAGAGTGATATGGGAAAGAGGTCTTGGCATCTTCGTGGATAACAAGCTGAGCATGAGACAATAATGTGACGCAGCAGCGCAAAAAGCCAATGCGATTCTAGGCTGCATCCAATAGAGCAGTGTTTCCCAACCAGTGTGCCATGGCACACTAGTGTGCCGTGAGCAATCATCAGGTGTGCCGTGGGAAATTGGAACCTCCAATACCCTTTCTTCCCCCTCCTGCCGAACACTTTTTCTTCTCCACTCGGATGTAGGTGAACTACAACTTCCAAACCCAAGGTCAATTCCCAAGCAAACCCTTTCAGTACTTTCTGTTGGTAATGAGAGTTCAATATGCCAAGTTTGGTTCAATTCCATTGTTGCAAGAGTTCAGGATGCTCTTTGATTGTGTGTTAACTATAAATCCCAGAAACTGTAACTCCCAAATGTCAAGGTCTATTTTCCCCAAACTCCATTTGTGTTCACATTTGGGCATATTAAGTATTCATGCCAAGTTTGGTCCTGATCCAACATTGTTTGAGTCCACAGTGCTCTCTGGATATAGGTGAACTACAACTCCAAAACTCAAGGTCAATGCCCACCAAACTCTTATAGGATTTTCTCTTGGTTATGGGAGTTCTGTGTGGGAAGTTTGTATCTTTCTGCCATTCCTGCCAGGATATCTATGTTGTGTTCATCGAAACAGGCCCAGGTTTCACACTGAGTGTATAAATACATTTAAAAACATATTAACTATATGTATTCCTGTGTTAGAGTGTCATTTTGTGTCATTTTGGTCGGTGGCGTGCCCCAGAATTTCGTAAATGTAAAAAATGTGCGGCGGCTCAACAAAGGTTGGGAAACACTGCAATAGAGAATAGCATATGAATCATGGAAAGTCATAGCACCCTTCACCTGGATAATACCCTGCAACGCTATTTTTGTTCCTGGGTTGTGAATGTCATTTCCTAATGGGTGCTGTCATAAAAATCCTAAATTTGGGTTGTATTCATATACATACAATGGGTTGTATTCGTCCCCCAGTGCACAGTGGGTTAAACATGTGCTAAACATGACCTAAAGGTTGAAGGTTCGAATCTGGGGAGCGGTGGGGGAGCTTCTGCTGTCAGCCCCAGTTTCTGCCAACCTAGCAGTTCAAAAACATGCAAATGTGACTAGATTAATAGGTACCGCTCCGGGGGATGATCTCCGCCGGGAGCTAGACAGGGGGAGTGTGTGCCTGTTGGTTCTCCTGGATCTCTCAGCGGCCTTCAATACCATAGACCAGTGTTTCCCAACCAGTGTGCCGTGGTAAACTAGTGTGCCGTGAGCAATCACTCTTCCCCCTCCTCGCAGCAATTTCTCCCTATTTCCCTCCCCAAAGATCCTCCGCCGAATGCCGGAAGCTCCACGTCGGTGAATTGGGCAGTGCGTGAACCTGGGCGCATCGGGAGGCTTAAGCATTCACAGGTTTCCAAGAAACGAATTGAACCTCTCCACTTGGAAATGTTTATTATTATTTTTTACTATTTTATTGAATTTTTTTAGAGTCCCCCAAAGGAACTATTTATAACAGCTTCATGACATCCATAATTAACTGGAAGCAAGTTTCACTCAGGGTGAAATTTCACAAAGGTCTGGAGAACAAGCCCTATGAGGAGTGGCTTGAAGAGCTGGGCATGTTTAGCCTGAAGAAGAGAAGGCTGAGAGAAGACATGATGAGGGCCACGTATAAGTATGTGAGAGGAAGTCATATCTATGTTGTGTTCATGGAAACAGGCCCAGGTTTCACACAGAGTGTATAAATACATTTAAAAACATACTAACTATATGTATTACTGTGTTAGAGTGTCATTTTGTGTCATTTTGGTTGGTGGTGTGCCCCAGGATTTTGTAAATGTAAAAAATGTGCCGCAGCTCAAAAAAGGTTGAAAAACACTGCCGTAGACCATGGTATCCTTCAGGGTCGCCTCGCAGGGATGGGTCTTGGAGGTACTGTTCTGCAGTGGCTCCAGTCCTTCCTGGAGGGTCGTACCCAGAAGGTGTTGTTGGGGGACTCCTGCTCAGCCCCACAGCCATTGTCCTGTGGGGTCCCGCAAGGCTCAGTGTTGTCCCCCATGTTGTTTAACATCTACATGAAGCCGTTGGGTGAGAGCATCAGGAGTTTTGGAGTCCGATACCATCTGTACGCAGATGAAGTCCAACTCTATCACTCATTTCCACCAAATGCCAAGGAGGCTGTCCAAGTCCTGAACCGGTGCCTGGCTGCTGTGATGAGGGCGGGCAAATTGAAGTTGAATCCAGTCAAGACAGAGGTCCTCCTGGTCAGTCGCAAGGCCGAACAGGGCATGGGGTCACAGCCTATGCTGGATGGGGCCACACTCCCCTTGAAGGCACAGCTTCACAGCTTGGCGGTCATCCTGGACTCAGCACTGAACCTGGAATCCCAGGTTTCGGTGGTGGCCAGAGGAGCTTTCGTACAATTAAAACTTGTGCGCCAGCTGTGCCCATACCTTGGGAAGCCAGACTTGGCCACGGTGGTCCAAGCTCTCGTAACATCCAGGATAGACTACTGCAATGCTCTCTACATGGGGTTGCCTTTGAAGACTGCTCAGAAGCTTCAAATAGTCAGCGAGCGGCCTCGCCCCTCTGAATTTTTTCACTGGCTGTCACTTTGCTACCGGGCACAATTCAAAGTGCTGGCATTGGCCTATAAAGCCCTAAACAGCCCTGACCCAATTTATCTGTCCGAACGCATCTCCCCCATGAACCATCGTGGAGATTAAGATCCTCCGGGGAGGCCCTGCTCTCTATCCCGCCATTGTCACAGGCGCCATTGGTTGGGACGAGAGACAGGGCCTTCTCGGTGATTGCCCCCCGGCTATGGAACCCCCTTCCTGGCGAGATCAGATCGGCCCCCTCCCTCCTGTCCTTCAGAAGGATGGCAAAAACTCGGCTGTGGGACCAAGCTTTTGGGATAGGGCAATAAAGCAGCAATAGGAAAGATGACCAGGCCAATTAGATTAGCCGCAGATGACCAAGAGGGTTTTAAATGGTGTATTTTAATTATTGAGATTAATGTTAAAATCACTACTGACTGAAAGGTCATGAGTTCGAAGCCAGCCCAGGTCGGAGTAAGCTCTCGACCATTTGTCTAGCTTGCTGCTGACCTTTGCTGCCCAAAAGAGAGTTGCATCTGTCAAGTAGGAAATTTAGATACTGCTTTATGCGGGGGAAGCTAATTTAACTAATTTACGACACCATAAAAAAACAACAATCTCAAACAGTGTACAAAAGAATGAGGAAGTACTTCATTAGTGTCACAAGTTGACTGTGAAGCGATAGCTCCCCCAGTGGCAGGAATTCGAAGCTGGAATGTTAAATTGCCTCTGTTTGTCTATATATGTTTTCTGTCTAACTGGCATTGAATGTTTGCCATGTATATGTGCATTGTGATCCACCCTGAGTCCTCTGCGGGGTGAGAAGGGTGGAATACAAATACTATAAATAATAAATACCGTAAATGTGAACTCTGGTGGAGTTTGGGGGAAATAGACCTTGACATTTGGGAGTTGTAGTTGCTGGGATTTATAGTTTGCCCAAACTGGCAAGCCGTCAAGCATCCCTCATCAAAGCCAATGCAAGGAAAGCTCTCTTGGCCTCCTCCTCCTACTTCTTCTTGCAGCCCATTTCTGCCTCCAGGAATGTTACGTAAAGAGGCAAATCCTCACCTCCTCCAATGGAAAAGCATTCCCCAAATTTGGGATGGGGTGTGTGTGTGTTGAGACACAACAAGACACTGGGTTTCAGTCTTTGGGATGGAAAAGGAAATGCTATAAACTGCCTTCGAAGGGGCCCTGCTCTTGCAAAACAGCCGAGGCAGTGTTCGCAAAGGAGGAAAAGCACCCCGCAACCCCTTCGCACAAACTCTTGCATTTAGCTTCTCAGCAAGAGCAAATATTGCTTTCCATATATATGTGTGTGTGTGTGTGTGCGTGCATACACATAATATATACAAACGTATATACACATGTATACACATATACATACACACCCACATAAATACACATACATATATATGTACATATATACACATACAAACATATAGACACACACATGTTTACACATATACATACACACATAAACACACATACATATATATGTACATATATACACATACAAACATATATACACACATGTATACACATATGCATACACACCCACATAAATAAACACACATACATATATATGTACATATATACACATACAAACATATAGACACACACATGTATACACATATACATACACACCCACATAAACACACATACATATATATGTACATATATACACATACAAACATATATACACACATGTATACACATATGCATACACGCCCACATAAACACACATACATATGTACATATATACACATACACAGATATACACACATGTATACATATTTACACACATGTATATATACATACATGCACATTGATATAAACACACATACATATATACACTCATATATATGTGCATATGTATACATACACACATATATACACATATATACACACATGCATTTACACACATATCTATCTATATACAAATATACACAAACGTATGCACATACATATATACATATACATATATATGTACATACATACATGCGTGTATAAACACACATATACACACATGTGTACACATAGGAGTATATATTCATATACACATAGATACCTGTATACACATATTATATATGTACACACACACATATATATATATACATACATATATACACACCCACATAAACACACATATACATATACACACATATATACACATACAAATATATATATAGAGAGAGAGATACACACATGTACACGTATATACATACATATACACACATACATCTATGCAAATATACACGAAGGCATACACATACATATATGCATGCACACATATGATTGGAATGGCTCCTGGATTACGATTCTGGGTCTCTGTGTTATGTTTTAACCGCTTATTTAATGTATTGGTATGTTATAGTTTTTATTATTTTTATTGATTTTCATGTATTATATATATTATGTTTATGATAATTGTGGCCTTGAATGATTGCCAATTTGGATGCTGCTCTGAGTCCCATGTGGGGTTGAGATAGAGCAGAGCAAAAATACTGCCAATAAGTAATAATACATTATTATTATTAATATCAATATAATGCCATTGGATTAGAGCGAAACCCCTTTGCTTGTTGTTCTTACCTACAGTGTGTGTTTGTTTGAGCTGCTACTTGCATTGCTTTTCATTCTGCAGAAAAGACTCCAAGGCATGCGAGAGACAAAGCAAGAGACCCCCACCCCATGGACTGGGAAGGCCCTCCTCCCCTCCCTTTTTGTCTGGTTTGGGACCCCCCCCCCTTCTTCTTCTTCACTTTGGCTGTGGGCGGGTTCAGGGAAGGAGGGAAGGACTGGAAAGAAGAAGGGGTAAAAGGCGGAGAAGAAGGAGGGAAGGAGAAGGAGAAAGAGGAGAAGCCGGAGAAGGTAAGGGGGGAAACTTCTAGGCTGCCATTCTCACTTCTTTGCCCCCTCCTCTTGCAACTCAAGGGGGGGGGGGTTAGGACTCTAGCAAGGGAAGGCTGGTGCATAGAAAGGCAATACACACAAACACAACAGGTTTGTAAGGCAGCCTTGTATGACTTGGAGGCAATTGACTGCTTTTGCCAGGCAAGGTGGGACATGGGGAGGGGGGTCAACCCCAGCTGGGAGAGGATAGATAGGCAGATGATAGATAGGATGATTGATTGATAGATAGAGGATAGATAAATAAATAGATAGAGATGATAGCTAGATAGATACATTGATAGCTAGATAGATGATAGATAGATAAATAGATATGATTGATAGATAGATGATAGATAAATAGAGATGACAGATAGATAAATAGATAGAGATGATAGATAGATGATAGTTAAATAGACAGAGATGATAGGTAGAGATGATAGATAGATAATAGATAGATATGATAAATAAATAAATAGATAGATAGAGATGATAGATAGAGATGATAGATAGATGATAGCTAAATAGATAGAGATAATAGATAGATGATAGCTAAATAGAGAGATGATAGATAGAGAGTTGATAGATGATACATAAATAGATAGAGATGATAGATAGATAATAGATGATAGATAATAGATAGATAGATAAATAGATAGAGATGATAGATAGATAATAGATGATAGATAATAGATAGATAGATAAATAGATAGAGATGATAGATAATAGATGATAGATAATAGATAGATAGATAAATAGATAGAGATGATAGATAGATGATAGATGATAGATAATAGATAGATAGATAAATAGATAGAGATGATAGATAGATAATAGATGATAGATAATAGATAGATAGATAAATAGATAGAGATGATAGATGATACATAAATAGATAGAGATGATAGATAGATGATAGCTAAATAGAGAGATGATAGATAGATAGTTGATAGATGATACATAAATAGATAGAGATGATAGATAGATAATAGATGATAGATAATAGATATAGATAAATAGATAGAGATGATAGATAGATAATAGATGATAGATAATAGATAGATAGATAAATAGATAGAGATGATAGATAGATAATAGATGATAGATAATAGATAGATAGATAAATAGATAGAGATGATAGATAGATAATAGATGATAGATAATAGATAGATAGATAAATAGATAGAGATGATAGATAGATGATAGATAAATAGATAGAGATGATAGATAGATAATAGATGATAGATAATAGATAGATAGATAAATAGATAGAGATGATAGATAGATAATAGATGATAGATAATAGATAGATAGATAAATAGATAGAGATGATAGATAGATAATAGATGATAGATAATAGATAGATAGATAAATAGGTAGATAGATGTCAACCCATGTACGTTAATGTGGGAGATAGAGAGATAGAAAGATAGATATGATAGGTAGATAGATAGGTGATAGATAGCTTTGTGATAGATAATAGATAGATAGATGAGAGACAGATGATAGATGAGAGACAGACAGATGGATGTCAACTCTTGTATATTCAGGTGGGAAATAGATGATAGACAGACAGATGTCGGTTCCTGTACATTTAGGTGAGAGATAGATGATAGACAGATGAGAGATGAGAGACAGACAGATAGATGTCAACCCCTCTAAGTTGAGGTGGGAATGAGATAGAAGAAGATGGGCAGGTCATAGAATCCTAGAAGAGTTGGAAGAGACCTTGTGGGCCACCCAGTCCAACCCCATTCTGCCCAGAAGCAGGACAATCGCATTCAGGTGAGGACCAGCCATGGCAACCCAAGAGGGGCAGCTCCAGAGGAGGGATAGGCAACCATATAAGACAAGGTGGATGAGACAGACAGACAGACAGACACATGGTTATCCACCTTCTCTTGTGGCTTGAGGTAGGGCAAAACACTGTTGGAAATGACTTGAAGGCCCACAACAACAGCCACAATGCATTCTGCTTGCAATGGTACACACAGAGCAACAACAAATCCCCACTTCCTCACTTACCTGCTTGTTTTGCCCTGGTATTGGTGGTGCACACCTGAGTCCCAAATGCCAGAGCCATGGTTTGCCTTTGAAGGAATGGCGAGAAAGGCTCACCTGCTGAAGGAAACTGCTGCAGGTGTTCCCATTAAGGGATGATGGCCAACACCTGGACCACTCCCCAGGGTTGCCTAGCAACCAAGCCCCCTCCTGACCTGGTAAAAGTGGGAGGAGGGTAAACAAAGTGTTTGGAGCCATTTTTTAAAAAAACCTGCACCAGTTTGGGCACACTCTCTCAGCCTCAAGAGCAAACTGTACCATTGTACCACATGGGTTGCCATGGGTTGGAAGGGACTTGAAGGCACACAACAAATAGGGTACCAGTCCTGGGCCAATTGGAAGACAGACAGACAGACAGAATAGATGGGTGGGTGGATGGATGGGTAGGTAGGTAGGTAGATTAGATAGAGTGGATGGATAGATGGATGGATGGATGGAGGGAAGAAAAGAAGGAAGGATAAATGGATAGATAGATAGATGATGGGCAGAAGAAATTAAAGAGAAATGGGGGACATATATGAAATGGATAGAAGAAGGAGAAGCCAGTCCAGAGATTGTACAGAGATTTCAAAAGCTGTGTTCGTGGTTAAAAATAAATATATAGAGTAGAAGTGGTGGGAGGGAGAGGGAGGGGGTGGGGGGAGAAAAATTAAAAACGTAATTATGAATGTTCTGTAAAGAATGAGAATAGATAACACAGAAATTATGTTTACTATAATCTATGCTTACAGTAGACAATGATTATCTGTTCAAATATGTTATTTTTTTCCAATAAAAAAATATTTTTTAAAATAGGTAGATAGATGATGGATGGGATGGATGGGTAGATGGCTAGGTAGGTAAGTAGATAGACTAGATATTCTGGATGGATGGATGGGTGGATGGAAGGAAGGATAAATGGATGGATGGATGGATGGATAGATACAGTAGATAGATGGGTGGGTGGATGGATAGGTATGTAGGTAGGTAGATAGGTTAGATAGAGTGGATGGATGGGTGGATGGATGGAAGGAAGGATAAATGGATAGATAGATAGATAGATGATGGGTGGATGGATTGATGGATAGATAGGTAGGTAGGTAGGTTAGATAGAGTGGTTGGATGGGTGGATGGAAGGAAGGATAAATGGATAGATAGATGATGGATGGATGGAAGGAAGGAAGGAAGGATAAATGGATAGATAGGTAGATGATGGATGGATGGGTAGATGGATGGATGGATGGATAGATGGCTAGATAGGTAGGTAGGTAGATAGATTAGATAGAGTGCATAGATGGATGGATCGATGGAAGGAAGGATAGATAGATAGATAGATGATGGATGGGTAGGTAGGTAGGTTAGATAGAGTGGATGGATGGAAGGATAAATGGATAGATAGATAGATAGATAGATGATGGGTGGATGGATTGATGGATAGATAGGTAGGTAGGTTAGATAGAGTGGTTGGATGGATGGATGGAAGGAAGGATAAATGGATAGATAGATGATGGATGGATGGAAGGAAGGAAGGAAGGAAGGAAGGATAAATGGATAGATAGGTAGATGATGGATGGATGGGTAGATGGATGGATGGATAGATGGCTAGATAGGTAGGTAGGTAGATTAGATAGAGTGCATAGATGGATCGATGGAAGGAAGGATAAATAGATAGATAGATAGATAGATAGATAGATGATGGATGGGTGGATGGATAGATAGAGTGGATGGATGAAAGGATAAATGGATAGATAGATAGATAGATAGATAGATGATGGATGGATGGATAGATGGCTGGATAAGTAGGTAGATAGATAGATCGATCGATAGATAAGATAGAGTGGATGGATGGATGGATGGATGGATGGAAAAATAATAGATAGATAGATGATGAATGGATGGATGGGTAGATGAGTGAATGAGTGGATAGATGGGTGGATGGATGGATGGATGGATGCATGAATGCATGGATGGATAGAGATATGAGTGAATGGGTGGGTGGGTCGATGGATGGATGGATAGTGAATGGATAGATGAATGGATAGATCAGTGGCTAGCTAGATAGATGGATGGTGGATGTATGGATAGATGGATGGATATCAACCCCTGTACATTGAATTCTACATGTAACAACCAAATAGAATGTGTTGCTGCTGTTGTGTGCCTTCAAGTAACAGCTGACTTCAGGCTATCCCATCATTGAGTTTTAGGGTGCGTCTCCACTGTAGAATGGATGCGGTTTCACCCCACTTAAAAAAAACTGTTATGGCTCAATGCTACGGGATCCTGGGAGATGTAGTTTTGCAAAGCCTTGAGCCTTCTCTGCTGGATCGTGCATCACCAAACTCCTAGGATTGCATGGAACCATGGCAAGTGAAGCAAGGCCAAACTGCACTTATTCTACAGTGCAGACACACCCATAAAGTTATAGAGTTGAGGGACAGCATTCATTGGAGGTGCGCCCGAGGTCACTTAGTAGGTCGCAAAAGCCAATCTGGATTCAAACCCGGGTCTCCAGTTTTGCAAAGCAACACTCAAAACTCTGCATCATTCTGTCTGCAGAAAGGATTTTCCCCCATTGCTAGGCTGCAAGTGGAGGCAGAGACCCAGAATCCCACTGACTGCCGTCTCTCCTTTTATTCCCGACCGAAAACAGAAGAAGAGACTGCATTGCGAAGCCCTTGCCCTTCAAAATGCTCCCCAAAGTACTGATCCTGGTGGCTCTTGGCACCCTCCAACTGAGCAGCGCCCAGGTAAGAAGATGGAGGCATCGAGACACATCTATTATTATCATTATAATTACTTACACTACGTAACATGGTGTCCCCCGAGTCATTATTGGTATCTATATATATGTATAGCAATAATACACACATACACATATATACATATAGCTGTCTCTATAATGTATATATTATATTATACTATATTATATAATATTTACATTGTATTGGTATACATGGTATATGTATACCAATAATATACCTGTGCACATACATATGCATATATAGCTTTCTCTATGAACTATATATTAGATTATTTGTATTGTTATACATCATATATGTATACCAGTAATACACACATACATATATCCATATATCTTTCTCTATAAACAATATATTATTATAGTATATTAATATTTTGTTGAATTGGTATACATGATATAGGTATACCAATAATACACACATACATATATACATATAGCTTTCTCTAGAAACGATATATTATATTAATATTTATATTGTATTGGTATGCATTATATATATATATATACACACACACACACACACACCAATAACACACACACACACACAGCTTTCTCTATAAACTATATAGAGAATATATAGAATATTATGTTATATTATATAATATAGCATAAAATAATATTTACATTGTATTGATATATATGGTATAGGTGTACCAATAATACACATATACGTATATACATATAGCTTTCTCTATAAACTATATATTATAACATAATTTAACATAATACTTATATTATATTGGTATACATGGTATACGTATACCAATGGCTTTATCTATAAATTATATATAGCATAATATAATGTATTTCCATTGTATTGGTATACATGATACGTGACTGTATACCAATAAAACACACATACATATATACATACAGCTTTCTCTATAAATGATATATTATGATATAATACAATACAATATATATCGTTTATAGAGAAAGCTATATGTATATAATATATATGTGTGTAATTATTATTTATTATGTATGCGTGTAATTATTATTATTTATGTATGTGTGTAATTATTGGTATACATATATCATGTATACCAATACAATGGCAATATTAATATTATAATATAATATAAAATGTATAGAGAAAGCTATATGGATATATGTATGTGTGTATTATTGGTATACATATATTGGACATGATGCACCACATCCATGATTAGTGCAAGCTTACCGAAGTAGAGTTGCACACGTAAAGTTGTGCATGCAAATATGTTTGTTTATTTTGTTGCACAGCATTGCAATTGAGCAAAAGGGTTGCGTATCACAATCAGTGCTTAGCTCTATGCTAGAGGAGAACATAGGATAGGAACATATGAGTAGAGCTATATATTCACATCGGCTGCCCACAGATTTCTAAAAATGTGCGTGCCTTGAAGCTGAGGTCTGCAAAATTGCAGGTTCGTGAGCGGCTGAAGCTATTGAATGCTGAAAGGGTGAATGTTGATCTTGGCTCTTTGGTGGCTCGACAGGAATGGAGCCTGGAGGGGGGAAAAGCATATAAGGAAGCTGCCTTACATTCGGAATAAGAGATGCTTATTTATAAAGCCTGAGCATCCCTTGTCAGGAGAGAAAGCTACTGCAACATGGCCAGACAGCCCAGAAAACTCACACCAACCCGATGGGGCCTTAATTTGGGAAGACCCAGGCCATCCTGTTGTGGGTTTTTCCCAATTTGTATTGTGGGGTTTTTTCCCCTGATTTGCCCAATTTTTCCCCATTCAGGAATGCTTCAGCAAACAGCAAGTGGCCAACACCATCCGACAGGTGCAGAAACTGCTGTCAGCGCATGAAGCCGCCCAGCTCCAGAGCCTGCGCAACTTCAAGAAGCAGCTGACCGTCCTCCAAAGCAGCGTCCTTAAGCAAGGGGCCAAACAGAATGGTAAACACCTAGGCAGCCTGTTGTTGTTGTTGTGGTTGTTGTGATAGCATCCCTTATCCAAAAATCCAAACTCAAAATGCTTCAAAATTATCCTCATGCTGAAATAGTAGCATTTTTGCTTTCCAATGGCTCTATGTACCCAAACTTTTGTCTCACGCACAGTCTTATTACAAATATTACATTACGTAGCACTATGATTTTTGTGCCTGGATTATAAATGTCGTTTACTAATGGATTCCATCATAAAGCTTGCCTGGAGGGGCTACGTTACCCCCTGTTGAAATTAGTTAACAGCTCCCCTGAGCAAGGAGATTTTCCAGGGGGATTGAAAGAGGCAGTGGTCACTCCATTGCTGAAGAAACCGAACCTAGATCCGTCGGTCCTTCCAACTACCGCCCAGTATCGAATTTGTCGTTCCTGGGCAAGGTGGTTGAAAGGGCAGCAATGGAGCAGTTGCAGTCCTACCTAGATGATGCAACTTGGCTCGACCCCTTCCAGTCCGGCTTCCGTTCTGGGCATGGGACGGAGACGGTGCTGGTCGCCATCACAGACAAGCTGCGTCGCCAACTAGATCACGGTGGATCGGCGCTGCTCGTGGGATTGGACCTCACGGCAGCGTGCGATACTGTCGACGATCTTTTGACCCACCGATTGGCGGGGTGAGGGTCGGCCCTTAGCTGGCTGTCCTCCTTCCTCCGGAACCGGTCCCAGCGAGTGAGAAGGGTGAGGTTGTCTCCGGGTGCCCCACTTCATTGTGGGGTGCCTCAGGGGCAATTCTCTCCCTTTATTATTTAACATCTATGTCCGACCACTTGCCCGGTTGGCACGCAGCTTTGGGCTGGAGTGTCACCAGTATGCGGGGCGACACCCAGCTCATTCTGGGGATGGAGGGCCAGCCTGACTCCGTACCCGATAATTTCCATCACTGCCTTGAGGCCGTCACTGGATGGCTGCGAGCCAGTAGGTTGAGGGTGAATCCGGACAAGACGGAGATCCTGTGGCTGGGCCGTCCGGGCATGGGGGGGGATCCACCTTCCGACCCTGGGCGGGCGACACTTCGCCCGTCCCGTCGGTGAAGAGCCTAGGAGTCACACTTGACTCCGAGCTGTCGATGGAGAAGCATATCTCCATCGTCAGCGGAGTGGCTTTCTACCACCTCCGACAGGCGAGGAGGCTGGCTCCCTACCTGTCCCGTCATGACCTAGCCACCGTGGTCCAAGCCACGGTCATCTCAAGAACTAGACTACTGTAATGCCCTCTACATTGGCCTTCCTTGTCGGTGATCCGGATCTCAAGCTGGTGCAGAACGCAGCAGCGCGGCTGGTGGCAGGTTGTCCATCTCGCTGCCACATCACGCCGGTGCTGCGCGAACTGCACTGGCTTCCGATAGAGCACCGGATCACCTTCAAGGTGTTGGTTTTAACCTTTAAGGCCTTGAATGGTCTGGGGCCAGTGTATCTAAGGGACCGCCTCTCCCATTACAGTCCACCACGACCACTGCGATCCGAGTCCCAAAACCTTTTGGTAGTGCCTAGTCGGCGATCTGTCCATCTGGCCTCAACGCAAAGGAGGGCATTCAGTGCCGCCGCGCCGGTGCTGTGGAATGCTCTTCCCCCCACAGTCCGAGCGCAGGCTGATCTGCTAACATTTCGCAGGGCCTGTAAGACCCTCCTCTTCATCCAGGCGTTCGGTGTTTAGGTTTATGTATGTAAAATCGTGCCCAAACTATGCTTGCGCGCTGGTTGCGGCAATTTTAGTGTGTTCTGTTTTACCCTGATTTTACTTGTTTTTACGACTCACAATGTGAGTCGCCCTGAGCCTACGGGAAAGGACGACTAATAAGTCGAAGAAATAAATAAATAAATAAATAAATAAAAGCAAAGGAAAAGCTGCAAAACACTTTGTTTTTGCAGGATATCCTGCTGTAGCACATTTTGCTCTAGTTTCTCAATGACTTCCCATAGGTTCAAAATGATTTTAAGGCACGCAACAATAAAATAACACAGGGGTCGGGAACCTATGGCTCGCGAGCCAGGTGTGGCTCTTTTGATGATTGCATCTGGCTCGCAGAGGCAAAGGACCTGGCAGTGGAGCTGCATCGACACCGGGCTCCACTCTGCCCATCTCGAAGTGTGTTGGCATTGAGAGCGCTGGCATTGCTGTGCTGGCATGGCTGCCGGCATCGAAGACCCTGGTACATGCGCCGATTGCACAGCTGCAGCCTCAGCCATATCCACGGCCTGCATCTCAGTGGCCGGTAGGGGGAGCTCAACCTCACCCTGCTGAACGGCTGTAGGAGGCAAGGAGGGAGCCTTTCCCACCAAGTCCAGGAGGCTCTCCTGCTGCCGAAAAGGCTGGGCGCCATCTCGGCGGCCATTAGCCTTAGATTTTTTGGCCTTCTTCTTCGGTGGGCCCGAAGCCTTGGCAGCTGAGCCAGGTAAGATCTGGGGCCAGCAAGGAGCAGTCGCCTCCGAAAACTGCTGGGGAGAGGTGGAAGGCAAGAGGGCTCGTTCGTAGAGAGTCGCTTTGAGTCGGAGCTCGCGGTTTTTCCTAGTTTGCGAGGTGACGGCCAGGCCCGGATTAAGACCTTTTGGCGCCCTAGGCCACACTTTGGAATTATGCCTCCTTTTGTGCGCCGCCACTCGGGCCCCGCCCCCGGAGGGAGTGACGCCATTCGGGCCCCACCCCCAAACGGAGTGACGTCGCTGCTCGGGCTCCTCCCCTGGAGGGAGTGGCGTCGCTCGGGCTGCACTCCTCCTCCCTCCCTCCTTCTGAGACCACGGCGAGTTGCCCCAGCGGCAGCTGCTCGGCGCCCTTCCACGCAGCGCCCCATTCACGCAGCACAGCTGCCGCTGCCTTTGGGACAGCTCGCCGTGGTATCAGAGGGAGGGAGGAGGAGTGCCGTTCGGGCGGCGGCGTTCCCTCCAGGGGGGCCGCCCCTAGAGGAAGTGACGTCACTCGGGCCCCGCCCCCGGAGGGAGTGGCGTTGCTCGGGCTGCGCTCCCTCCCTCTGAGACCACGGCTGCGCTGCGTGAATGGGGCGCCGCGTAGAAGGGCGCCAAGCAGCTGCCGCTGGGACAACTCGGTGTGAGTCATCGCCATTTGTTTTTGGCCGTGATCTGGCGCCCCCCTCAGCTTACGCCCATAGGCAACGGCCTTGCTGCCCTAAATGATAATCCGGGCCTGGTGATGGCCCTGCATGGCTTATTATATGGCTCTCACTGAAATAAATTTCCAATTTTTTTGCTTTCATGGCTCTCTGAGTCAAAAAGGTTCCCGACCCCTGAAATAACACATTGACGACCTTGCTATCTATTCACAATTTTTGCATTATTCCACCTCAAACCATTAAATGCAAAAGCTTTTCGACAATAGAAAATAGATATAGATATACAGTAGGTCTGGGGTGTGAGTGAAATATATTTCTCATTCTTTGGAGGCCTTTAAACAGGAGTCGAAGGGACATCTTCCAAGGGAGCTTTAGCTGTGCAACGGCAGAAAGGGGTTGGACTAGATGACCTTTGCGGGACCCTTCCAACAATAATTCCAAGGCCCCTTCTACACTGCCATGTAATCCGGATTATCATCAAACTACCAATCCCAGCATTGCATAGCCTTGAGCCAATGCAATTAAATGAGAGATCCTCAAAGAAAGAGGATCTCCTGAAGCAGCTTCCCCTTTGGCTTTGGCTCGGCACTGAGATTGCCATATGATGCAGATCTCATGCAACGTTTGGAGAGATCGTTTAGCCCAAAGAGGTGAGCGTTAGATTACGAGTAATTATTCCAAGTGTCATATATGAAGCCGATGAGGATGGTTGGTTGCATATCCTGGACTTAATGTTTTGAATAACTGGGCTGTGGACGTAATAACCGAACCCACCCATCTCTGATAGAGAGCTGTCCCCTCCCACCTGTTCCTCCAAATGGCCGGCGTTTGGGCAAGAAGACAGCCATTGGCCACGAGGTACATTTTGTCTGCGACTTGGGTTTCCAAATGACGGGCTCCGAGACGCGGCTCTGTTTGGAGAACCGGACATGGAGCGGAACAGCACCGTCTTGCAAGAGTAAGTGCGGGTTGGCGGCGGGAAGGGCTCACATGCAAGAGATCCTCCATCGCATATAACAGTTGAATCTACACCAGGCATGGGCAAACTTCAGCCCTCCAGATATTTTGGACTCCAACTCCATCTATCCATCTATCTCCCACCTCAACATACAGGGATTGACATCTGTCTATCTATCTATCTATCTATCTATCTATCTATCTATCCATCTATCCATCCATCCATCTCCCACCTCCACATACAGGGGTTGACATCTATCTATCTATCTGTCCATCCATCTCCCACCTCAACATACAGGGGTTGACATCTATCTGTCCATCCGTCTGTCCATCCATCCATCCATCTCCCACCTCAACATCCAGGAGTTGAGAGCTATCTACCCATCCATCCATCCATCTCCCACCTCCACATACAGGGGTTGACATCTATCTATCTATCTATCTGTCTGTCCATCCATCTCCCACCTCAACATCCAGGAGTTGAGAGCTATCTATCCATCCATCCATCCATCCCCACCTCCCACCTCAACATACAGGGGTTGACATCTATCTATCTGTCCGTCCATCCATCTCCCACCTCAACATCCAGGAGTTGAGAGCTATCTATCCATCCATCCATCCATCTCCCACCTCCACATACAGGGGTTGACATCTGTCTATCTATCTGTCCGTCCATCTCCCACCTCAACATACAGGGGTTGACATCTATCTGTCCATCCGTCTGTCCATCCATCCATCTCCCACCTCAACATCCAGGAGTTGAGAGCTATCTATCCATCCATCCATCCATCTCCCACCTCCACATACAGGGGTTGACATCTATCTATCTGTCTGTCCATCCATCTCCCACCTCAACATACAGGGGTTGACATCTATCTATCTATCTGTCCGTCCATCCATCTCCCACCTCAACATCCAGGAGTTGAGAGCTATCTATCTATCTGTCCATCCATCTCCCACCTCCACATACAGGGGTTGACATCTATCTATCTATCTGTCCGTCCATCCATCTCCCACCTCAACATCCAGGAGTTGAGAGCTATCTATCCATCCATCCATCCATCTCCCACCTCCACATACAGGGGTTGACATCTATCTGTCTATCTGTCTAGTCCATCCATCCTCTCCCATCTCAACATACAGGGGTTGAGGTCTGGTCTCTCCCATCACCTTTACATCTATCTATCTCTATCCATCTATCCATCCATCTCCCATCAGGGGTTGATCTATCTATCTATCTCCCACCTCAACATACAGGGGTTGACATCTATCTGTCCATCCGTCTGTCCATCTCCATCCATCCATCTCCCACCTCAACATACAGGGGTTGACATCTGTCTATCTATCTCCTCCGTCTATCTCCCATCTCAGCATACAGGGGTTGACATCTATTTATTTATCTACTTCATTTATCTGTCCATTCTCATCCATCCATCTCCCACCTCAACATCAGGGAGTTGAGAGCTATCTATCTATCATTCAATGCCTTTCCCACACAAACACAGGGGTTGACATCTATCTTTCCATCATCTGTCCACCAGGGGTTGACATTCCTCAGCGTGCTTCTTCAGGGTTGACATCTTCTATGGCCCATCCATCTCCCACCTCAACATGTAGGGTTGACATCTATCTGTCCATCTCCCATCCATCATTTATCCATCTCTCCCACGTCCACATACAGGGGTTGACATCTATCTATCTGTCTGTCCATCCATCTCCCACCTCAACATACAGGGGTTGACATCTATCTATCTATCTATCTCTCCCATCTATCTATCCATCCATCCATCCATCTCACCTCCACATACAGGGTTGACATTTGTCTTCTATCTGTCCATCCATCCTCTCCAACCTCAACATACAGGGGTTGACATCTGTCTATCATCTATCTATCAATCCTATCTATCTATCTCTCATCTCAACATACAGGGGTTGACATCTAGCTGTCCATCCGTCCATCCATCCATCTCCCACTTCAACATGCAGGAGTTGAGAGCTATCTATCTATCCATCCATCCATCCATCCATCTCCCACCTCCACATACAGGGGTTGACATCTGTCTATCTGTCCGTCCATCTCCCACCTCAACATACAGGGGTTGACATCTATCTGTCCATCCGTCTGTCCATCCATCCATCCATCTCCCACCTCAACATCCAGGAGTTGAGAGCTATCTATCTATCCATCCATCCATCCATCTCCCACCTCCACATACAGGGGTTGACATCTATCTATCTGTCCGTCCATCCATCTCCCACCTCAACATCCAGGAGTTGAGAGCTATCTATCTATCCATCCATCCATCCATCTCCCACCTCCACATACAGGGGTTGACATCTATCTATCTGTCCGTCCATCCATCTCCCACCTCAACATCCAGGAGTTGAGAGCTATCTA
>JARBWK010000014.1:44896782-45149053 GCA_030556195.1 Anolis apletophallus | reverse complement strand
AGTCTACCTATCTCCCATCCCAACATATAGGGATTGACATTGGTCTATCACCTTTATATCTATCGATCTTTCATATCTATCTATCGATCTATTATCTCCCATCTCGGCGTACTGAGGTTGACAACTATCTATCTCCCACCTCAACATACAGGGATTGACATATGTCTATGTATCTATCTATCTATCTCCCATCTCAGCATACAGGAGTTTATTTATTTATTTATTTACTTCATTTATATTCTGCCCTTCTCACCCCGCAGGGGACTTAGGGCGGATCACAATGAACATATACAGGCAAGCATTCAATGCCTTTAGACACACAAACACAAGGCAGACAGAGGCAATTTAACATCTAGCCACCAGGGGAGCTGTCGCACTCCTTCATTCCTCAGCGTGCTTCCTGGAGATCTTTTTATGGCCTTGTAAATCAGTTAAATGTAGAGTTGACATCTATCTGTCTGTCTATCCCATTTATCTATCTGTCTAGTCTACGACAGTCTGTCTGTCTCTCTAGTCGTACCTTGCTCCCACCTCAACATACAGAGGTTGACATATATCTATCACCTATCTATATATCTATCATCTCTTATCTCAGCGTACAGGGGTTGACATTTGTCTTGTCTGTCCATCCGTCCTTCTCCAACCTCAACATACAGGGGTTGACATCTGTCTATCATCTATCTATCAATCCTATCTATCTATCTCTCATCTCAACATACAGGGGTTGACATCTATCTACCTATCTTTCTCCCCTCTCCATAACAGACATCAACGATTGTGCCAGCAATCCCTGTACCAACGGAGGCACCTGCGTGGACGGCATCCATCAATACCTTTGCCAATGTCCCAGCGGATGGTCAGGCAACACCTGCCAAATCCCTCTTTATTCCTGTAAGTAAACAACACTTTCAGAGGTCCTGCATCGTCAGCATAAAAAGTCATGGTTGCACTGACTGGGCCCTTTTTGTCTGCAGACACGGCAACGGTCAGCAACACCTCCTTTAGCCGCCAGCCCCGCTGTGCCGACAGCCTTTCCGGGTCACGCCAATGCAGCTGCGACACGGGCTTCCAGATGCGGGCAGGAGGCATGTGCCAAGGTAATGTTTCCTCAGGACTTTCCCTCTTTTAAAGTGGCGCAAATAATTTAATATTATTTTCTAGGCTTTCAAAATCATTGCAACTGATCTAAATCAGGCATGGGCAAACTTCGGCCTTCCAGATGTTCTGGACTTCAACTCTCACCATTCCTAACAGCAAACACTGCACTTTTTGACCTTGTAAAACTACAATTCCCAGGGCTCCATAGCAGATGTACCATCTGTCTTAAAAAGCACCATGGAAAGTTCATTGCAATTGCAATTGCTTGCTTTCCAAGAAAGGCATCTGTGGTCTTGCTTCAGAGAGAGAGAGAGAGAGAGAGAGAGAGAGAGGAGAGGAATTTGCAGAATTGATTGTCCTGCAAAGAAGACCAAGCAGAAGGATTATCTGAGACATTCCTTCTCCTTCTTACTTATTGTCTCCTGCAAAAAAAAGGAAATGAGTCGGAGGCTTTGGTTATGCAAGACAAATAAAACAGGGATCCATGTTGTTATTATTATTATCGGAAGAAAGATGCATCCAAAGCGCAAAGATGATTTCCAATTGAGCATTCTCTCTCTCTCTCTCTCTCTCTCTCTCTCTCTCTCTCTCTGGATGCAATGATAACGCCGTTGCATTACTCTGGAACAGGGGTCGGGAACCTTTTTGACTCAGAGAGCCATGAGAGCAAAATATTTGGAAATTTATTTCAGTGAGAGCCATATAATATATAAAATAAATTTTAAACTGAATTCAACTCAATGTGAGTCTATACGTCCATACGATGAGAAAATGATTCCCCTGGCAGAATGACGGGACACTTCAGACCTGGCTCTGCAAAAGGCACGCTCAGGACTCTGGGAAGGAAGAGAAGGCGGAAGGAAGGAAGGGGGAAAGGAAGAAAGACAGAGGAAATAAAGGGGAGAGGAAGGAAGAAAAGAAGAATGAACTATGGAAAAGGAAGAAAAGAAAAGCAGGAGAGAGACAAGGAGGGGAAAAGAAAGAAGGAAATGGGAAGGGAGGAAAGGAAAGGGTGGGGAAAAGAAAGGAAGTGAGGAAAAAGTAAAATAATGAAGGGAAAAGAAAAGAAAGGAGAGATAGGGTGGTGAAAAGAAAGGAAAGAGAAGGAAAGGAAGACTTGGGGGGGAAGAATAGTAGAGGAAGGAAGGAAGGAGGGAGGGAGAATGGAGGAAAGAAGGAAGGGAAGAGAGGGAGGGAAAAGGAAGGAAGGAGAAGGAAAGAATGGAAGAGGAAGGAACGAACGAAGAGGGAGGAAGGAAAGAAGGTAAGGAGAGAGGGAGGAAAAGAATGAAAGAAAAAGAGAGGGAAAAAGAAAGGAAGAGAAAGGAAGGAAGTGTCGCCCCCTTGGGCCCCTTGGCATTTGACCTCCCCGGACAACTGACAAGGCAGCTGCGGTACAACAAGCTTTATTGATTCTAAGGTAGCAAGGTAAGTAGATAGTCCAGGAAGCCTTTAATATGCAGCCTCCGGATAGCAGCAAATACTGGAATCAGCAGGGCTTGAGTATCCGCAACGGCAGGATCTCAAGCGGAGGAAGTTCAGGAACAAATGCGGGATGTGATAGATAGTCTCTGAGCCCCCAACCGGCGCAAGAAGGTTGGGTGGCTTTAGGTACTGCAGGCAGAGTCAATGCAAAAGTATCACGGCTTCTCCACAGAGTTCGAGTTCGGAACAACGATGAGCAGGAACAAGGCTTGGTGCTGGCCAAACTGACCACCAGCCTGAGGCAGCTGCGAAGGCAGGCTGGCAGGGTTCTTAGTAGCTGGCCGAAAAGGCCTGGTTCACAAATAGCATCATGGCAATAGCGGTCGTTGGTACGAGATGCTGGCATGCAGGATCTCACAGCCTTTATAGGATTTCTGACTGCAGGGCCCAGTGCGTCGAACATCAAATCGGATGATGGATGGGCCTCGGGTTGTTTTGAGAACCTCAGTCTTGAAGAATGTGGCGCCTCGTTAGCATGAACCACCTGGGCTTAGCGCTCCGAGTACCCGCTTCTGCTATCAGGCTGGTGGGCTCAGTTTGGCCTTGACATGCCTTTACCATAGCATCTTTCCTGGGAGGCACATGAAAACAGCAAAGAGGCCCACGGCAAGAGCCGGGAGTTAACCCAGCTGTGCTGGAAAGTTTCTTGGAGTCAAGCGGGCAAAATGCAGCCCCTAGGAAAGAGGCCGCCTGAAGCCCTTGGGGTGCAACAGGAAGGAAGGAAGGGGAAGGAAGGAAGGGCCAAGGCGGACCTTCGTGTTGACGTCAGCGAGGCAGTCCCTTCGGAAGGCGTCGAAGAGGGTGATGAGCTGGGCGTCCCCTGGGGGCAGCGAGGCCAGGTCTGCAGTGCCAAGGCCAGGCCTGCCTCCCCCGAGGCCGGTGGCAGGGGACGAAGAGGAAGACGAGGACGAGGCGCCGCCGGCGGGCTCTGCCATCCTCGGCGAAGAGGGCACAGGGCCCCGAGAGCAGTGGGGGATGAGGAAGAGGCAGCAATGGCAGCAAGGAAGCAGCAGTTGTGGCACATTTGCGTCACTCCTCCCCACTGCATGCTGGGAAACCGAGGCCCGGGCTGCTCTGGAGAGCCAGATGCAATCATGAAAAGAGCCACACCTGGCTCCCGAGCCATAGGTTCTTGGCTTTGGCTTATAATGCCCTAAATGTCCCCAGCCAGATTCAACATAGTTTGTGGCCCAAAAACGAAGTGATCGCTCCTCCCTCATGTCCGGCTCTTTCTTCCCTTTCCAGATGTGGACGAGTGTCATCTTTTCCAGTCCAGCCGGCACACCCGCATCTGCCTCCACGAATGCGTGAACCTGCCGGGGTCCTACCAATGCACCTGCCCCAAGGGCTACCGCTTTCAGGCTGAACAGAATACCTGCAATGGTGAGTTCTGTATCCAAGGAAAGTGGGAGCGTGCGGGAGCCTCGTCCATTAGGGATGTGCAAAAGTTCGTTTCTAATTCATTTTTCAGATCCAAGCTTGGGCAGGAGGCTGAGAACACAGCATTCTGCAAAATGTAGTTTGGGGAGGCCTCCTGTGGCAGAGATTGCAAAGAGCCCTGCCCTAAACTACATTTCCCAGCATCGGAAAGCTGCCATGGCACCAGCCATTTAGAGTCAGTCTAACTATATATATTATTTAACATCTACATGCAGCCACTTGCACAGCTGGTGCAGAGTTTTGGGCTTGAGTGTTATCAGTACGCTGATGACACTCAGCTCATCCTGAGGATGGAGGGCAGGCCTGGCTCCGTACCCGATAATTTCCAACATTGCCTTGAGGCTGTCACTGGATGGCTGCGAGCCAGTAGGTTGAAGGTGAATCCAGCGAAGATGGAGATCTTGTGGCTAGGTTGCCCGGGTGATGGGGAGGTCCAGCTTCCGACCCTGGACGGTGTGGCGTTATGCCCATCGCCTTCTGTAAAGGCGACCCGGAAGCTCAAGCTGGTGCAGAACACTGGCCCCCTCTTCCGGCTCCTGTCTGGTGACCCCAGCAGGTTGTCACATTACACCTACCTTGCAGGATCTGCACTGGCTTCCAGAACACTGAGCACCGGATCACCTTCAAAGTGTTGGTACATTACCTTTGCAGGATCTGCACTGGCTTCTTGAGCACGGCCCTGTGGGCCAATGTACCTGAGGGACCGTCTTACCCCATATTGCCCTACGAGATCACTGCGGTCAGAAAACACCAACTTGCAGACAATTCCCTCCGCTAAGTCACTCAAGCTGACTGCAACCCGTAGGAGAGCGTTCTCGGTGATTGCTCCAACGTTGTGGAATGCTCTCCCGGCCGAGACGCGAGCCCTTCAAGACCTCCTGTCTTTTAGGCGGTCGTGCAAGACATTTCTTTTTCGGCAAGCGTTCGGCCCATAAGACGCCATCAGCGTCTCAGCCTGCTTGTTGATTTGCTGCACATGTCTTGTTATGCGGTGCGTTTTCTCCACACAGCATCCTGCTTTTTTAACCCTTGATTTTAGAGTGTGTAATGTGTTTTTAACTGTGTTTTACTGTTTTTGACTTGTTGTGAGCCCCCCCGAGCCACCCGGGAGTGGCGGCCTAGAAGTCCGATTAATAAATAAATAAATAAATAATATACTATATGCTGTTGTCGTTGTACCTTAAAGATCAAAAAACTACGGGGCCAATACCCACCAAATTTGTCAGCAAAATGTCTCACAACACAAGGTGTGACCAACAATAAAAATCCCCTCAAAGAACCCCTCTCCCTCGCCCCACTCCCCCTTCCTTTCATCTAGCGTTCCTTCCTTCCTTCTTTCCCTTTGGAAAGGGAGGGGGATGTGGAGGAGGGGCAAAAAGAGGCCCGCCCCTACTCTGGCCCCGCCCCTCTCCCCTCTCCTCTCTTTTTGTGTTCCTTCCTTCCTTCTTTCCCTTTGGCAAGGGAAGTTGAAAGGAAAGAAAAAGGAAATGAAAGGCAGGAAAGAGGTAAAGAAGGAAGGAAGGAGAACAGACAGGAAGGAAGGAGAGAAAAAAGGAGGGAGAGAAAAAGGGAAGAAATGAAAGAGGGAAAGGGGGGGAAGGAAAGAGAGAAGGAGGGAGGGAAAGAAGGAAGGAGGTACCGAAGGAAGGAAGAAGAGAAAGTAGAAAGGAAAGAAAAAGGAAAGGCAGGAGAGAGGTAAAGAAGGAAGGAAAAAGAACAGATAGGAAGGAAGGAAGGAGGGAGGGAAAAAGGGAAGGAATGAAAGAGGGAAAGAAGGAAGGAGGGAAGGAAGGGGGTACCAAGGAAGAAGAGAAAGTAGAAAGGAAAGAAAAAGGAATGGAAAGGAAGAACTGGAAAGAGGTAAAGAAGGAAGGAAAAAGAACAGATAGGAATGAAGAGAGAAGAAAGTAGGGAGAGAAAAAGGGAAGGAATGAAAGAGGGAAAGGGGGAGGAAGGAAAGAGAGAAGGTAGGAGGGAAAGAAGGAAAGAGGGAAGGAAGGAGGTACTGAAGGAAGGAAGTAGAGAAAGTAGAAAGAAAGAAAAAGGAAAGGAAAGACAGGAAAGAGGTAAAGAAGGAAGGAAGGAACAGGAAGGAAGGAAGGAAGGAGAGAAGAAAGGAGGGAGAGAAAAAGGAAAGGAATGAAAGAGGAAAAGGGGGGAGAAAAGAGAGAAGGAGGGAGGGAAAGAAGAAAGGAAGGAAGTACCGAAGGAAGGAAGAAGAGAAAATAGAAAGGAAAGGAAAAGGAAATGCAGGAAAGAGGTAAAGAAGGAAGGAAAAAGAACAGATGGAAGGAAGGAGAGAAGAAAGGAGGGAGGGGAAAAAGGAAGGAATGAAAGAGGGAAAGGGGGGAGGAAGGAAAGAGAGAAGAATGGAGAGAAAGAAGGAGGGAAGGAAGGAAGGAGGGAAGGAAGAAGAGAAACTAGAAAGGAAAGAAAAAGGAAAGTAAAGGCGGAAAAGAGGTAAAGAAGGATGGAGAAAATGAAATAAAAAGTGAAAGAAGGAAGGAAACAGGGAGGGAAGAAAGGAGACAAAGGAAGAAGTAGAGAAAGGGGGAGGGAAAGAGGGAAGGATGAAACCAAAGAGTGAAAGAAGGAATGAAAGAAAGAGGTTGAGAAGGAAGAAAGGAGAGAAAGGGGAAGAAAAAGGGGGAAGGAATAGGTAGGTACCTCTCTTTCATAATAGTCCAGAAATCTACCTTTAATTTGAAAATTCTTTTTTTAAGTGTTGTTTATAAAAACTTTGAAAATCCCCCAAAAATCGGTGGATACGTGAAACGTTCTGAAATTTGGTAGGCTAACAGTGGTAAATGTGTTCTACCAATGTAGCAAGTTTGGCTCCAATAGCTTAAAAAATGAGGGAGAAAGAAACCCCTGAAGATGCCATAAAAAAACAGTAGGATAAGATCCCTATGTCCATATAATAAAGATTTATTTTCCTCTGTTAACGTTTGCAAGATGTGGACGAATGCGCCGAAAACCAGCACAATTGCAGCCGTGGGCAGACCTGCGTCAATGTCTTTGGGGCTTTCCGATGCGTCCGGCCCGAGTGTCCGAAGACCTTTCTCAACACGACCTACGTCAAGACCTCACCCTTGTGAGTAGAAGCCCAAAATGGAACGTGCATGGAAAAATCCATCAAACCAATTGAGCAACGATACGGATAGATTTGAGCATGTGTCCCAACACTCTTAAGGTCTCTTTCATACCATACACAGATAGAACTTGGATAGCGCATGGCTGCGGTCTATGGGATCCTGGGATGTATAGTTTGGAGTTGGAAGAGGATTCTATTCTATTTATTTACTTATTTATTGACAGTATTTATATTCCGCCCGTCTCACCTCGCAGGGGACTCAAAGCGGATCATAATGCACATATACATGGCAAACATTCAATGCCATAGACACACAACATATATACAGACACACAGAGGCTATTTAACTTTTCCAGTTTCATGAGAGTATGTTTTTTTTATTCTGGTCACCAGGGGAGCTGTCGCTTTACCATTCACTTGTGACACCGACAGAGTACTTCCTCATTCTTTTGCATGCTGCTGCAGGCCCGGATTACCCGTAAGGCCAACCTAGGCCATGGCCTAGGGGTGCAAGCCGAGGGGGGCGCAATTCACGGACCAAAAAAAAGTTGTTTTTTTTAAAAAAAAACCTCCTTGGCCAGCCCTTGGGAATGGCGGGAGTTGAAGCACAAAGTCCCCGGAGGGAGGGAGGGCCGAGCCTGGTCTCAAGACAGGACACGCAGGGCAAGGAGCAGCGGCGGCGGCGGCTTCCTTCCCTTCCTCCCTCTCTCTTCCCCGCTACTCAGCTGGGGATGGGGCCTCCCAGGGTGACCTCACTCCCCTCCTCCACCAGGCCCGCCTTCCTTGTTTGCTCCGTCGCCCCACACGGTAACGTCACTCCTTCCCTCCCTCCTTCCCTGGGAGGCGGGGAGTGGGTCCTCCGAGCTCACCTCCTGGCCCCGCCTCCCGCCTTGTGACACCCATCAATCAAAGCTGAAGAGCGGCAGCCGGCCAATCGGGGAGTCTCCCTCCCTCCCAGGCGTGGCTCCGCGGACTCAGCCAATAGGAAGGCGAGGGCCTGCTTGGAGGTGGAAGTCCACGGAGGGGGGTTCTCCCTGAGCCACGGGTTGCAACCGAGGAGGAGGAATAGTAGTGGCCCTGAAGGAGATGGAGATGGGTGTGGGTGTCTCTCTTTCTATCTCCAGGGAGGCCCCTCCCCCTGAAGGAAGTCCCCCCAGGCCTCTCCCCAGTACTCTCCCTCCCTGGGGCGCGGGGATCCTAATCGGCTCCAGCAGATGGCCACCCCGCCACGGCCCCCAAGCCCCCGGGCGAGGAAGGAAGGAAAGGCAGGCGCGGCTTGGGCCCCACCCTCCCTTCCCGGATCCCAAACAACTTTCAGTGCCGGTAGTAGACGGGGCGTAATTCCAAAGTGTGGCCTAGGGCGCAAAAAGGTGTTAATCCAGGCCTGTGCTGCTGGAGAGTTTTATGGCATTTTAAATTAGTTAAATTAATCTCCCCGTATAAAACGGTATCTAAATTTCCTACTTGACAAATGCAACTTTCTTTCGGGCTGTAAAGGTCAACAGCAAGCTAGACAAATAGTCGGGAGCTTACTCCGACCCGGGCTGGCTTCGAAGTCAGTAGTGATTTTAATGCAGCTGGCTCCCAACTAGCTACAGCACATCCCGGTCCTGAATTCTAGGTATCTTAGAAAACTATTAATCCCAGTAGTGTCTAAGTGCAATGTGAAATCGATGCAAGAAGTCGGGCATTGTGTAAACTATTGCAAAAGAGCCACAAAGAACACAGATAAACAAACAATGTTAAAACACAATAACAGGAGGGGAAATAAATGGTACGCAATTGTGGATCAGTGGGGCCTCTTAAGAGTATGGACACATAAATAAATCCATCCTTTGCTGGACACATAAGTAGTGAGTAGCTCAATAAAGGACTTTATAATTGATGTAATAGCATGATTTTGAGCATTAAATGACAACTTTTGGGGGTCAACTGCTTTGAAAAATGTGCCTAAGGTGCCAAAGAAGCATTCTCACATGTGGTGCATCTTCACTGTCAATTTAATTCAGTTTGGCATCACTTTAACTCAATGGGAGTTGGTTAATGAGGCACCTGCCCTCTTTAGCAGATTGTATAACGATTACAAACGGTGTCACCATGGTGTTTTGCTTCCTTCCCGCAGGCAGTGCGAGCGCAGCCCTTGCCCCATGGAGAGCCGCGCCTGCCGGAAAGCGGCCCACTCGGTCTCCTTCCACTACCTGTCGTTGCCCTCCAACCGCAGCGTGCCCAGGGTCCTCTTCAAGATGTCCGCCAGCCGCTTTGTGGGGGACAGCCTCCGCTTCGGCATCCTGGGGGGCAACGGCCACGGGAGGCTGGTGGTCCAGCGCTCGGACCAGCACACCGGGGAGCTGGTGCTGACCCGGCCGGTGATAGGGCCGGCCACGCTGGAGGCCGAGCTGGAGATGAGCGAGTTCGCCCGCAAGGACCTCTTGGGCAAGCACGTCTTCAAGGTCACCGTCTTTGTGTCCCAGTACGAATTCTGAGGCTCTTCCTTCCCAGAGGCATTGACGCAACCCGGAGAGACATTGTGGGCCACATCTCAAACTCACGGCAACCCAGGGATTTGCAATCCGAGTTATTTTGCTCAACTATAAGACTGCCTTGCAAACACAAGGCTAATAATCAAGTCGTAAGAATTCTCAATACCAGCCGATATATTTCTGGTCTTAGAAGGGGAAAACTGTTGCCTAGTAACCATGCAAACTTCATTTACAAAGAAATAGGTCGCATCCTGAAATGTATGGTGATGCATAAAGGAGTGTGTTGTTGTGTGCCTTCAAGTAATATCCGACATCTACACATAGACATTAGGCCGGGGCAATCATGGTTCTAAATGGTACTAAAGGACTTACAAAACTTAAGTTCTGGTGGTGAACACTAGGTGGCGCTGGTGCTTTGCTTCTACAGTGTTGCTAAAGCTTCGTTGGTGAACACTTCAGAACTCTAACAAAACTTTCAAAATTTTGTTATAAATGGCAGTTCCTAATTGGTTCTGTCTTAAAAATCGCCAATAATGAAATACTAATGAAGTTTTGAAAATTTTGTTAAGAGTTCTGAAAGGTTCACCACCAGAACTTTAGTAACACTGTAGAAGCAAAGCACCAGCGCCACCTAGTGTTCACCACCAGAACTTTAGTAACACTGTAGAAGCAAAGCACCAGCGCCACCTAGTGTTCACCACCAGAACTTTAGCAACACTGTAGAAGCAAAGCTCCAGTGCCACCTAGTGTTCACCACCAGAACTTTAGTAACACTGTAGAAGCAAAGTGCCAGCGCCACCTAGTGTTCACCACCAGAACTTTAGCAACACTGTAGAAGCAAAGCTCCAGTGCCACCTAGTGTTCACCACCAGAACTTTAGCAACACTGTAGAAGCAAAGCGCCAGCGCCACCTAGTGTTCACCACCAGAACTTTAGTAACACTGTAGAAGCAAAGTGCCAGCGCCACCTAGTGTTCACCACCAGAACTTTAGCAACACTGTAGAAGCAAAGTGCCAGCGCCACCTAGTGTTCACCACCAGAACTTTAGAAACACTGTAGAAGCAAAGTGCCAGCGCCACCTAGTGTTCACCACCAGAACTTTAGCAACACTGTAGAAGCAAAGCTCCAGTGCCACCTAGTGTTCACCACCAGAACTTTAGCAACACTGTAGAAGCAAAGTGTCAGCGCCACCTAGTGTTCACCACCAGAACTTTTGCAACACTGTAGAAGCAAAGCGCTAGCGCCACCTAGTGTTCACCACCAGAACTTTAGTAACACTGTAGAAGCAAAGCACCAGTGCACCAGTGCCACCTAGTGTTCACCACCAGAACTTTAGCAACACTGTAGAAGCAAAGCAAAGCCAGCGCTTTAACACCTGTAGAGTGTTCACCACCAGAACTTTAGCAACACTGTAGAAGCAAAGCGCCAGCGCCACCTAGTGTTCACCACCAGAACTTTAGTAACACTGTAGAAGCAAAGCACCAGCACCACCTAGTGTTCACCACCAGAACTTTAACAACACTGTAGAAGCAAAGCACCAGCGCCACCTAGTGTTCACCACCAGAACTTTAGAAACACTGTAGAAGCAAAGTGCCAGCGCCACTTAGTGTTCACCACCAGAACTTTAGAAACACTGTAGAAGCAAAGTGCCAGCGCCACCTAGTGTTCACCACCAGAACTTTAGCAACACTGTAGAAAGCAACCTAGTGTTCTCCAGTGCCACCTAGTGTTCACCACCAGAACTTTAGCAACACTGTAGAAGCAAGTGTTCACCACCAGCGCCAGCGCCACCTAGTGTTCACCACCAGAACTTTAGTAACACTGTAGAAGCAAGCACCAGCACCACCTAGTGTTCACCACACCAGAACTTTAGCAACACTGTGTTCACCACCAGAACTTTAGAAACACTGTAGAAGCAAAGTGCCAGCACCAGCGCCCACCTAGTGTTCACCACTTTAGAACTTTAGTGTTCAAACACTGTAGAAGCAAAGTGCCAGCGCCACCTAGTGTTCACCACCAGAACTTTAGAAACACTGTAGAAGCAAAGCACCAGCGCCACCTAGTGTTCACCACCAGAACTTTAGCAACACTGTGTTCACCACCAGAAAGCAAAGCACCAGCTCCACCTAGTGTTCACCACCAGAACTTTAGAAACACTGTAGAAGCAAAGTGCCAGCGCCACCTAGTGTTCACCACCTGAACTTTAGCAACACTGTAGAAGCAAAGCACCAGCGCCACCTAGTGTTCACCACCAGAACTTTAGCAACACTGTAGAAGCAAAGCACCAGAGCCACCTAGTGTTCACCACCAGAACTTTAGCAACACTAGAAGTGTTCAACCAGCGCCAGCGCCACGCCACCTAGTGTTCACCACCAGAACTTTAGCAACACTGTAGAAGCAAAGCACCAGCGCCACCTAGTGTTCACCACCAGAACTTTAGCAACACTGTAGAAGCAAAGCACCAGCGTTACCTAGTGTTCACCACCAGAACTTTAGTAACACTATAGAAGCAAAGCACCAGCGCCACCTAGTGTTCACCACCAGAACTTTAGCAACACTGTAGAAGCAAAGCACCAGTGCCACCTAGTGTTCACCACCAGAACTTTAGTAACACTATAGAAGCAAAGCACCAGTGCCACCTAGTGTTCACCACCAGAACTTTAGCAACACTGTAGAAGCAAAGAACCAGCGCCACCTAGTGTTCACCACCAGAACTTTAGCCACACTGTAGAAGCAAAGCCCCAGCGCCACCTAGTGTTCACCACCAGAACTTTAGCAACACTGTAGAAGCAAAGCACCAGCGCCACCTAGTGTTCACCACCAGAACTTTAGAAACACTTTAGAAGCAAACCACCTGAGACACCTAGTTTTCACCACCAGAACTTTAGCAACACTTTAGAAGCAAAGCACCAGCGCCACCTAGTGTTCACCACCAGAACTTTAGCAACACTATAGAAGCAAAGCACCAGTGCCACCTAGTGTTCACCACCAGAACTTTAGCAACACTGTAGAAGCAAATCACCAGCGCCACCTAGTGTTCACCACCAGAACTTTAGCAAAACTATAGAAGCAAAGCACCAGCGCCACCTAGTGTTCACCACCAGAACTTTAGCAACACTGTAGAAGCAAAGCACCAGCGCCACCTAGTGTTCACCACCAGAACTTTAGCAACACTATAGAAGCAAAGCACCAGTGCCACCTAGTGTTCACCACCAGAACTTTAGCAACACTGTAGAAGCAAATCACCAGCGCCACCTAGTGTTCACCACCAGAACTTTAGCAACACTGTAGAAGCAAATCACCAGCGCCACCTAGTGTTCACCACCAGAACTTTAGCAACACTATAGAAGCAAAGCACCAGTGCCACCTAGTGTTCACCACCAGAACTTTAGCAACACTGTAGAAGCAAAGCACCAGCGCCACCTAGTGTTCACCACCAGAACTTTAGCAACACTGTAGAAGCAAAGCACCAGCGCCACCTAGTGTTCACCACCAGAACTTTAGTAACACTGTAGAAGCAAAGCACCAGCGCCACCTAGTGTTCACCACCAGAACTTTAGCAACACTGTAGAAGCAAAGCACCAGCGCCACCTAGTGTTCACCACCAGAACTTTAGTTTTGTAAGTACTTTAGAATCATTTAGAACCATGATTGCCCAGGCCTAATAGACATATATACTTTAGTAGGGAGATAAATGCTCTCTTTGGAAAAAGGAGAGGGGGCAAATGCAACAGATCCAGAAATGGGGGAATCTATTAAGAAGGCAGTCATTGCAAATGCCATTCACAAAGGAAACAAGCAGATTATATAATGCAAACATACCTTGCTCCTTGCAGACTTTCTTCTTGTCTCGGGTGAAATAGGTGAAGCATCTGTTCTTTGCGATGCCATGCTCGGGTCCCAATTTATATTGGCATCACTACCTGCTCTAGCTTGGTAGAAAATGTAAGAATATAGATACGAATATTCATTACCTTTACCTGTGCAGGTACAGTTCATTAAAACATAATGGAGAATTGTGTCACGTGGAAAGATTTCTTTGTAGGTCAATAAATTTTCCTGCAAAAATGCCATCCTGTCCCTGTTTTAATTATCTATATCTTATCTTCTATACCAGGGCTGTCCAACTGGCGGCCCGGGGGCCGTATACGGCCCCCCAGCCCCTTCCCTGCGGCCCCCGCCTACCCTGCAAAAATTAATATTTTTAAAAATAAAATTTTAAAAATATTCGATCTCCGGGGGGCGGGGCTGAGTGATGTCAGGCATGGCGCCGGCGCCGAGCCTGACGTCACCCAGCCCTGCCCGCTCCCTTCCTCCTCCTCCTCCGTCCCGCCTCTCCCCCGGCGCACCAATCGGGAACGCCGGGGGGCCTAAAGGTGGGCCTAAAGAGGAAGGAGGGTCCCTTCCTCCTCCAGCCCGCCTCTCCCCCGGCGCCCCAATCGGGAATGCCGGGGGGGGGGAGGGAGGAGGCGTGCCGAAAGAGGAGGAAGGGCACGCCTTCTCCGTTCTGCCTCTCCTCCCGGCACTGATCGGTGCGGCTTCTGAGGCTGGCGTGACACTTTAGGAGGAGGGGCCGGGGGAGTGGCCGGGGGCGGGGCGGAGTGGCGCGGAGCGGCCCCCCAGGTCATCAGTGACTGGAAGTCCGGCCCTAGGTCCGGTAGAAGTTGGACAGCACTGTTCTATACACATAATAAACGTGAAAACATGTATGTGTGTCCACTTAACGCAGACAGGCTCCCACTTCTACAAATAGATACTACTCAGGAGACAGCAGTGGCCCTCTCTCCAATGACATTGCAGGTTGTAGTGAGCACCATGAACATGTCCAGGAGCCCTGCCCATGCCCTCCACCAACACCATCCTGCCCACCACCCAAGTGGGGACAATTGCATCCTAGATTTCATGTGTTTACTCCACCACAGGCATCCCAGTGTTCCTGACCCTCTCTGTTGGTGTGGAATTTGCATGACCCCGCCCACTGCCTCTCCCTTAACCCTTTCCTATTCTTTTCTATGGCACACAGCAAACTGAGGAATTGATCAGCAACTCAACATACTACGAAGCAGGGCTGCCCACGAAGTCAATTGCGAGTCCAAATGAGGTCGATTGCAGCCGGATGGGGCGTTTCTGCCCTACGCGCGGCATTGCGGGAAGGAGGGAGCACAAGGCGGGGCTTGCGGAGTCTCCGCCCTGCCTCTCTCTCGCCGGCAGCGGGGGCTGCACGGCTGCTTCCGGACGAGAAAGAGGCAGGGTTCCAGAGGCCCCGCCTCGCGCTCCCTCCTTCCCGCAATGCCCCGCGGAATGCGCTCCCTCGTGCCCGCAATACCCCGCAGAAGGAGCGCTGCGCGGGTGCGACAGGAACGCACATGCGGGTGCGACAGGAGCGCATGCGTGGGTGCGACAGGAGCGCACGCACGGAAGGTAGATCTTTTTGACTTGGTTGTTTTCAAAGTAGCTCGCATGCTGAAAAAGTGTGGGCACCTCTGCTACAGAGGTTTTGAGAGAATTTGCCATGACTTATAGGAGTTGTAGGTCCTGGGACGTATAGTTTACCTGCATTCTTAAGAGCTGCCCTCTGAACTCCACCAACGATGGACCTGGAACTCACTTGGCACTCAGAGCCCACATGACCAACAAAAAATACTGGAGGTCTTTGGAGGGGTTTATAGGAGTTGTAGTTCACCTACACCCAGAGCGCACTTTGAACCCAATGATGGATCTGGACCAAACTTGGCGTGCATATCCAATATGCCCAAATTTGAATACTGGTGGGTATTGAGGGGAATTGGCCTAGACATTTTGGAGTTGTAGCTAAAGGGATTTATAGTTCACCTGCAATCAATGAACACTCTGAAGTCCACCAAAGATGGAATTGGACCAAACTTGGTGCACAGAACCCCCATGACTAGCAAAAAATACTGAAAGTCTTGGGGGAATGTCGTGCCTTGATTTGAGGGAGTTGTAGCTCACCTACATCCAGAGAGCAAACAATGATGGATCTGGATCAAACTTGGCATGCATACCCAATATGCTCAAATTTGAATACTGGTAGGTTTTGATGGGAATTGGCCTGGAGATTTGGGAGTTGTAGGTACTGGGATTTATAGTTCACCTGCAATCAATGAACACCCTCCTTTATGGAAGTTGCAGTTCACTCAAAACCAGAGAAACAGTGACCTCCACTCATGATGGACCTGGACCAAACTTGGCCCACAGAATTCCCAAGTGTAACTCAACCAGCTGGAGGGGTTTGAGGGGACTGACTAACCATAGTGGGATTTGTAGTTTACCCTACAGCCAAAGAGCACACTGAACCCCACCGATGAGGCATCTAGAGCAAACTTCCCCAACATGACAAACTCTAAGTACTGATGGAGTTTTTCAGGGTTAACCTGGTATGATGGGAGTTATAGTTTACACTCAGAGCACACTTTGAACCCAATGATGGATCTGGACCAAACTTGGCATGCATACCCAATATGCTCAAATTTGAGTACTGGTAGGTTTTGGTGGGAATTGGCCTGGACATTTGGGAGTTGTAGGTACTTGGATGTATAGTTCACCTGCACTCAATGAACAGCCTCCTTTATGGGAGTTGCAGTTTACCCAAAACCAGAGAAACTGTGACCTCCACTCATGATGGACCTGGACCAAACGTGGCCCACAGAATACCCACGTGTAACTCAACCAGCTGGTTTGAGGGGACTGACTAACCATAGTGGGAGTTGCAGTTCACCCAAAACCAGAGAAACTGTGACCTCCACTCATGATGGACCTGGACCAAACTTGGCCCACAGAATTCCCATGTGTAACTCAACTAGCTGGAGGGGTTTGAGGGGACTGACTAACCATAGTGGGATTTGTAGTTTACCCTACAGCCAAAGAGCACACTGAACCCCACCGATGAGGCATCTAGAGCAAACTTCCCCAACATGACGAACTCTAAGTACTGATGGAGTTTTGCAGGGTTAACCTGGTATGATGGGAGTTGTAGTTTACACTCAAGAGCGCACTTTGAACCCAATGATGGATCTGGACCAAACTCGGCGTGCATATCCAATATGCCCAAATTTGAATACTGGTGGGTTTTGAGGGGAATTGGCCTGGACATTTTGGAGTTGTAGCTATTGGGATTTGTAGTTCACCTGCTATCAATACTCTGAATTGGACCAAACGTGCACCTTTTTCCTCCTGGTTACTGCCGATCCTTCTGACAGGCAGCTCTTGAGAAAGAGTGCCGAGAGCAGTGGGAGTAGTTAAAATGACTCTTTTATTGATATACAAACTAGGTAGTCGCTTTTGAAAACCGCCTTGGAACAGGGAAGGGACCGGCTGCCAAAGCGCCTCACGACAAAGATGCGGCCTCCCGGTTGGATGGATGGGAAGGCGATCTTTCCAAACGTCCACTTTGTGCGCTTCGGAGAAAGGAGTCCTCGGAAGAGGGGCACCCAAGGTCTCCAAGGATGTCCCTTTCCAGCAATCCAAGCAGACCGTGTCCTCTGAAAACCCAGTCGATGGCGAGGGACCCCCAAAGCGCCCCCGGCCCTGATAAGAGCAACGCGCTTCCCAGGCAAAGCAGCAGAAGAGTCAAGTCTTGGAGGCCGGACGGAGCCGAGGCCGGGCTCAGTTCCCCTCCAGAAACATTCACGAGTGAGTAAGGCACTCCGAAAGAGAGGAGAGAGGTTGGCTTGGCCTCCGACCTCGAGGATAGAGCTTTTAATTGAAGAGTAATGCTTAAAAAAAAATAACAACAGCACTCACTCCAGTTCTGGAGCTGATCTACGGAGCGAGCGGACGATCGGGGAAGAAGGGCGGGATTGGGCGTCAATGCGAATAGGGATGTGTTTAAAGTGCATCGGAAATCCAAAATGGAGTGACTCTTGGAAGGAAGGGGTTGAGGGAGTGTACGAAGAGGAAGGAGCTGCAAAACACGGCCCGGTGAGTGATCGACAGAGTTTGGGAAAACAATAAGCGAACCCTTCTGCTCTGGCACCGGCCTCACCTCCCTCCTGGAAAGCACCTTCTGCTTTTGGCATCACGACGGGTTCGGAAAGCTCCCGACTCGAACGGCCGAACAGGAGTGGACAACGGCAAGAGGGCAACAAGGGGTCGGTTGGTGTCCCTCTGACCCAGAGTGGGCACGAAAGGGTAGGCAACTCCCACGTTTCCATTTCAAACACGTCGCATGTCACAGTGAGAAACCCGAAGGGAGATGCCAAAGGTATCGCCACCCAAGGAGTGAGAATGAAGCAATACGGGAGGTCCGGAGAGGTTGTGGGCAGGCCCGGATTAACCAATTTTGGCGCCCTAGGACACACTTTGGAATTACGCCCCCAAACCAACCTCTACCGCACACACACACACCCCCCACCTCCTCACGGCTCCGCACGCCTTCTTCTTCCTCTGCGCGTCACGGGGCGAGCCTTCCCTTCCTTCCTTCTCCTCGCCATGCACCCTCAAAGAAGGCGGGCGTGTCGCAGAGGAGGAGGAAAGGAAGCCATGCCCCCGGGGGCGAGCCTTCCCTTCCTTCCTTCTCCTCGCCATGCGCCCTCAAGGAAGCCGGGCGTGTCGCAGAGGAGGAGGAAGGGAAGCCATGCCCCCGGGGGCGAGCCTTCCCTCCCTTCCTCCTCCTCCTCGCCATGCGCCCTCAAGGAAGCCGGGCGTGTTGCAGAGGAGGATGGGAAGCCACGCCCCCGGGGGCGAGCCTTCCCTCCCTTCCTCCCTTCCTCCTCGCCATGCGCCCTCAAGGAAGCCGGAGGAAGGACGCGCGCGGAGCCGTGAGGAGGTGGTGGGGAGCCAAGGAGGAGTGCAGCAAAGGGGGGGGGGGCGTGGGTGGGCGTGGATGGCGCGCAGGCGCAGAAGCGCCCAAAGATCAACTTAAAAAATAATAATTTGGGAGTCCGGATCTGGCACCCCCCCCTCGGCTGCGCCCCTAGGCCGTGGCCTAGTGTGGCCTTATGGGTGATCCGGGCCTGGTTGTGGGGATGGAGAAAAAAGCAAAACAGCCCTTGGTGGGAAGGGAGTCCAATCTCCCTCTGCAGATAGAGACGCAGGTCATCTCTTTTGGGTCCGTCGCCTCTCTATCTGAATGCGAGTAAGGAACTTTATCCCAGAGGCAGCTATTACACCCAATTTCTCCAGTCCCTTTTTTGGTTTAGTGTCATCATTACGGTTTGCAACTCAATCCATGCAAAGAGCCACAAATAATAATAGCTGGCAGACAGAACCAGAACCGATTCCAAAGTGCTCTCATGTGGGAAATACTTGGCCTCCTTATTCAAATGTCCGCGAGAAGCCTCAAGAAAGGCTCCCTTCCACAAAGAAGCGTTTGGTGAATCCCAGTGATCGCTTCCTGTTTCAGTCTCAGCTCGAGATTCAAACTGGGAGAGAGAGGAGGGACTAGGGACAGTCCAGTGCTGGGCCTGAGCCAAATAGAAACCATCACACAATGGACCGGAGTCAGAAAGACAGACCGACAGAAGACAAGGCATCATCTACGACTGGGCTAGGACTCATTGGAAGAATCTCAGAAGCCTCATTAATATCTCCCCAAAAACTGAGCCCCAAACCCCACAGATTTTGCTGCAGAGCAATACTTCCTAATATTGATGTCGCATGGCATCCTATAAGTGGCAAGCGGAATTCCTCCTTAGGCATTTTTCAGACATTGCGGAGCTAGGTATTCCCTTTCTCCTTATGCAACAGCCCATTCTCTGCATACAAACACACGCAAAATCACTGCAGCAAATGCTCCCACGACTGTTCTGTTGCTGATAGGAAGCAGAAGAGATCCCAGTGGCATCATGCTGTTTCCAGAAGAGATCCCAGTGGCATCATGCTGAACTATCCAAAGGAATCCAGTCGATTGCAGATGTTCCAATAGGAACACAGCCAGACATGTCTCCGATCCCCTCCAGCCTCCATTACCAATGAGGGATCAAGCAGAAGAGATCCCAGTGGCATCATGCTACGTTTCCAGAGGTGGATGCTGAACTATCCAAAGGAATCCAGTCGATTGCAGATGTTCCATCATGCTATGTTTCCAGAGGTGGATGCTGAAATATCCAAAGGAATCTGGTCGCTTGCAGATGGTTCAATAGGAACACAGCCAGACATGCCTCCGATCCCCTCCAGCCTCCATTACCAACGAGGGATCAAGCAGAAGAGATCCCAGTGGCATCATGTTACGTCTCCAGAGGTGGATGCTGAACAATCCAAAGGAATCCGGTCGATTGCAGATGTTCCAATAGGAACACAGCCAGACATGCCTCCGATCCCCTCCAGCCTCCATTACCAACGAGGGATCAAGCAGAAGAGATCCCAGTGGCAACATGCTACGTTTCCAGAGGTGGATGCTGAACTATCCAAAGGAATCCAGTCGATTGCAGATGTTCCAATAGCACAAGCAGAAGAGATCCCATGGCATCATGTTATGTTTCCAGAGGTGGATGCTGCACTATCCAAAGGAATCCGGTCTATAGCAGATGTTCCGAAAGGAACACAGCCAGACATGCCTCCGATCCCATCCAGCCTCCATTACCAATGCGGGATCTATTCCACAGGAAGTGCTGAGAGACTTGATCCTGCTCTTTTAGGAGATCCCTGCAGCAAAACGAAGACTACACTGTGGCCCAGAAAGTGGACAACTTCCAGTCGACGGCATGGGAGCCACAAAAGAGCCCGGCTTGCAGCCCTCATTGGCAACCCTACAAGAGGGGTCTACAATAACCGATTGTCCCTGAACATCCAACTCTCAACTCTACCCTCCAAACAACACCCATTGCCTGGCTAAGGGCTGCCAATGTTTCAATGAGAGTCGCCTTCCTTCCCACCAATTAAACGAGAGCATACCGCGCAACCAACTGAAGACACAGAAGTGAGGAAAGAGGGGGCGCTCCATAGAGCTTACCCCAACGTCATCCCAATCTGACGTCAAGGAGATCACGAAGGATGAATAACAACGCTATTCTGTCCCACCCTTTTGGGGGTTTGGAGACTTCCTTCTGCACTAAATAATCGCACCACTTCCAAATAAGCGCACGAGTTTTCCTTCTAATTCCTGCCAACCCTTCCAACAAGGTGGCCTACAAGAAATGAAGCTGCAAATGGCAATAAAGGAGGAGATGAGGTCTCTCGTGTGTGCAAAACCTTTGCTTGGGTCCATGGGTGATATGGTTAAAGGTCGCAAGAGGAGTCCCAAGGCCTGGGATGAGCACCAGGAGTTGTGCCAGGCCTTGCAATGCCGCACAGAGCAGGTTTGGGTACACACTTCCTCACTTGCTCCCTTCCCGGAGAGTTTTTGTGGCCTACGGAAGTCAGAACATAATCAGGGAAGGCAGGAAACCCCTCAAGGCGGGACAGGAAAAAAGAGGGGCATTTACAAAAATGTAACAGACCAGAAAGGCTACTTGGAAGCCTTTTGAGCAGCGAGGGGAGAGCCCGGGGCAGCTGCTGCCCGCCCTTTGAGGAAGCTGTGGTGGTCTCACTTTCCCTGGAAGCCGCTCAGCTCCATGTCCTCCTTGCGCCGTCGGGGCGTGAAGAGGGAGCTGAAGGGGTAAAGCTTGGCCTTGGCCTGGAAGCGCTGCCCGGCCAGGTCGATCTCGTACTCGCCCCGGTTGACGAAGTCGGGCGTCACCAACTGGGGCTCCCCGGTCTCGGGGTCCGGGTTCTGGACGAAGCCCAGGCAGACATGGCGCTCCAGCGTGTAGCTGTAGGCGCTGCTGGTGGTCTTGCCCACGCACTGGCCGTTGCGGTAGATGGGCTCCCCCCACCAGGGCCAGAGGTCCAGGTCCGTGTCGTGGTCCTCCAGGATGAACATGGTGAAGCGCTTGTAGAGCCCTTCCTGCTTCTGCCGCATCAGCGCATCCCGCCCTATGAAGTCGGTGCCCTGCAAGAGAGGGAAGGAGGGAGGGAAGGGAGGGCATTTCTTCAGTTCTCAGGCACACTTTCCCCCCTAAATAGACATCTCTAAAAATGGGGTCCCTCTAAGAATTACAGGTGGATCTTATGTGTTTTTGTTGGTGGTGGTGGTCCTGTAGGGTGGTAGGGGGTGGGTAGGTAGGGTGGTAGGTGGGTGATAGGGGTCGGTAGGGTGGTGGGTAGGTAGGGTGGTAGGCGGGTGATAGGGGTCGGTACGGTGGTGGGTAGGTAGGGTGGTAGGCGGGTGATTGAGTAGAGTGGTGGGTAGGGGGTGGGTAAGGTAGGGTGGTAGGCGGGTGGTAGGGGTGGGTAGGGTGGCGGGTAGGGGGTGGGTAGGTAGGGTGGTAGGCGGGTGGGTAGGGTGGTGGGTAGGTAGGGTGGTAGGCGGGTGATAGAGGTGAGTAGAGTGGTGGGTAGGGGCGGGTAAGGTAGGGTGGTAGGCGGGTGGTAGGGGCGGGTAGGGTGGTGGGTAGGGGTGGGTAGGTAGGGTGGTAGGTGGGTGATTGAGTAGAGTGGTGGGTAGGGGGTGGGTAAGGTAGGGTGGTAGGCAGGTGGTAGGGTGGCGGGTAGGGGGTGGGTAGGTAGGGTGGTAGGCGGGTGATAGAGGTGAGTAGAGTGGTGGGTAGGGGCTGGGTAAGGTAGGGTGGTAGGCGGGTGGTAGGGGCGGGTAGGGTGGTGGGTAGGGGTGGGTAGGTAGGGTTGTAGGCGGGTGATAGGGTGGGTAGGGTGGCGGGTAGGGGGTGGGTAGGTAGGGTGATAGGCGGGTGATAGGGGTGGGTAGGGTGGTAGGTAGGGGGTGGTTAGGGATGTGGATGGATGGATAGATGGATAGATAGATACTGACCGACAGACAGACAGACCGACAGATAGAGGAAGTGAGAGAGAGCGAGAATTGATAGATAGGATAGGCAGGTAGGTAGATACTGTAGACAGATTCAGAGGTAAGGATAGTGATGGATAGATGATAGAGACTGACGGAGGAGGAGGGAGAGAGAAATGAATGGATATATGAGCGGATGGATATATCAGATAGAGAGAAAGAGAGGGAGGGAGATACTGTATTTCTTTAATTCTTACAACACACCTTTCCCCCTATATAAACAACTCTTAAAATGGGGTACATTTTAGGACCACAGGTGCATCACATGTGTCTTTGTTGATGTTACTGAAATTGGGATGCCTCTTACAACCAATGGCGTCCTACAACGGAAGAAATACGGCACAATCCTGTGTCCAAAAACGGGACTTCCAATTTGTCGAAATGAACGGAACACGTTACAGTGGTATGAACTGAGTTTTGCCAGTTGGGAGCAACTGCTCACATCCCTTCGTGACCATTACTATCTTGGGAGGGAAGGGTCAACCCCCAAGACACCCCCGGGTCGCCCGCCTGACCCCTTCTTCACTTGCCTTCTCCAGCTTAACCCGGAACTCGCGCCCGCACTCCAAGGGGGTGGTGAAGGCATCCAGGTCTTGGCCCCAGAAGGCGAAGAACTTCTCGATACGCAGGCTGCGCAGGGCGTAGTAGCCCGAATTCCGGATGCCGTACTTCTGCCCGACGCTCATCACTTCGTTGTAGACGTGCAAAGCGTACTGCGGGGAGGAAAGACGCAACAGGGTCACTCCAAGGAAGATTGAAAGACCGAGGGTATTGTTGATGCACGGTGACCCCCCCCCCCCAAATAATCTCTTGTCCTTTTAAATTTCCAATTCAAAGACTAGAAACCGAGGAGACTGAAATTCAATAGTTTGATTCTGCAGAAGAACTAAGGGGTAGCGTCAAGAACAGTGCCATACTTGACTGTTTCTGAATCATAGGGCTTGATAGTCTCAAATCACGACTTAATTTCCCCCGTCAACCTTTCAGTTGGGAAAGATCTATTGCTGCTGGTGATTAACCGGCTGTGCTGAAGCCTGGCCCTAACCTTGAAAAAAACTTGTTTGCATGTTCTATTCCTCTTGTATAACTATATCCACATATACATTCACTAGCTGTACCCGGCACGCGTTGCTGTGGCCTTTTTAGGAGATGCGAGAAAGTGCAATCATCCACGGTGTGCCCTCCTCTAAACTGCAGTTGGGTGGAGTGTGGGGCACGGGGGGCATGGTGTGCCAAGTTGGGTCTTTATTGGTCTTGGTTCTGGGCCACAGTGGTCTGTGGGGAATGATGGGTTTTGAAGTACTACAAATCCCATTTTCCATGGTGGTACTTCAAGTCCCATCATGCATGGTCGGGGCTCTGTGTGCCAAGGTAGGTTACTGTAAATTCAGGCCATACACAGTGTCCAATGAGCTGAGGCCTAGTTAGGAACAGCAAGTTAATGAAGCCTTACTGTCAATTCAGGCCATACACAATGTCCCATGAGCTGAGGCCTAGTTAGGAACAGCAAGTTAATGAAGCCTTACTGTCAATTCAGGCCATACACAATGTCCCATGAGCTGAGGCCTAGTTAGGGAACAGCAAGTTAATGAAGCCTTACTGTCAATTCAGGCCATACACAATGTCCCATGAGCTGAGGCCTAGTTAGGAACAGCAAGTTAATGAAGCCTTACTGTCAATTCAGGCCATACACAATGTCCCATGAGCTGAGGCCTAGTTAGGAACAGCAAGTTAATGAAGCCTTACTGTCAATTCAGGCCATACACAATGTCCCATGAGCTGAGGCCTAGTTAGGAACAGCAAGTTAATGAAGCCTTACTGTCAATTCAGGCCATACACAATGTCCAATGAGCTGAGGCCTAGTTAGGAACAGCAAGTTAATGAAGCCCTACTGTCAATTCAGGCCATACACAACGTCCAATGAGCTGAGGCCTAGTTAGGAACAGCAAGTTAATGAAGCCTTACTGTCAATTCAGGCCATACACAATGTCCCATGAGCTGAGGCCTAGTTAGGAACAGCAAGTTAATAAAGCCTTACTGTCAATTCAGGCCATACACAATGTCCAATGAGCTGAGGCCTAGTCGGGAGAATCAAGTTAATGAAGCCTTATTGTCAATTCAGAGCGTAAACAGCTTCCCAGTAAGTGAGGGCTAGTTAGGGAAATCAAGTTAATGAAGTCTTACTGTCAATTTTGGGCGTGGTCTGTGATTTTTTGGGGTGTAAATTTTCGGTTGGAAGTGATTTGGGTTGTTTGTTATGGGATTGGCTCAGGCCTTTTCCTTATTCTGTTTTGGCAGTTTATTATGGATCGAATTTTCATGTTGGCTGGCTAGTGCAGCAGTTATGCAAATCCGCCCTTATTGGCAGCCAATCATGTTGTTCAGAATGTAGAGGCTGGGTGAGTCTTTGGCTGCCCCGGAGGATGCTGGTAAATGTAGTTTTATTTTCTCTCGTTGTTTTGGGGGCTTTAGGTTGGGGGGGAAGTTTCTTTGCTACAAACGTACCTTGCTTGAGGCCTATTTCTGTTGGCAAGTATTGTGTTTCTGCGTTGTAAGGTTTCTTTGTTTGAGGTATACATCACATGACGTGAACCCATTTATATAATAGATTTGCCTTTTCTGAATCTATATAAATAAAAAAGTCATGTTCGTTTGTGGGATTAACATAATCCAAAAACCACTGGGCAAATTGACACCAAATTTGGATACACCTATCAGGCCAACGAGTGACCATCACTCATAAAAAAAACCTGAAAAACACAGCAGAAAAGGCTTAAAAAGCCAAAAAAACCCACATTACAATCCTAAATATACACTGGACCAACTATGTGTCGAATGTTGCTGTCCTTGAGCAAGCAGGGATCACCAGCGTTGAAGCCATGCTATTGAGAACACAGCTGCGCTGGGCAGGGCACGTCTCTAGGATGGAGGACCACCGCCTCCCAAAGATACTACTCTATGGTGAACTCGCCACGGGTCAGCGCAAGAGAGGCGCCTCCCAAAAGAGATACAAGGACTCCCTGAAACATCTCAGGCTCGGCCAGATTGATCACCAACAATTGATCACCAACAATGGTCCACCCTGGCCTCACATCGGGAGGCATGGAGACGCACTATCCACCATGCTGCGGCCTGTTTCGAGAAGACACGCCGAATGGGTCTCGAAGAGAAATGACAACACAGAAAGAACCGCAACTTGGAAACAACATCACCCAAGGAGACTTTCTGTGGTGCTTTCTGCAACCGAACTTGCCTATCTCAGATTGGCCTTTTTAGTCATCAATGTGCTTGTAGAAAGTGTGGGACGAGTCCTTCCTAAGAATCTTCGTTCGCGAAGTAATGCCGAGAGAGAGAGAGAGAGAAACATTACAACACATGAGCAAAACCACATATACACACAAACACACCTATACACACACACACACACACACAAAACACATATACACAGACTGGGCCATAGCAACGCGTGGAAGGGGATGGCTAGTAAATAATAAATACTTATTAATATTATTTATTAATAATATTAATAATAAATAATATCAATGTTGATATTATCCATATTCCTTCTTGCTCCTTCTTCCCTTTTTGCTCCATTCCCCTTTCTCTTAACCCATCCTTTATTCTATTTATTTATTTATTTATTCATTTATTTATGACATCTAGGAATTTGAGCTCTTCTGGGGAGGCCCTGCTCTCAGTCCTGCCATCTTCACAGGTGCGGCTGGCGGGGACGAGAGACAGGGCCTTCTCAGCGGTGGCTCCTTGGCTGCGGAATGCCCTCTTGGGTTCACTCTCAACCAGCTGGCACGTAGTCAACCAGTCATGGCTTCAAGGCACAGCTGGAAATTATCGGGTACCGAGTACGGCTGGCCGTCCATCCTCAGCACCAGCTGGGAGTCAGCGGCGCACCAGTTTGGCAAGTGGCCGCATATAGATGCTAAATAATAAAGGGGAGAGAATAGCTCCCCAAGGGACCCCACAGTTTAGCGGGAGCCTCTCGGAAACCATACCTCCCCTCTCCACTCGCTGTCCCCAATCCATTTATCGACTAATCTATATATATAAAGGAAGAGTCATCATGGAACGACCATCCCAAACAGAGAAACCTTACAACGCAGAGACACCAAACTTGCCAACAGAAATAGGCCTCAGACAAGGTAGGTTTGTAGCAAAGAAACTTTCCCCCCCAAAACCAAAAAGGCCCCCAAAACGAGAGGAGGATAAGGCAAAGGGCTGAGGCACAAACACAAACACCCAATTCACTTCCCACAGAAAATTTACACCCTACAAATCACAGACCACGCCCAAAATTGACAGTAAGGCTTCATTAACTTAATTTCCCTGACTAGGCCTCACTTAATGGAATGCTGTTTACGCTCTGAATTGACAGTAAGGCTTCATTAACTTGATTCTCCCGACTAGCCCTCAGCTCATTGGACATTGTGTATGGCCTGAATTGACAGTAAGGCTTCATTAACTCGCTGTTCCTGACTAGGCCTCAGCTCATGGGACATTGTGTATGGCCTGAATTTACAGCCCCTATGACCCATGCTACATTCTACTACAGTTTGGAGGAGGGTGGACCATGGATTATGGGACTTGAAGTACCTCCATGGATAATGGGATTTGTACTACTTCAAAACCCATCATTCCCCACAGACCACTGTGTCCCAGAACCAAGACCGATAAAGACCAAACTTGGCAAACAATGCACCCCATGACCCACACTCCATCCGACTGCAGATTAGAGGAGGAAACACCATGGATAATGGGATTTCAAGTACCTCCACTCACTTCCAAAGTACCCCACCCACACACGCATCAACCTCTACATCAACACAGCAGACGGAAAGACAAAAAACATTGTATATCCACAAGCTATGCAGAACGCCAGCAACACCACACAACAACAACTCCACAGGACTCCAACATCCCACCCACCAAAACAACCCACAACAACACAGCCATGACCCCAACAACACCATAACTAACAACAACTCCAACCTTTACATACTCAGACTTCCTCGCATCTCCAAAATAGGGCACAGCAACGCGTGCCGGGTACAGCTAGTAAATAAATAAACCCAGCACTTTGAATTTGCCTCGGAAGTGGACTGGCAGCCAGTGGAGCTGACACAGCAGGGGGGTGGTATGCTCCCTGTATGTAGCTCCTGTTAGTAACCTGGCTGCCGCCCGTTGGACTAACTGCAGTTTCTGAACCGTCTTGAAAATGAAAACAATGAAAACAAACGGGGCTCTTTCCCCCGGTCCCCAATTCATTCAATTAGCAGAACACCTACGTCAAGAAACAGCCCGGTTTCTCGGTTCATAGTTCCACCCACAACCCTCTTCCTGGAAGCCATCAAGGGCCCCCTTTGAGCAAAGCCTGTTCCTTGAACAGGAAGCGGCGCCTGGCCGGGCAGAAAGGGAGCCTTGTGCGGACGGCACCTTTGAGCCTCAAGGAAGCCCAGTTCTTTGCACCCGACTTTGGGTCAGACTCTGGCCAGCCAAGTTGGGAGACAACTCCAGCCTTTCACATCGGATTTCCAATCTGCCAGGGAACTGCAAATCCCGACTCTGGAGACACTCCGTCAGCAACTCTTCCACATTTGATATTCTTGGCAGAGATGCCTTGTGTATAGACGGAGCCTTAATGCAAAACCCACTGGTTTGGGGCAAACGCTTTTTCAACTCCTTTGGCCTTGTTTGTTGCCTCCCTTCATTGCATCAGGATTTTAAAATCCACACCCACAACCTTTTGTTGTATTCTAACCAACCGGCTGCATTTTTTGCACTGATTTTCATGGGTCCATTCAATTTTGACTATGAGGATGGTTGATGGAGATTTGTGAATACATATATATATACTCTCTCTCTCTCTCTCTCTCTCTCTCTCTCTCTCTCTTTGGCTTTTTCTGAAGAATTAATAAAAAATAATTATTAATTATTAATAGTAATATTAACTAACAAAATTATTAAAATTAAAATTAATATTATTAAAATAATATTAATATTATTATCTATTATATAAATGGGTTCACGTCATGTGATGTATCCCTCAAACAAAGAAACCATACAACGCAGAAACACAATACTTGCCAACAGAAATAGGCCTCAAGCAAGGTACGTTTGTAGCAAAGAAACTCTCCCCCCCAAAACCTAAAAGGCCCCAAAACAACGAGTAAAAATAAAACTACATTTACCAGCATCCTCCAGGGCAGCCAAAGACTCACCCAGCCTCTACATTCTGAACAACATGATTGGCTGCCAATAAGGGCGGTTTGCATAACTGCTGTAACCATAGCAACGCTGGCAAGAGCCATCCAAGGCTAGGATAGAATGCTGAGAGATTTCAGTTGGTGTTTGAGGTTAAACTGCCAAAACCAAACTCTGAGGGAGCAAATTCTCCAGCAAATTCCTACCCACACAACACATCATTTCCAACCCTTACATCCTCAGACTTTCTCGCATCTCCTAAATAGGGCACAGCAACGCGTGCCGGGTACTGCTAGTACATATATACACTTTTACTTTTTCTGAATAATTAATAACAAATAATTATTTATTATTAATAGTAATATTAACTAACAAAAGTATTAATATTAATATACTGTAAATATTATTAAAATAATAATATTCATATTATTATACATATATACACGTTTGCTTTTTCTGAATAATAACAAATAATTATTAATAGTAAAATTAACTAACAAAATTATTAATATTAATATTATTAAAATAATATTTATTAATATTATTATACATATATATACTTTTGCTTTTTCTGAATAACAAATTATTAATTAATAGTAATATTAACTAACAAAATTATCAAAATTAATAATATTAATTAATAATGTTATTAATATTAATAAATGATCTTGAATATAAAATATTTTGAAAATATTTAATTTCTGTTTTTCAGGGCTTGACTCTGGAGCAATCATGCCAAAACCCAGAATGAAATGTACAGCTAATAAACAGAATAGCGATGCGTGGATCCAAAAAACTTTCTAGAACCTACATTGAAAATTGAGGCTTGATCCAAAGGAGTAAAAAAAAAACCAAAATCTGACGTATCTAAACACTGAGTTACTTAAGAGTTTAATTCTGTGTGTCCTCTTTGGGGAGATAAAGCGGGGTGTAAATAAATATAAGAAGAAGAAGAAGCAGAAGAAGAACAACAACAACAACAAGCATGCAAGCACCTCTCACCTCAATGGGAATGTAGAGCATGAAGCCAGGCTCCCCGGTGTGGGTCATGCTCATAACACGGATGCCGTTGGCATAGCCCACGCTCATCTCCTGCGGAAACAAGGCCCAAAATAGAATAGGATAACTTCATGGTCCTTGTACCTGGTGCAACAAAATTAAATGCCATCGCTAATATATACAAATTACAAAAACAAAGCACCATCTCCCTTGGGGAGATGGTGACGGGTATAAAGATTTATTATTATTATTATTATTAGGTTATTTTATTTTCCGATTTTCTATTATGTTCTTGTGTTATGTTGTGTTTAATATATCGATGGGCGTGGTGGCCTCATGTAAGCTGCCCCGAGTCCCTTTGGGGAGATGGTGGCGGGATATAAATAAAGTATTATTATCATTATCATTATTATTATAGTTTCCAACAGACCCTCAACCTCTGAAGACGCCTGCCAGAGATGTGGGAGAAATGTCAAGAGATAATGCTCTGGAAAATGGCCACACAGCCTGGAAAACCCACAGCAACCCAAAGTTTGTGCAGTTCAATAAACCTTTCCCATGTGTTTATGACAGAACCAATTAGCAAATGACATTTATAACCCAGGAACAAAAACCGTGTTACATAGTATTATTCTTGGCATGAGATGGCTTGATCGGCCAAGCAGGGCCTGTTGGTTTTAAAACTCCCATCGTCCCATCTCCCCCTTCTGTATTGTTCTGAGTTATTTTCCGGCTCCGAAGTGGCTGCCGCTCCCGGATGAGAATCAAGCCAGGGTCCAAACCAATGGAGGAGTCCCATACCTTGCAAAAGAGGGAGGGGAAATGGTCCGACGTCATGGGCGCATAGGAGAGCTCGGAGAGGACGTCCACCGCACGGGGGCCGATCAGGTTCAAGGCTGCAGAGAGAAGAGCAGAAGGGTTGCCGCCTGCGAGATACCTGCAGAAAAAGATCCCTGGTGATGAGGAGCAGTCTATGGGAGATGGGGTTGGGGACTCACAGAGCTCTGAAGAGGTGTCGGGTGACATGGATTGGACTAAGGTGCAACAGATACAGGATGTTTGTGAAGAACCTACTAGTAGTAATTCATTTGTGGGATTCACTGGAGATGGGAACGGGAGTGATGGGAATCAGGCTTCTTGCTGGGGTGAACTAAGTCGTCGCAGGAGGCGTGTGGCTTGGCGTGAGAGGCAAAGGGCAGCACGGGAAGAAGTGCTGGCAGCTGAGAGGAATGATAACGGGGCATCGGTTCAATTAAGTTCTGGGGAAGAGCTTTGAATAAAGGGGGCTTGTAAATAACCATTCAGAGGCGGCTGGCAAGGAGTTGTACTTGCCCTCCAAGCTCTGCCCTGTGTTGCTGGATTGCTGCTGGACTGATAGTTGGACGTGAATTTCTGGACCTTGGACTCTCTTTCTGGACGCTGGTATAGTATTTGGTAGGTTCTGCATCTTGTATTCTCTCATCGACTGCACCACCTTAAATCCCTGTGTGCTAGATTTGGCTGCCTTCCTGTTTCGACTCCGGACTGGTTTGACTTCGCTACTTTGCTGGCTTCTCCTTTTGGCTTGACCCAGGACTGCTTTGACGACTTCGTACTACTTGCCTCTCTCCCAGTTTGACAACGGAGTTTTTTTTTAATAACGCGAGGTTTCTGGCGGTTTAATCCGCTTTCTCTTTGTGTGACTTTTTGACCTGGCTGGTTGTGTTTTTGTTTGTCTTGAGTTCATTTGCTCAGCTTTTCAGTGCCTTTAGGCAGTTTTGAACAGCTTGTGGAAGCCTATGACATGTTAATAAACTTTTACTGTTTACTTTACTAGGCTTGGCTCCTTTAAGGTGGTCTGAATCACGACATTTGCACTTGGATTCTGCCAATAGATGCGCTTGTTGGGCGAGTGGGCTTATTAACAAAAGACCCTCCTCATAAATATATAGCAGAGTACCTTATTAGCAGCAGCGTGACCTAGCACCAGTCGCCCAAAGTCACCCTGTGAGACCTACTTCACACAGAGGCTTCTCTCACAGACTAAGGCCTACCTCACACTGTGAGACCTACTTCACACAGAGGCTTCTCTCACAGACTACGGCCTACATCACCCTGTGGGACCTACTTCACACAGAGGCTTCTCTCACAGACTACGGCCTACATCACCCTGTGAGACCTACTTCACACAGAGGCTTCTCTCACAGACTAAGGCCTACCTCACCCTCTAACAACTACTTCACACAGAGGGTTCTCTCACAGACTAAGGTCTACCTCACACTGTGAGACCTACTTCACACAGAGGCTTCTCTCACAGACTAAGGCCTACCTCACCCTGTGAGACCTACTTCACACAGAGGCTTCTCTCACAGACTAAGGCCTACCTCACCCTGTGAGACCTACTTCACACAGAGGCTTCTCTCACAGATTAAGGCCTACCTCACCCTGTGAGACCCACTTCAAACAGACTAAGGCTACTCTCACAGACTAAGGCCTCTCACACACTCACACTGTGAGACCTACTTCACACAGAGGGTTCTCTCACAGATTAAGGCTTACCTCACCCTGTGAGACCCACTTCAAACAGAGGCTACTCTCACAGACTAAGGCCTACCTCACCCTGTGAGACCTACTTTACACAGAGGCTTCTCTCACAGACTAAGGCCTAATGTGAACCTACTTCACACAGGGGTTCTCTCACAGATTACCCTACCCTGTGAGACCCACTTCACACAGAGGCTACTCTCACAGACTAAGGCCTACCTCACCCTGTGAGACCTACATTACACAGAGGCTTCTCTCACAGACTAAGGCCTACCTCACACTGTGAGACCTACTTCACACAGAGGCTTCTCTCACAGACCAAGGCCTACCTCACCCTGTGAGACCTACTTCACAGAGAGGCTTCTCTCACAGACTACGGCCTACGACACACTGTGAGACCTACTTCACACAGAGGCTTCTCTCACAGACTACCTCACACTGTGGGACCTACTTCACACAGAGGCTTCTCTCACAGACTAAGGTCTACCTCACCCTGTGAGACCGACTTCACACAGAGCCTTCTCTCACAGACTACGGCCTACGACACACTGTGAGACCGACTTCACACAGCCTTCTCTCACAGACTACGGCCTACGACACACTGTGAGACCTACTGCACACAGTGGCATCTCTCACAGACTAAGGTCTACCTCACACTGTGAGACCTACTTCACACAGATGCTTCTCTCACAGACTAAGGTCTACCTCACACTTGAGGCCTTCTCTCAGACTGAGACCTTTCTCCAACTGAGGCAAACTAACACAGAGGCAAACTAAGCTACAGGCACATCTGCTTATATTGAACTACAGCTTTGGCGGAGTCATTGCATCCCTTTAACTGTTTCAGTGCTTCACATGACTTCCAATCCCCTACATCCCACAAGATGCAGATGTCTCAGTTAAAATGGGATCCTAACATGCTAGTTGCATGGGTTGAAGGGGCCCCAGGTGCCCCCGCCTCGCCTCACCTGTGTACTTCCAGGTGACATCCTCCAAGATCAGGCCGCTGTCCTCAGGCATGTGCTTCTTCAGCCAAGCCCAGCAATGGACCTGCTGGTCTGTGGGGGAAATCATGAAGAAGCTGCAAGGCAAGCGAGAGGGGACACAGCTCATCGCAAGGCTTAGGAGACATGGGATTGGGGGGGCCATATAGGACACAATGGACATTCAATAGAGAAGTTAAACCAAAACCCATGAGAGAATTCCCAGCTTAATGAAGAGGCTAGAGGAGGCATGAGTAGGCTTCGGCCCTCCAGGTGTTTTGGAGAGTTAGGCCCCAAAAACCTCCAGGGTCTTTTCATCCAATCGAACACAAGCAGATCGTTCAATAGGTTTATTTGATCAAACCACCTTGCTGGGTGAAGCAAAAGTAAAAAAAGTGTGCCATAAACAACTGAGTGCATAAACATCTTGTGCATGTCAACATCAGGCCATTTTCCTGATTCATCTTTCTTTGTTCCCCTCTGGTGCCAGCTCTTATCAGCATTATTGCGCCTGTTTTCCTCAGCTGCTGATTCTCCCCTCCTGCTTTCCCCCCATACGGTGCCTGCTTGTTACTAGGTATTTCGGGGGACAGGGAAAGACCCTCCTTGAACACTGAGTAAACACAGTCAGGCGTCCCCTGGGAAACGTTTCTTGAAAATGGCTAATTTTTCCTTCCCAAAGGCATTGCTTTACAACAGGGTTGCCCACGAGGGCGATCGCAATCGACCAGTTGATCGCGGGGCTAAAGGAGGTCGATCGCAGCCGGATGGGGCACTTCTGCCCTGCGCGCGCCCGCCTTTCGCATGGGGTGCGCCCCTTGTGCACGGCGCTCCTTCTGCGGGGCATTGCAGGAACAAGGGAGCACGAGGCAGGGCCTTCGGAAGCTCCACCTCGCGTTCCCTCGTTCCCGCAATGCCCCGCGGAAGGAGCCAGCAGCAGGAACGATGGAGCGTGAGGCGGGCCTTTGGAAGCCCCGCCTCATGTTCCCTCGTTCCCGCAATGCCCTGCGGGAGAAGCCGGCAGCAGGAACGAGGGAGCGCGAGGTGGGGCCTTCGGAAGCCCCGCCTCGCGTTCCCTCATTTCCGCAATGAGCCGCGGGAGGAACCGGCAGCGGACACAAGGGAGCATGAGGCGGGGCCTTCGGAAGCCCCGCCTCACGTTCCCTCGTTCCTGCAATACCTCGCGGGAGGAGCCGGAGTACGCCCCTTGCGCCCGGCGCTCCTTCCCCCGTTCCTGCAATGCCCTGCGGAAGGAGCCAGCAGCGGGAACGATGCAGCGTGAGGCGGGACCTTTGGAAGCCCCGCCTCTCGTTCCTCGTGGCCCTGCGGGAGAGCCGGCAGCGGACGAGGAGCGTGGGCGGGGCCTTCGGAAGCCCCGCCTCACGTTCCCTCGTTCCCGCAATGCCCCGCGGGAGGAGCCAGCAGCAGGAACAAGGGAGCATGAGGCGGGGCCTTCAGAAGCTCCACCTCGCATTCCCTCGTTCCCGCAATGCCTCGCGGGAGGAGCCGGCAGCGGCAACGAGGGAGCGTGAGGCGGGGCCTTTGGAAGCCCTGCCTTTTGTTCCCTCGTTCCCGCAATGCCCCGCGGGAGGAGTGGCGTGCGGGAGGAGTGGCGCGCACGCGCGGAAAGTGCACTACGCAGAAGGTAGGTCGATCTTTTTTACTTGGTTTTTTTAAAAGTAGCTCACATGCTGAAAAAGTTTGGTTACCCCTGCTTTACAACATTCTATGCAATGCTTTTTGACATGAATATACACATACACATACACACACACACACACACACACACACACAATCCTTTTGACACAAAATAAATAAATAAATAAACTGGGCATTTTGAACTTTCCCCTTGTCTCAACTTCAGTTTTTGGCTGGTAGTTTTCCACGCCAAGAAGAGATTGAAACAGGAACCGCGCACTCAAGAGCTGGCTGAAAAGGGACATGATATTTCTAAACTAAATGGGAGGCAGGCCCTTCCCCTTCCTGATCCTGGGTGGGCCTGTTCCTCTCCTGCCTCTCCTTCCAGGCCCAAAAGCAGCAAGCCCAGACCAAGCCAAGGCCCAGCAGTGTCGCCCTCTCACCTGCGCTTATTGACGCGGACGATGCTGCAGTCGTTCTCGTACCCGCCGTTGTGGTTGAGCATCCCTGTGTGCACAATGTGTCCGACCGGGACGTCCAGGTCATTGGAGAAGAGGTACTGCAGGACATCCAAGGATTGCTCTCCTGTGGACTGAATGAAGGGTTGGGGAAGAGGTCAGGAGAGAATGCTTCTGGAACATGGCCAGACAGCACGTAAAAAGCACAGCAACTCTGAATCTATCTTGTTCGTAACTTGGGAACTGACTGTAACCCTAAGATTTTATGACAGGCTGGATGGTCATCTGTCAGGAGGGATTGGATTTGATTGTGCCTTCCTCAATGGCAGAAGGGGGTTTGTTTATTTATTTATGACGTTTACATCCTGCCCTTCTCACCCCGAAGAGGACTCTGAGCGGCTTACAAGTTATATGTACATACAATATATTATATTATTAGCATAGAATAATATTAGCATTATATATTACTATATTGTACTATACCACTATACTGCAATATTATTAGTAATATTACATGTAATTTATAATATATAATATTTATATTGTATTATTATTGTATTACAAAATTATGATCAATATTATATGTACATACAATATATAATTATTAGCATAGCACAATATTAGTATTATATATTACTATATTGTACCATACCACTATACTGCAATATTATTAGTAATATACAAATATTATATTGTATTATCATTAGTATTATATTGTATTACATTGTTGTTTATTTGTTGTTGTTTCCGACTCTTTGTGACCTCATGGACCAGCTCCCGCCAGAACTCAATACTATATATATATATATATATATATACATACACACACACACACATATACACACAATATATATTATTAGCATAGAACAATATTAGCATTATATATTACTATATTGTACTATACCACTATACTGCAATATTATTAGTAATATTAAATATACAAATATTATTACGTATTCTTATTAGTATTATATTGTATTACATTATAATAATATTATCAATATTATATGTATATACAATACATTATATTATTAGCATAGAACAATATTAGCATTATATATTACTGTATTGTACTATACCACTATACTGCAATATTATTAGTAATATTACATGTAATATACCAGGGCTGTCCAAATGCCGGCCCTGAAGGGTGTTTTGGCCTTAAAATCCCAGAAATCCTAACAGCTGGTAAACTGGCTAGGATTTCTGGGAGTTGAAGTCCAAAATACCTGCAGGGCCGGCAGTTGGACAGCCCTGTAATATACAATATACAGATATGTTGTAAGTCAGCCCTCAGCATCGCCTGATAGCAGTGTTGTAGTAGAAGCTGAGTTATCTCCAGCTGGGAGCAGCATGCAGTTGGGAGGGGCTGATGAGACTTCAGATGCTGGAGTCAGCAGAAAGAGAGCTGCAAGCAATTCTAGCACTAATGAGTTAGAGCAGAGGAAAAGAATTCGGCAGGTACTTACTTCTCCTACAGATTCAGAGTCATTTGAGGGTTTTCCTGGAGATGTGGAACTGGAGTCAGAAGAGAGTGATACTGAGCTAGATTGGACTCTGGTAAAAGAAGTTCAGGATGTATGTAATGCTGACTCCAGTAGTGACACGTTTATGGGGTTTGACAGTGACAAAGATTGGCCCTCTGAAACTTCTGGGAATGACTGGAAAACACTACGTTTTGAGAAACGCTGGGAGAACTGGAGAGACGCTGAAAAGGTGTCAGCTGCTGAGAGGCATGCAGCTGCTTCACCTAATCTGGAAGGGTGTGACTCAGATGAGTCTGATCTTTAGAGTATAAATTATGAGCTTGGGAAAGGAATCCTTGCAGCAGGCGAGGAGTTGTGTCTGGTGTCCTGTTACCTTGGTATCCTGTTTACCTTGGCATCATTATCTGGTATCGTGTTCCTGATTACTCGTGAGTTAAGGTTTTTTACTCTGCCTCTTTTCGGGGCTAGAATGCTGCTGCTGCTCTGGCTGCAGTTGGGAAAGGTGGGTTGGGGGGGGGGGTCAATGTTTTGCTTTTTATCCAACTACAGCCATGTGTTCCTAGTGGCGGGGTTTGACTCCGTTGGATCTTCTTTGAGTTCAAGCTGCAAGACTGATATTGTATTACAATGGAGGGAGGTTGACTCTGTGATTTATGGGGATTACGATGTGTGTTATCCCTATAGATTTAGCTCCTGTCGGATCTTGGACTGTCTCCTCGTTCTCCTCCATCATTCTCCTGCCCTTTGACTTCAGACCGGTTACAGACTTTGCTTTTTGGATCATCCCACGAAGGACGTTGCAGAGAACGTTGAACATAAGAAGAGCCATGCTGAATCGGGCCCACGTCCCTTCTGTGTTTGGCCCACTAGTTGCACACAGGGATTCTCCTTCAGTGCTTTTTTTGGGTTTCCCTTGGGTTTTTGCCATTTTGGCTAGGTTTTTGTCAGTCCCATTCCCATTCCTTGTAAAATAAACCTTTTTGTTACCCCCTTTTACTTCAGGGGTTGTCTCTATTGACGTCTGAGTTACAACAAAATATTATTACATATTATTAGTATTATATTGTACTAGCTGACCCGGTCACGCGTGTTGTTTAATTTTTTGGTTTTTTGGGGGGTGGTAAACATACCAAGTGGGGTTTTGTGTGTATGTGGGCTGATTTGGTGTCTCTGCCTTGGAAGGTTTCTCTGTCTGTGGCCATCGTTCGATGACGGGTCTTCCTTTATATATATAGATTACATTATAATATTATTATCTATATTATATGTATATACAATATATTATATTATTAGCACAGCACAACATTAGTATTATATATTACTATATTGTTGCTGGTATTGGACTGGATGGCCCTTGGAGTTCCTCCCAACTCTAGGATCCTTTCATGCTTACGCTTATTTCGAACTTGGTGAAGGAGGACATGTCGATGACGCAGACGGCCTCTTTGCAGCACTTGACCTCTTCCCCCACAATGTCAAACCAGTCCGGCTTGTAGAAGGTCTTGCTGGTGTCCAGAGCCAGCAGATCTAAAGGAGAGGGAAGGACAAGCCTTGAGGAAGGGAAGGGATGGCCGCTAAGCTTCCTCTGCCCAGAAGAATTCCCATTTCACCTCTCCCGGGCGGCACGAAGTACTTTGCCCTCTCGAAGCCATGCTTCTCCATCCACCGGGCTCCCTGGGCGTCCAGGCGATCGTAGAGGGGCGAGGTGCGCAGCTGCCTCCCAGTCTGGAAGTCCCACCGGGGCACCTTGAGGTCATAGATTAGGGCTGGAGGGCAAAAGCATCCGAGGAAGGAAATTTTCAGAACACTTGGCACATCTCGGCCTCTTTCTTTGGCCTATGCCAAGCTTAGGCAAGCTTCAGCCCTTCGGAACGGGCCGCCCTCTTCCCCCACAAGCGGATCCCGACTTACGCATGACCTCCATGACGCGATGGCGGAGGAAGGTGCGACTGCCCTGCAGGGCACCAAAGCGCTTGAGGTCCAAGGGCCAGACATTATCCGAAGGATAGCCATGGACCATCCATTCGGCCAGGAACCTGCCCACAGAGGAAGACAGAAAGGAAATGTAGTTTAAACTGTGTGTGGTGTAGCCCTGCAGTGTAAGAGTTAATTGCATAGAGGTGTGCTTGATCCCTAGACCAGTGTTTCCCAACCAGTGTGCCGTGGCACACTAGTGTGCCGTGAGCGATCATCACGTGTGCCGTGGGAAATGGGAACCTCCAGTCCCCTTTCTTCCCCCTCCTGCCGAACACTTTTTCTTCTCCACTCGGGCTCCCTTCTTCCCAGCCTCGCTCTGCTCACTTTGCCTCGCTTTGCTCTGGGGCGAGTCTGCGCAGTAGCGCCCACACGGGTCACTCCTCCCTCCCTCCCCCCTCCCCTCCTGAACATGCTCATGCCGCCCCCTCGGATGAAAATGGCGTCAGAAGCGGCAGTGGAGAAGGAAAAGTGAGTGTTCGGCAGGAGGGGGAAGAAAGGGCGAGAAGGGGGAGGGGGAGGAAGAGGTCTCTGTCGAAACTGGCATGGGCAAACTTGGACCTTCCAGGTGTTTTGGACTCCAACTCCCACCATTCCTAGCAGCCTCAGGCCCTTTTCCTTCCCCCCCTCAGCCACTTAAGCAGGAACGGGCCTCAGGCTGTTAGGAATGGTGGGAGTTGAAGTCCAAGAGCACCCAGAGTTTGAGGGACCAAAGTTTTCCCATGCCTGATTTGAGAAAACAAACAACATTAAAACATTGTGGTGAGCCTCCTTCCAACATTGTGATTCTTTCAGTACTTTCTGTTGGCAATGAGAGTTCAATATGCCAAGTTTGGTTCAATTCCATTGTTGCAAGTGTTCAGGATGCTCTTTGATTGTGTGTTCACTATAAATCCCAGAAACTGTAACTCCCAAATGTCAAGGTCTATTTTCCCCAAACTCCATCTGTGTTCACATTTGGGCATATTGAGTATTCATGCCAAGTTTGGTCCTGATCCAACATTGTTTGAGTCCACAGTGCTCTCTGGATATAGGTGAACTACAACTCCAAAACCCAAGGTCAATGCCCACCAAACTCTTATAGGATTTTCTCTTGGTTATGGGAGTCCTGTGTGGGAAGTTTGTGTCTTTCTGCCATTCCTGCCAGGATATCTATGTTGTGTTCATCAAAACAGGCCCAGGTTTCACACCGAGTGTAAAAATACATTTAAAAACATATTAACTATATGTATTGCTGTGTTAGAGTGTCATTTTGTGTCATTTTGGTTGGTGGTGTGCCCCAGGATTTTGTAAATGTAAAAAATGTGCCGGGGCTCAAAAAAGGTTGAAAAACACTGGTGTAAATGACAATAAAAGGTTAAGTGCCGCTCCGGGCTTTGCAGCTGACCGAAGTAGCCCAATTCATTATTTACTTTTGGACCCTTGAGTGGACGCTCAGAGGTCAATAGATCAAAAGAAATTGCTCTATAAGAGACCTTATTACATTCCAAAAGTTGAGACAGACAGCGGTGCTGTTCACCCGCCATGCTCTATGGAGAGACGTGGTGTACGTATTTGGGAGTGTCAGATCTGCAACGGAAAGCAGGAGTCCTTTTCTCAAGGGAAGAGAAAAATCAAGAGTCCAAAAGCACCGAGACTGTGGCTGAGCTGGATGGGAGTCAGCTACATTACAATCACTACTGACCAAAAGGTCATGAGTTCGAAGCCAGCCCAGGTCGGAGTGAGCTCCCAACATCCTGGGTCAATTCCCTCCAAACTCTGCCACTATTCAAAGTTGGCCCTATTGGGTCTGTGTGCCAAGTTTGGTTCAGATCCATCATCATTTTGGTTCAGGGTGCTCTCTGGATGTAGGTGAACTACAACTCCCAACCTCCAAGATCAATTTCTGTGTAGTGATTTTTAATAGATTTTAACTGTGATTATTTTTTTAAAAAATACTGTTTATATTTAATTCTGCTTCAATGTTTGCGCATTGGTATATTTAAATCAGTATATATGCTGACGCTTTTATGTCAAGCTGCTTTGAATTATTATTATTATTATTATTATTATTATTAAAATTCAAAGCTAACACAATATGAGGATTTAAAGACTGAAGTGCAAAGACACTGGCACAAACCAGTCAAGGTGGTCCGAGTGGTGATCGGCACACTGGATGCAGTACCTCAAGACCGTGGCCTGCACTTAAACGCAATCGGTGCTGACAAAATTACCATCTGTCCACTGCAGAAGGCCACCCTGCTTGGATCTGCATGCATTATTCACCAATACATGAGTATAGGTCATGAGTTCGAAGCCTGCCCAGGTTGGGGTGAGCTCTCGACCAAACTGTGTAGCTTGCTGTTCACCTTTGCAGCCCGAAAGACAGTTGCATCTGTCAAGTAGGAAATTTAGGTACCACTTTGTGGGGAGGCTAATTTAACTGATTTACGAGGCCATAAAATCTCCAGGAAGTATGCAAAGAACGAGGAAGCGACAGCTCCCCTGGTGGCCAGAAGCTGGAATGTTAAATAGCCCCTGAGTGTCTGTCTATATATGTTGTGTGTCTATGGCAGTGTTTTTCAACCGCTGTGACGCGGCACAGTAGTGTTCCGTTTGGGATCAGCTGCTGAGCCGCGAGAAAGCCTCTCCCCTCCCCCTCTTCCCCCTGTGTCTTAAGCGTGCGATCGTGTGGCGGGTGGTGGAGTCTGCGGAGGTGCTACTGAGCGAGCCGCAGTGCCGGGCCATGTCCGAGGTCAGCACCCGACTCATCCTGCAAGGGCCTGACCCCTTCCAGCGGCAGGTGGGGCGGCAAGTGCTCGAGGCCTACGCCCGCCATCACCGTGCCTCCTTCTTCATGTGAGACCTGGTGCTGGCCTTGCTCCACGGCACGGGAGGTGGAGAAGGCCCAGCCTCGGCCTGGACGCCACCATGCTGGACTACATCCAGGGTGGGCTGTGGCTGCTCATTAGCTGCCTGGCGGTGCTGGAGCTCTTCGCGCTGCTGCAGGAGGAGGCCTAGCGGCTGGTGGGCAAGCGTCCCCCGGCCCCGCTCTGTGCCTGCCTCTGCCTGGCTGCCTGGCTACTTGGGGGCGATCCAGGCGCAGACCTGAGTAATCAATACCCGATATCCGGAAAAGCGCTGTGTCTTGGTGCAGCTGCAATCTAACACGGTGTGGCGACACCAGGACACGGCGCTTTTCGGGAATATCAGGTATTGATTACTCAGGTCATGCGCCTCTATTGCCCCCGAGAAGCCAGGCAGCCAGGCAGACGCAGAGCGGGCCAGCGGCCGCTTGGCCACCAGCCACGAGGCCTCCTCCTACAGCAGCGCGAAGAGCTCCAGCACTGCCGGGCTGCGCCTCCATCGCCCCCGAGAAGCCAGGCAGCCAGGAGGGAAAGGAGGAAGAGGGAGGGACCTGGACCGAAAGGGGGCGGGGCCCAGGTGGAGGCCACGCCCCGAGTGACCAGGTGTACCACGGCTCAAAAAAGGTTGGGAATCACTGGTCTATGGCATTGAATGTTTGCCATGTATATGTACATTTTAATCTGCCCTGAGTCCCCTGCGGGGTGAGAAGGGCGGAATATAAATACTGTAAATAAATAAGTAAATAAATCATAAAAGTGGCAGGCTAAAACTTGCACCACGAGTTGCAGAACCAACCTTAAGGAATGGGGCTATAAAGTGAAGTCCGCAACATGGGAGTGCAGAGAAGAGCAAACCAGAGGACCACTGACTACAACGCAGCCTGAGCCCTGCCACATGCACAATGGAGGGCCTTCTCACAGCGAGACCAGAGGCACTCCAAGTGGCCGGCTTCCGATCAAAGCACGTTTAGTATAACATTTAGTTCTTAATTCATTGTAACTGTACCCTCAGTTTCCGTGTGACACAATAAATAAATAAATAAATAAATAAACAAATATAGTGCTACTACACTCTTCTTCCCCTGTGCTTCCTTTAAAAAATAAATTACCGTATTTTTCGCACCATAAGATGCAGTTTTTTTCCTCCCAAAGTAGGAGGAAAAATCAGCTGCGTCTTATGGAGCGAAGAGGGGGGGCGATAAAGCCTTTCCCTTGGCTGCCTCCTCCTCGGTCCCGCCTCCTCCTCCGCCTCCTCTGCCTCCGTCACCGCCCGTCGCCCGCCCCGCCTCCGCCGCTTACACGCCGCTTTTGCCGCTTTCCGCTGCCTCCGCCACTTACCGCCGCCTCCCTGCCGCCGCCGCGCAGTAGGTCCCAAGCGCATCTGGCGCGTCTGACGTCTGACGCAGGTGCGCCAGGCGTGCCTGCGTCAGCGCGCCAGCGTCAGAGGTCAGACGCGGCGTCAGGCGCTTGGGACCTACTGCGCATGCGCGGCGCGGCGAGGGGCGGCGAAGCGGCGGAAAGGGGGAGGCGGCGGGGGGCGGGCGGTGACGGAGGCAGAGAGGCGGAGGAGGCTGGACCGAGGAGGAGGCGGCCATGGGAAAGGCTGAGGGATGGCGGATGGCGCCGAGGAGGGTCCACCCTGCCAGAAGAAAATTGGAAAAAATATTTTGGGCCAAAAAGTGGGCCCCGCCGCTTGAAGCACTTTTTGGCCCAAAATATTTTTTTCCAATTTTCTTCTTCTAAAATCTAGGTGCATCTTATCATCCGGTGCACCTTATGGTGCGAAAAATACGGTAATACCTGTCTTAAATAAAAAAATACGAATCCCCACCCATTGCGGCCATTGGGCGATTGGGGAGGCCACTTACTTGCCTGCTCCTCCGCCAAACGACGTGCCGGCCGAGTTCATGCCCGCCAGGACAAAGTAGCCCTGCACGTTGGGCGACTCCCCCATGATGCACCGCATGTCCGGAGTGAAGGACTCTGGGCAATTCACCAGCTGCACGATCTCCAGGGCTTCCAGGCCCGGCATCCGCCGCAGAAGGGCGCTCAGAAGGGGCTCTGCAAAACCAATGCAAAGGAGAGCAAAACAACTCCCATGTTTCTATGGACTTGAATTGGGGGAGGCCTTGCAAAACTATGACTTCCCTGATATCATTGCATTGGTTTGCAGTTTGGGGAGGCATAAAATACAGTTGTAAAACATTTTAGAGTGGCTTACAAGATATATATATATATATTCACACACACACACACACACACACACACAATATATTATATTATTAGCATAGCACAATATCAGTATTATATATTACTATATTGTACTATACCATTGTACTGTAATATTATTAGTATAATTACATGTAACATAAAATATATGATTATATCATATTATTATTAGTATTACTGTATATACTCGAGTATAAGCCTAGTTTTTCAGCCCCCTTTTAGGCAGAAAAAGCCCCCCTCGGATTATACTTAAGTCAAAGTTATTTATTATTTTACCTTGTTATTAGTATTATTTTATTACATTTATTATTTTACTCTATTCATTAATATTATTATAACATTTACATTATTTTACTCTATTATTATCTTTATTACATTTATTATTCTGCTCTATTTTTATTGTTACATTTATTATTTTACACTATTATTGATATTCTTACTTCTCCATCATTCTATTCTATTATTATTTTCATTACATTTATTATTATGACTGTTATCATTACATTTCCATTATTTTACTCTATTATTATTTTTATTACATTTATTATTTCACTCTATTATTATAACATTTCCATTATTTTATTCTATTATTATTTTTATTACATTTATTATTGTACTCTATTATTATAACATTTCCATTATTTTACTCTATTATTATTTTTATTACAATTATTATTTCACTCTATTATTATAACATTTCCATTATTTTACTCTATTATTATTTTTATTACATTTATTATTTCACTCTATTATTATAACATTTCCATTATTTTATTCTATTATTATTATTATTACATTTATTATTGTACTCTATTATTATAACATTTCCATTATTTTACTCTATTATTATTTTTATTACATTTATTATTTCACTCTATTATTATAACATTTCCATTATTTTACTCTATTATTATTTTTATTACATTTATTATTTCACTCTATTATTATAACATTTCCATTATTTTACTCTATTATTATTTTTATTACATTTATTATTTCACTCTATTATTATAACATTTCCATTATTTTACTCTATTATTATTTTTATTACATTTATTATTTCTCTATTATTATTATAACATTTCCATTATTTTACTCTATTATTATTTTTATTACATTTATTATTTCACTCTATTATTATAACATTTCTATTATTTTACTCTATTATTATTTTATTACATTTATTATTTCACTTTATTATTATAACATTTCCATTATTTTACTCTATTATTATTTTTATTACATTTATTATTTCACTCTATTATTATAACATTTCCATTATTTTACTCTATTATTATTTTTATTACATTTATTATTTCACTCTATTATTATAACATTTCTATTATTTTACTCTATTATTATTTTATTACATTTATTATTTCACTCTATTATTATAACATTTCCATTATTTTACTCTATTATTATTTTTATTACATTTATTATTTCTCTATTATTATAACATTTCTATTATTTTACTCTATTATTATTTTTATTACATTTATTATTTCTCTATTATTATTATAACATTTCCATTATTTTACTCTATTATTATTTTTATTACATTTATTATTTCACTCTATTATTATAACATTTCTATTATTTTTACTCTATTATTATTTTATTACATTTATTATTTCACTTTATTATTATAACATTTCCATTATTTTACTCTATTATTATTTTTATTACATTTATTATTTCACTCTATTATTATAACATTTCCATTATTTTACTCTATTATTATTTTTATTACATTTATTATTTCACTCTATTATTATAACATTTCTATTATTTTACTCTATTATTATTTTATTACATTTATTATTTCACTCTATTATTATAACATTTCCATTATTTTATTCTATTATTATTTTTATTACATTTATTATTTCACTCTATTATTATAACATTTCCATTATTTTACTCTATTATTATTTTTATTACATTTATTATTTCTCTATTATTATTATAACATTTCCATTATTTTACTCTATTATTATTTTTATTACATTTATTATTTCACTCTATTATTATAACATTTCCATTATTTTACTCTATTATTATTTTTATTACATTTATTATTTCCATTATTTTATTCTATTATTATTTTTATTACATTTATTATTTCACTCTATTATTATAACATTTCCATTATTTTACTCTATTATTATTTTTATTACATTTATTATTTTACTCTGCGGTAAAATTAGGTGCCTCGGTATATTGTATTACATTATAGTATTATAAACTGAGCACATAATATAAAAACCATACAAAACCCATTAAAAACTACACTACTCAGAATCCTTTCTTAACACCAGCATTCAGGCATCTCTGGTCAGAGAGGAGTATTGTGAGGATGGGGGCAGCCTCTCCCTGCAAAAGCCGGCCCCAGCGACCTACCAAAGTGATCCCAATCCTCCTGCAGGGTCTGTATCTCCAGCTGGTTCCGTCCCTCGGTGAAAATGGGCTTGGGGTTCTTCTCGAAGCCGCCCGAGAGGATGCCGCCCTGCCAGCCGCGGATGTAGATCCTCCCGTCGGGGTCCACGATGGCTGCAAAGGCAAAGGGAGAGGTTGACGTGGGGAAATATATGGATGGTCACATGTTTCAAGCCGGAAAGTTCCACAGAAGAAGCCCCACTTGCTTTTCGGTTTTTGGAAGAGGTCCAGAAGGACAGCGGGGGACAGTGGTCAATTTTCCTGTATTATTTCAATTATTATTGTATTTGTATATTATTATTATTATTAATCATTATTATTTCTGATGTATTTTGTTTTTTATTTTGCATTTTACTGTGTTGTATTGTATTTTTTGAAGGGCTTGGCCTCATGTTAGCCACCCCAAGTCCCTAACATATAAAAACGTATAAAAAAAAATATTATTATTACTATTATTTATTAATATTTCTAGCTGTACCCTGCCACACATTGCTGTGGCCTATAGTAAGAATTTTCGCAGCAGAGGTAGCTATCTGGAATATTATGAAAGAGAGGCACTTACCTATTCCTCCCCCCCTTTTTTTCTTCTTCCCCTTCCCCTCCTTTCTTCCTTCTCTACCTCTCTTTTTCATTTTGTTTCCATCCCTCCTCTCTTTCCTTCCTTCCCTCCCCCTTTCTCTACTTCTTCCTTTTTCTCCTTCCTTGGTTCACTTTTTATTTCCCTTTCTCCTTCCTTCTTTCCTTCGCTACCTCTTTCCTTCCTTGCTTCCTTCTCTCCTTCCTTCGCCCTTTCCCTCCTTCGTTCCTTTCCTTTTTCCCCTCAATCTTTTCCTCTCTTCTTCCTTTTACATGGCAGTGTGGGAGGGGTGACTTTGGGTGCATCTACACTGTAGGTTTAATAAAGGAGGATGAAGCTGGCTGGGGGGGGGGAGAAAGGAAAGAAAGGGAGGCAGTGGTGATGGAGAAAAGGAAAGGGAGGGAGGGAAAGAAGTAAAGGAAGGAGAAGGAAGGGAAGTAGAGAAATGGGGGAAGGGAAAGAAGTAGGGAGCGAAGGAGGGGGTTGGAGTAGATGGGCTTTAGGGCTCCCACCCAATTGGTTGGCCATCTGTTGTGAGGGCTTTGATGGTGTCTTCTTTTACTGCCAAATGAAGTTGGGCTAAATGGTCTTTGGGGCTCCTTTCCACGCAATGTCAGTTTCGTGTGCCCAGTTGGAGTGTAACCCCTATTCCCCCGCCCCCCCCACCCTTCCATGGCACCTGCCTCCTTCCCTTGTGCTGTGGGAGTGTGTGTGTGGGAGAAAGAGAGTTAGTGTGTGTGCCCTAACTGTGTGGCCTCCCTCCCTCCCTCTTTTTTTCCTTCTCTTGCTCTCTCTCTCCTCCTCCCCCCCCCCCCGCCCTTTGATCCCATTCCTTTAGTGTTACCGTGTTTCCCCGAAAGTAAGACAGCGTCTTACTTTCTTTTGACCCCCAAAATCCCCACTACGGCTTACTTTCGGGGTACAGCTTACATTAGCCGACGGTACCTGCCGTACCCCGAAAGTAAGCCTTTCCCTCCGCCGCCGCTTCCGTCCGCCGCCGCCTCCCTCCGCCGCCGCTTCCCTCCGACGTCCCCACGCCTGCGCCAGGAGCGCCAACGTCAGCGCGCCAGGAGCGCCCTATGTCAGCGCTGGGTCCTACTGCCCATGCGCTGACATTCGCGCATGGGCAGTAGGACCCGAGCGCCTGACGCAGGCGCTCCTGGCGCGCTGACGCAGGCGCCCTGGCGCTGACATTGGCGCCTGGCGCAGGCGTGGGGCCGGCTGTCTGGCGGAGGGAAGCGCGGCGAAGTAGGCGCGCGGAGGAAGCGCGGCGGAAGTAGGCGGCGCGGAGGGAGGCGCGGAGGAAGCGGCGGAGGGAGGCGGCGGGCGGAGGAGGCAGCGGAGGAGGCGGGACCAAGGAGGAGGCGGGACTGAGTGGCGGGCGGCGGGGTACGTCTTATTTTCGGGGTACGGCTTACATTAGCCGACCCCCCTGACACCCCCGATACGTCTTACAATCGGGGGTGTCATACTTTCGGGAAACACGGTAGTTAGGGGCCAAGTAGGGTTCCCATATGTCCCTTATTCTAAGGGACGTCCCTTATTTTGGCCCTAAAATTTGCGTCCCTTATTTTCAGGCCCTGTCCCTTATTTTTGACTAGCAGGACAGGGCTGGGCGGGGTTGACCAGAGGAAGGTGCGCGCTGCGGTTTCCACGGCAATGCCTGCCCGGGGATTCCAACTCGCAGGGCAGCCTGCGTCCCCGTTGGAAGGAAGAGGCCATACAGGACTTTTTCAAAGTACAGTAGACTAATTCAGTGTTTCTCAACCAGTGTGCCGTGAGCGATCATCAGGTGTGCCGTGGGAAATTGGCACTCCCCCCCCCCCAGCAGCCCCCTCACAGGTTTCCAAGAAACAAATTGAGCCTTTCCACTTGGAAAGGTTTTGTTTTTTTTTACTATTTTACTGGATTTTTTGAGAGTTGCCCATCCCGACCCCCCCAAGGAACTGTTTATAACAGCTTCATGACATCCATGGTTAACTGGAAGCAAGTTTCACTCAGGGTGAAATTTCACAAAGGTCTCGAGAACAAGCTCTATGAGGAGCGGCTTGAAGAGCTGGGCATGTTTAGCCTGAAGAAGAGAAGGCTGAGAGAAGACATGATAGCCATGTATAAGTATGTGAGAGGAAGTCATATATATGTTTTGTTCATTGAAACAGGCCCAGGTTTCACACTGAGTGTATAAATACATTTAAAAACATATTAACTATATGTATTACTGTGTTAGAGTGTCATTTTGTGCCATTTTGGTTGGTGGTGTGCCCCAGGATTTTGTAAGTGTAAAAAACGTGCCGCGGCTCAAAAAAGGTTGAAAAACACTGGACTAATTAACCGTTACCCAAGGGGAATGTTGGATCATGTTGGATAACGATCGTTTCTGGTTGCTTGAGAGTTACTCTTAAAATAGGCCTAGCTGTGCATCCCAATACTATACAATGCTGTGTATCCCATACTATACTACACCATTAACTATTGACATAATAATCATGAAGATGTACTGTCTTATAAAATTTATTTAGTTTAGACAGCGCACTTTTAAAGTCAGCAAAGTCAAGGACTAAATACAGATGGAGAAAATAAGGTAGTTCTAATAATGTTTTTTTTCTGCATGACAAAGCATGCAGAAACATACCATGTCCTGTTAAGAGGGTGTAAGTCAGTTTCTTTTGTGAGTTTCAATCATTATCTTATTCTGTTAATAAAACTATTTCTACCTAACGTTTGAGTTTCAAGTTTTTAATGAAGTGTCCCTTATTTTTGTGAAAAATCCCGTAAATGTCCCTTATTTCTTATATCAAAAAATGGCAACCCTAGGGTCAAGGGACATGCAGGGAGCAGCAGCCATTGCCGCTGCTGTTGCTTCGGAGCTCGCCTTTCCCTTTTGACGCCGCCGAGGCATATGAGTCACCCCACCAGTGGCGCTCTCCTTCACCCATGAGGTCCCTTCTCCTGCCTCACCTTCCAAGGCGCGCTCCCCCCATTCAGCCCAACTGCCGGTAGCAATGGGTTTTTTTTGGTGGTGCTCTTGGGTGGGGTAGGTGTGGGGGAGAGGGGGAACGCGGCGCAAGTGGCTGGATGTCAGCTGCATAAGATCTCTACTGACCAGAAGGTCATGGGTTCGAGGCCTGCCTGGGTCGGGGTGAGCTCTCGACCAATTGTGTAGCTCGTTGTCGACCTTTGCAACCCGAAAGACAGTTGCATCTGTCAAGTAGGAAATGTAGGTACCACTTGTGTGGGGAGGCTAAATTTAACTGATTTACGAGGCCAGAAAAATCTCCAGGAAATACACACAAAAGGAGTGAAGGAATGCGACAGCTCCTCCTGGTGACCAGAAGCTGGAATGTTAAATTGCCTCTATGTCTGTCTTATATGTTGTATGTCAAATGGCACTGAATGTTTGCCTGTATACAGGGGCGGTCCTACAAGATAGGCCAAGTAGGCGGCCGCCTAGGGCGCCATCTGGGAAGGGGGCGCCATCCTGACCGCATGGGGCGCCATCCTGGCCCTGCCGAGGTTCCTCAGACAGTGCTGCAGCTGCCTGCTTTTTGACCCGGCCTTGTGCGCTCCGGCGCGCTTCTGGACACGCGCAGAGGTTTTCACGCAGGCGTAGTTGCTCTGGAGCTGAAGTTGAGCGCAGGAGCAACTGCACATGCGCGAAAACCTCCGCGCATGCCCAGTAGCTCCCTTGCGCAGAAGCCTGTAAGCAAAGCACTCCCTATCGGGCAGGCAGGGAGTGCTTCCCCTCTCCCTTGTCTCCGCCGCGCGCGCGTTTGCAGGAAGGAGAAAAGAATCAGTGAAGGAAGTGTAAGTGAAGGAATGAATGAAGGGCTTTCCTCCTCCTCCTCCTTTGTGGCCTCTTCTCTCCCTCCTTCCTTTCTTGGCTCTATTTCTGTCTAGACCTGAGGGCCTGAAGCTATGAGGAGTTGTGGGAGGTGAAGTCCAATACACCAGGAGGGAGGGCCCAAGTTTGCCCAGGCCGCGCTGCCTGTATTCGACCTCATTTGAACATTTTGGCTGTTTTTCTATTTACATTTACATTGGGATCCTAATTTTGGACTTATGGGAGACTCCTATGAATTATGAGTCGGGTGATGGGTAATATATTCTGATTTTGATGCATTTACATTGCATTTCTTGTTGATTATTATACAGTTCTGCTTAATATTGTCATACAATATAATACAAATACAATATAACAATAGAATAATGATATATTTTATATTACATGTAATATTACAAACAATATTGCAGTATAGTGGTATTGTACAAAATAGTAATATATAATATTTTATTTTACTTTATTTTGGGTTATTTGAGTTTTATAGAAGTAATGAAAATATTTAGTAGAGGATAATTTTATTGAAATAAATACTTTTATTATTTTATAATAATAATAATATAATGGAATGTTACATTATATTATAATGTCAATATATTATAATATAATTATATTGTAATGTAGTATAATATAATTATGATATAATATAGTATGAGTATGGTATAATATATTGTATATACATTGATACAATATAATACTACTAATGGTATTGTGATATTATAATTGTATATTTGTTTTACATGAGGCGGCAAAATAATGTTTTGGGGGGGGGACACCAAAATAATGTTCGCCTACCATTTAAAATTATCTTAGACCGCCCCTGCCTGTATATGTGCATTGTGATCCGCTCTGAGTCCCCTGCGTGGTGAGAAGGGCAGAATAGAAATGATGTAAATAAATAAATAAATAAAATCCTCCTTCAGGTGCAAATAGCAGCTTTTGCATCCGAAACAGAGCTCAGTTTATTAATATCAATTGCAGTTTATTAATCCGTTTGCAGTTGTGCACATTTTGATCGCTGAGCCAATTGGGTGTTTGGACTGTAGTAAAGTTTTGGACACACTTTTAACGGCAACGGAGCATCAGAGGACCTGGAAATGTTTGCAGTGCAAGGAGGAGGAAGCGAAAGGGAAAAGGAAGGCTTCTCACTTGGTGTGCTGCTGTCCAGCGGGGTCTTCAAGGGCCGCGTGAGGAGGTAGAAGTGCTCACAGGCGTGCAACGGGATGGTGACCGGTCCCTCATTGGAAAGGCCCAGCTCATAAGCCCACTGGAAGCAAAGCAAATTAGGAAGGTCAGTGCCCCCTAAGTGGTGGTAGGTGGATTTGGTCTCGACACAGCTGACCATTTAAGCAAGGCATGGACAAACTTTTATTTATTTATTTATTTATTTGCAGTATTTATATTCCGCCCTTCTTGCCCTGCAGGGGACTCAGGGCGGATTACAATGTACACATACATGGCAAACATTCAATGCCATAGACACACGACACATATAGACAGACACTCAGAGGCTATTTAACTTTTTTCTGGCCACCAGGGGAGCTGTCGCTTCTCCGTCCGTCTGCGACACTGATGAAGTACTTCCGAATTCCCTGCATGCTTTGCTGGAGATACTTTTATGGCCTCATAAATTAGTTAAATTATCTTCCCCATACATAGGTGGCACCTAATTTTCCTACTTAACAGATGCAACTGTCTTTCAGGTTGCAAAGGTCGACAACAAGCTACAAAAAATTGGCCAGAAGCTCACTCCGACCCGGGCTGGCTTCGAACTTTCGATCAGTAGTGATCTTAATGCAGCAGACACACAGCCAGCTGCGCCACAGTCCCTCCAGGTGTTTTGGACTCCAACTCCCACAATTCCTAACAGGCTGTTAAGAATTTGGGAGCTGAAGTCCAAAACCCCTGGAGGGCTGAAGCTTGCCCAAATCTAGACTAGACCAACGTACCAACTGAGACCAAGGCAGCTCACTGCCTAGAACAGTTCATGGCACACTACTGTTCCGTGACAGATCATCTGGTGTGCCACGGTAAACCTCTCTTCCCCCCCTTTCTCCCCTCCTGCCGAACTCCTGCTGCTGCTTGGGGGAGGAGGAGGAAGGGCCGGGCAGCGGCGAAGAAAAAGAAGGGGCCGGGGCACCGCCTCCTTCGGCCGTTTCCCCAACCAGCCAGCCAGCCTCCAGTCGAGGGAGGGTAGGGAAGGGGGGCGGACGTGGAAGTGCGCTTGTCTGAGCGCATGCGCACTAGGTCCCAGGGGTCTTGCAGCGGTGAAAGAAGCGAAGGAGCCAACTGCTTCCGGAGGTACCCCGGCTTGGCCCTGCTGCGTCCCAGGTGAGGCCCCGGGGTGCCATTCCCTTCCCCCCCCAACAGAGCCCCTCGGGAGGAAGGGCACCAAAGGGGAGAAGGGGCCTTTCTTCGTGGGCGGAAAGGGTCGGGGCCTGGCAGGAGGGCCCTCGGAGGAAGGAAAGGCAGGCGGGATTCCGTGAGGGACTCCCTCGTCAGCCTTCCTCCCAAATGTCAAGGTCTATTTCCCCTGAACTCCACCTGCGTTTCAGTACTTAGTACTTTCTGTTGGTAATGAGAGTTCAATATGCCAAGTTTGGTTCAATTCCATTGTTGCAAGAGTTCAGGGTGCTCTTTGTTTGTGTGTTAACTATAAATCCCAGAAACTGTAACTCCCAAATGTCAAGGTCTATTTTTCCCAAACTCCATCTGTGTTCACATTTGGGCATATTGAGTATTCATGCCAAGTTTGGTCCTGATCCAACATTGTTTGAGTCCAGAGTGAACTACAACTCCAAAACTCAAGGTCAATGCACACCAAACTCTTATAGTATTTTCTCTTGGTTATGGGAGTTGTGTGTGGGAAGTTTGTGTCTTTCCGCCATTCCTGCCAGGATATCTATGTTGAGTTCATCGAAACAGGCCCAGGTTTCACACTGAGTGTATAAATACATTTAAAAACATATTAACTATATGTATGACTGTGTTAGAGTGTCATTTTGTGTCATTTTGGTCGGTGGTGTCCCCCAGGATTTTGTAAATGTAAAAAGTGAAAAGGTTGGGAAACACTGGCCTAGAAGACTGTAACAGCGAGGAAAAGTTCCCATTCTTTACGATCAGAATGATCCAAAGGGCCCGAGAACTTTTGGTTTCACAGAGCCATCCGACACTAGGGCTGTTTGGAAGGAACTGCTATCTAACACAAGCATGCATACACACAACACAAACACCAAGAGATAAAGTCTGCCTGACCTGTCCAGCGCAGTTCACAAAATACTGGCACTCGATCAGACCCCGGTCCGTCTCTACTCCGGCCACGCAGCCTTTCTGGGTCATGACGTGGATGACGCTGGTGCATTCGTGGATCTGGGCCCCTGGGCAGAGAAAGGAAGGAAAAGAAGCCTTGCTAGTCACTAGGCATGTGCGTGAAACTCGTTCCTACTGTTTCTTTCGTGTCTTCTGTTTCTTCGGACGCACAAAACGGGAAATCCCCTCCCCACACAAAAATCAGCTTGACACAAAAGCCTCCTTTTGTGGGCATCGAACTTGCCTCCTTGATATCGAAAGAGAGTGCGTGTGTGGCGGGGTGCGCAGGCAGGCAGGCAGGCCCGGAGCCACAAGGGGAGGTAGATAGATAATACACTTATTATTATTTGAAACACAACAAGGTAAGTCCACAGCAAACAAGGCCACCCTGCTGGCTGTTGTATTGGATCACTTGTCAGACATTTCCCAATAATAATAATAATAATAGTCCTGGTGCACAGTCTCCTGCGCACCGGGACTGTGGCGCAGCTGGCTGGATGTCAGCTGCATCAAGATCACACTGACCGAAAGGTCATGAGTTTGAAGCCAGACCGGGTCAGAGTGAGCTTCCGACTATTGTGTAGCTTGCTGTCGACCTTTGCAACCTGAAAGACAGTTGCATCTGTCAAGTAGGAAATTTAGGTACCCACTTACGTGTGGGGAGGTTAACTTAACAAATTTACAAGGCCATAAAAAGTCTCCAGCAAAAAAGCTTGTGGGGAATGTGGAAAGTACTTCATCAGCGTCGCAGATGGACGGTGAAGCGACAGCTCCCCTGGTGGCCAGAAAAAAGTTAAATAGCCTCTGACTGTCTGTCTATATGTCTTGTGTGTCTATGGCAGTGTTTCCCAACCAGTGTGCCGGGGCACACTAGTGTGCCGTGAGCGATCATCAGGTGTGCCGTGGGAATTGGAACCTCCGGGGCGGGGGAGAGTCTAGTGTGTTGAAGTATAATAACCTAAGAAACCTACCTCGATAAAGGCACAAAATTACCCCCCACACACCACCCGTTGTCTGCTTGGTCTCTCCCTCTCCATGCATTGGGAAGGCCCGCCTCCCTTTCCCCAAGTAGAGACCTCCTCTTGCCTCCTGGGGTTCTGTGTGGGAAGTTTGGCCCAGTTCTATCATTGGTGGGGTTCAGAATGCTCTTTGATTGTGTGGAACTATAAATCCCAGCAACTACAACTCCCAAATGTCAAGGTCTATTTCCCCTGAACTCCATCTGCATTCACATTTGGGCATATTGAGTATTCATGCCAAGTTTGGTCCTGATCCAACATTGTTTGAGTCCACAGTGCTCTCTGGATATAGGTGAACTACAACTCCAAAACTCAAGGTCAATGCCCACCAAACTCTTATAGTATTTTCTCTTGGTTATGGGAGTTCTGTGTGGGGAGTTTGCGTCTTTCTGCCATTCCTGCCAGCATATCTAGGTTGTGTTCATCGAAACAGGCCCTGGTTTCACACTGAGTGTATAAATACATTTTAAAAACATATTAACTATTTGTATTACTGTGTTAGAGTGTCATTTTGTGTCATTTTAGTTGGTGGTGTGCCCCAGGATTTTGCAAATGTAAAAAGTGTGCCGCGGCTCAAAAAAGGTTGGGAAACACTGGTCTTCTATGGCATTGAATGTTTGCCATGTATGTGTACATTGTAATCCGCCCTGAGTCCCCTGCGGGGTGAGAAGGGCGGAATATACAGTAAATACTGTATATAAATAAATTAATAATATAATATAATAATAATATTCAGGAGGTTTTTGTTTTTTTTAAGAAGACAAAAATTCAATATGTTAACTGCACGACATAGAATCCCAAAGTTGGAAGAGACTCCAAGGGCAATCCAGCCCAACCCTAATCAGTCAGGCAGGAAAAACACAACCGAAACCAGCCTAACAAATGGCCATCTAGCCTCTGCTTAAAAGCCTCCAGAGAAGGAGACTCCACAATCAGCATTATTATTATTATTATTATCATCATCATCATCTATTGTTGTTGTTTTTGAATCTTAAGAGTTGGCCTTCCAGTCCAACCCCTTTCTGCTATACAAGAAAAGTACAATCAAAGCCTTCCCGACATATGGTCACCCTGTATGAAAAGACATAACCTTAAACAATGGCTGTATCTGCATATTGCTTCTGGAGGAAAGCACAGTAGGTCACCTTCAAGCCGTGTGTGAAGAATGGAGGCTCTGCCCAAGTGGGGTGGGATTCCTTGGAAGGACCCTGCACTGACGTTCTTCTGACCTTGAAGGAGGCACCTCTGAGCCTCGAGCGAGGAAGAACAACAGCCGCAAGAGCACATGCTTGGCTTGTCGGTTTATTGAGCGCCTATTCATACCGTTCAGAGAAGCAGCGTGGCCCAAAGCATGGCTCACGTCCGCAGATGAGACGACCGCGTCTTCCGGCACATACATGGCCCCCACCAAGTCATGGATGTTGATCAGCGGGTGGAGCTGCGCCACTCTCTTGGGCGGGATGATCTCGCACGGGATTCCCATGACCCTGACGGAGAAAAAGCACACACAGAGCGGGGATCCATCACTGCCTGCCCTGGAAAGGCAGCCATATGGCCTTGCATATTATTATTATTATCATCATCATCATCTGAGTTTATATTCTGGCTTTCTCCCCTTAGGGCAAGTGTGAGCAAACCTTGGCCCTCCTCCAGGTGTTTTGGACTTCAACTCCCACAATTCCTAGAATTAAAATACAATTAAAATTACATTTAATATCCCCCCCCCATGCTTTTATGATAGAACCAACTAGGAAATGGCATTAATACCCCAGGAACAAAAAAAAATAGTGTTATACTAGCTGTACCCGGCACGCGTTGCTGTGCCCTATTTTGGAGATGCGAGGAAGTCTGAGTATGTAATGGTTGGAGTTGTTGTTACTTATGATGTTGTTGCGGTCATAGCTGTGTTGTTGTGGGTTGTTTTGGTGGGTGGGATGTTGGAGTCCTGTGGAGTTGTTGTTGTGTGGTGTTGCTGGCGTTCTGCCTAGCTTGTGGATATACAATGTTTTTTGTCTTTCTGTCTGCTCTGTTGATGTAGAGGTTGATGCGTGTGTGGGTGTGTCCTCCTCTAATCTGCAGTCGGACGGAGTGTGGGTCATGGGGGCATTGTTTGCCAAGTTTGGTCTTTATCGGTCTTGGTTCTGGGCCACAGTGGTCTGTGGGTAATGATGGGTTTTGAAGTAGTACAAATCCCATTATCTTTTTTTTTTTGAATAGTTTTTATTGCAGGTTTTTTATACATTTGTAGGGGTTAGGGTTGGGGGGGAGAGATGGAGGATGGATTGGGGCTGGTGGGGGTTGGGGAGTGCCGGGAAGGGTGAGTGACAATCGGGGATGGGGGTGGGAGGGTGGGTGGGTGAGACTTCCCGGGTCGTTTCCCAAGGATCAAAGTCCTTATAATTGTCCATTTTTACACCTCTGAACTCCAGCTGAGTGTTCTGTTGTGAGACGTCAACTTATATTTCCTTTATGTCAATCCGTATTTTTACGACCTTCTTTTTGTAGGTATTTTAAGAAGTCTGACCAGTCTGTCCTCTCTTTCCTATTATTCATCTTCTGGTCCAAAGGTCCATTTGAATCACATCCCATGTTTTCAAGATCCATTCTTCCAAACTTGGTACAGTCCTTTTCTTCCAGTGTCTGGCTAGGGTTATTCTAGCACATGCACTTAGAGTGAAAAGTAATCTGTCTTGGTTATGGTTTAGGGAGTTATTGGAGATTCCTAATAAAAAGTTCTGCGGGTCAAGTCCAAATTTGATACTTAATATTTTCTGAGTTTCTGTATGTATGTTTTTCAGAAGCGGAGCACCCTCTTGCATTGCCACCACTGATGCATGAAGGTTCCTACTTCTCTTCGGCACTTCCAGCACCTGTTTGATATGTTGCTGTTCCAGTTTGTCATCTTTGCTGGGTATAAATGCCAGCGGAACTGCATCTTCGTCCAGTTTTCTGTTATTTCGGTTGCTTTATATATTTCAGTTTTCTTAGCCAGATCTCTTCCCACTGATGTGTCAGGATAGAGTGTCCCAGGTCTTACGCCCACTTGATATGGCAATCTTTGATCTCATCCTCTTCCATGTTCCATTGCAGCAAGGCTTTGTATAACAGACTGATATTCCTCTTCTTTTTCTTTATGATTGGCTCCCAAATCTCATCCTCCATAAATCCTATCTTGCTGTCTATCTTAAACCTTTCGTTTATCTGGTGAAATTGAAGCCATGTTATGCTCGGACACACTTCTCTTATTTCGTTTAAGGGCTTTAAGTTCCAGCTGTTGCTTGAGGCTTTGTTCAGTATTTGTTTGTAACGTCAGCCATTTACTTCCATCCGCTAATTCTCTTTTCTGTGACGCTCCATTGGGGATGTCCAGAGTGGGATTTGTCTAAATAATCTTTTTGTACCTCTCCACGTTCTGATTAGTGCTGCCCGCACGTAATGGTGTGTAAAATTCTTTTCCGTTTTCTTTTTCTCATAAAACAAATATGCGTGCCAGCCGGCTCTTAAGTCGTGTCCTTCTAACGTGGCTATTTGAGAATTTTGGGGGAAGGCCCAGTCTTTTATTGCTGCGAGGTTGCTTGCCTCATAATAGATTTTTAGGTCCGGCAATCCTAGCCCTCCTCTCTTTTTCTCGTCGGTCATCAGCCTCATGCTAATCCTCGGTGTTTTGTTGTTCCATATAAATAACCTTAATTCCTTTTCCCATCTTTTAAACAGGTGGTCGTTTCTTATGATCGGTATAACTTGAAACAGGAAAAGTAGCTTTGGTAAAATCGCCATCTTTATCGTCGCGATGCGTCCCAGTAAAGAGATACTCTTCTGGTTCCATTTTTTCAGATCTCTGGATATCTCTTTCCACGTCTGTTCGTAGTTATTTTTTAATAGTTGTGTGTTGTTGGTTGTCAAGTGTATCCCCAGATATTTGACTTTTTTAGCGATCTGTATTCCTGTAATCTTTTGCAGTTGAAGTTTTTCATTATTTTCCAGATGCATTGTGAGGAATTTCGTTTTTTCTTTGTTCAGCTTGAAACCTGCTCTTTTACCAAAATTTTCGATTTTTTCCAGCCATTTTTCCATATTTTGTATTGGATTTTCCACCATGCAGACCACGTCGTCCGCGTATACTCTTAATTTAAGTTTCTGCTTGGCTATCTGGGCACCTCGGAGCTCGCTATCCTGGTTGATGTCCCTGACCAATGCCTCCATAACCAAGATGAACAGGAGCGGGGAGAGTGGGCAACCCTGCCTCACCCCCCTATTGAGTGCTATCTTCTTGGAGCCCTCTTGGCCGTTGAGAATTAAGGTGGACGATTGCTTATTATATAGTGCTGCTATCGTGTTTTGGAAAGCCATGCCCATGTCCAGTTCTTTCATGAGCAGTTTGATAAAGTTCCAATCAATCTTATCAAACGCTTTTTCAGCGTCAATAAAAAGCAACGCTACTTTCTTCTCATTGTGCCGTTCGTAATACTCAATGAGGTCTATTAATGTTCTCGTGTTTTCCTTCAGATGTCTCTCCGGTAGGAAACCCTTTGTTCCTGGGATGCCCATCCCCGAGGAAAGTCTTTAATCGTCCCGCCATGATTGATGTAAATAACTTATAATCAACATTCAGTAAACAATAGGCCTGTAATTTTCTGGATTTTCTTTATCCGAATTTTCTTTATGTATCAACGTGATGTTTGCTGTTTCCCACGAGTGTGGCGTCTGTTTTGTCTCTCTCACACCGTTGAATATCTTTAGTAATGTGGGCACAGTACAAATCCCATTATCCATGGAGGTACTTCAAGTCCCATAATCCATGGTCCACCCTCCTCCAAACTGTAGTAGAATGTAGCGTGGGTCATAGGGGCTCTGTGTGCCAGGGTAGGTTACTGTAAATTCAGGCCATACACAATGTCCCATGAGCTGAGGCCTAGTCAGGAACAGCAAGTTAATGAAGCCTTACTGTCAATTCTGGCCATACACAATGTCCAATGAGCTGAGGCCTAGTCAGGAACAGCAAGTTAATGAAGCCTTACTGTAAATTCAGGCCATACACAATGTCCCATGAGCTGAGGCCTAGTCAGGAACAGCAAGTTAATGAAGCCTTACTGTCAATTCAGGCCATACACAATGTCCAGTGAGCTGAGGGCTAGTCGGGAGAATCAAGTTAATGAAGCCTTACTGTCAATTCAGAGCGTAAACAGCATTCCATTAAGTGAGGCCTAGTCAGGGAAATTAAGTTAATGAAGCCTTACTGTCAATTTTGGACATGGTCTGTGATTTGTAGGGGTGTAAATTTTCTGTGGAAAGTGAATTGGGTGTTTGTGCCTCAGCCCTTTGCCTTATCCTCCTCTGACAGTTTGTTATGAGTCGGAATGTTCATGTTGGCTGGCCAGTACAGGAGTTATGCAAATCCGCCCTTATTGGCAGCCAATCATGTTGTCAGAATGTAGAGGCTGGGAGAGTCGTTGGCAGCCCCGGAGCATGCTGGGAAATGTAGTTTTTTTTAACTCGTTGTTTTGGGGGCCTTTTAGGTTTCTGGGAAGTTCTTTGCTACAAACCTACCTTGTCTGAGGCCTATTTCTGTTGGCAAGTTTGGTGTCTCTGCGTTGTAAGGTTTCTCTGTTTGGGACGGTCGTTCCATGACGACTCTTCCTTTATATATATAGATAAGTGTAATGAACACATCTACAAAAGCGAAACTCGTACATTTAGGGCATGTTTACACGGAAGAATAAATGCAGTCTGATACTACTTTAACTGCTGTGGCTCAGTGCTATGGAATCCTGGGAGTTGTAGTTTTTTGCAACCCTTGGCAGAGAAGGATAATTTATCTATCTACTAGAGGGATTTGGAGGGAATTATTATAATTATTATTATTGTTGTATTTATTTATCCCGAAGGAGACTCAAAGCGGCGTAACATAAAAGCATCAGCATATAATTTAAAATGTGCAATTACTATTATTTTACATATTATTATTACAGAAAACAAGATCACTCTGGTGGCCAGAAGTTTGCCTCTGTTCGTCTATGTGTCGCATGTTCGTCTATATATGTGATTTGCTGAACTGCACGGATTGTCTGCAAGTATGTGTACTGTAATCCGCTCTGAGTCCCCTTCGGGGTGAGAAGAGCGGAATATAAATAAAGTAAATAAATAAATAAATAAACAAACAAACATCCCTTCCTGTCTTTCGTTATTGCTCTCCTCCCTGTCTCCCTCATTCTTCATATTTTTCCTTTTCTCTTTCCTCCTTCCTTCCCTCTTTCCTTCTTTCCCTCCCTCCTTCTCTCTTACCTTTCTCCCCCTTTCCCTCTTTCATTCCTTCCCTTTTTCCCTCCCTACTTTCTTCCCTCCTTCCTTTCTTCCTGTCTGTTCACCTTCCTTCCTTCTGTACCTCTTTGATGCTTTTCATTTTTCTTTCTACTGTATGTTCTTCCTTCCTTCCCCCTTTATCTTTTCTCTCATTTCTTCCTTCTCTACCTCTCCTTCCTTCCTTCACTTTTTGCTTCCATCCTTCCTTCTGTCTCTCTTTCCTTCCCTCCCTCTTTCTCTCCTTTCCCTCCTCCCTTTGCTCCCTCTTTCCTTCCCTTTTTCCTTTCCTTCTCTCCTACCTCTTTCTTTCCGTCCTTTTCTCTTTCTCTCTTTCTTCCACCCCCCCCTGTCTTCCTTTCTGTCTTTCTCCGCTTCCTTTCCTCCCGGGCTGCCCACCAGCGGGTTGGTATGGGTTTGTTTTACTTTCCTTCGTGGGGGGGGGGGGGAGCAGGGGTTTGTACGTGCACGCACAGTAGATTCGCGCATGCGCCGTCCAACTTTGGCGCAAGGGAGGCTGGGGAATGTAGTCCCCCGTGTTAGTTTGCATTTTTGAAGTAATTGCCGGTGTTGAGGACAAGGGGCGCGCGTGGGCTGGGCTGCCCCCCAGCGGATTTCAATGTTTGTATTTTGTTTGCTCTGGGGCGGAGGGGAAGGGGAGAGAAGTTGGAGTGTTTTTTTGTTGTTTTCTCTGTGCCGGGTGGGAGGGGGAGAAGGGGTTTGGACATGTGCGCAATATTTCCGCGCATGTGCGGCATTCATCATTGGCGCGGGGGATGCTGGGAAGTGTAGTTTCCTATGTTTTTAGCCGTTTCAGTGTTCTGTTTAATTTTTTTGGGACTTTTCCGGGTACTAAACATACCTTGTTCGGTTGTGGGTTTTGTGGCCTGATTTGGTGTTTGTGGGTCCAGCGGTTTTGCTGTCTATAAGTCCCTAAACACGCCACTTCTCTTTTTACATTTATAGATATACTACCAGTATATTATACTTTTGGTATTATATACTATATTGTACTATATTATAAGTCGTAGTATATATAATACATCATATTACAAGATTATTAATAATACTTGGGAGTTCATCCACATTGCTATGCATTTTCTAACGCATTGCCCGTCTCTTCCGCAGCGTGAGACTCACTTGAGCCGCGAGGCGATGCGCTTCAGGGAGATCAGCCGGTCCTGTGTCTGGGCCAAAGAGATGGAGCCCGTCCTCACGTAACCTGGAACAGGAAGCAGCAGCCTCTCAGGACACCACTTTCCACATACATTTATCCAAAGCAGACAAGATATTTCTAGGTTTCCAGATAGTCTACCACAGGCATGGGCAAACTTGGGCCCTCCAGGTGTTTTGGACTTCAACTCCCACAATTCCTAACAGCCTACGAGTGAATGAAATAGTTTGTGTGCACATGCTTGGCTATAAAATACTCTGAGCTACGACTCAAGAGTGTGGCACTTGCCTACCCTACAGAAGGATTTGGCCAAATAAATGTGTTGTATCCGATCTCCTCAACTCGTAGTCTCGCCAGGTGCCTACGCTACTTCTTCTTGTTGTTATTATTCTCCTTTGAGGAACTTCATTGCAGTCCCAATGGCTCTTACCTGTTTGTATTCCTGTCTCTTGCTCCAGTTGTTGGTAGAGCTTATTGGAGTAGTCGGCCATCTTCAGCTCTATGGAGAGGTGCCGCGCGGTGCTGACGATCCCGGCGCAGAATCTGGTGGAACCAGCAGCCAACCTGAAAGGCACACAGAGAGAGATACCAGGGAATGCCTTTGTGTCTGAACTCAACACGGATGTGTTGTCGAAGGCTTTCATGGCCGGAACCACTGGGTTACTGTGAGTTTACCCGGCTGTCTGGCCATGTTCCAGAAGCATTCTCTCCTGACATTTCACCCACAGCTATGGCAGGCATCCTCAGAGGTTGTGTGGTCTGTTGGAAATGAGGCAAGTGTGGAATAATGTCCAGGGTGGGAGAAAGAACTCTTGTCTGTTGTAGGCAAGTGTGAATGCTGCAATTGGCCAACATTGAATAGACAAGGGTTCTTCCTCCCACCCTGGACATCACTCCACAGATGTGTGTGTGTGTGTGTGTATATATATATATACACACACACACATACACACACACACACACATATATATATATATATATATATATATATATATATATATATATATATGAGTATAAGCCTAGTTTGTCATTTATTTATTTATTTATATTTATTTATTTACATTATTTCTATTCCGCCCTTCTCACCCCGCAGGGGACTCAGGGCGGATCACAATGCACATATACAGGCAAACATTCGATGACATAGACATACAACATGTATAGACAGACAACAAGCTGCACAATTGGTCGAGAGCCCACCCCGACCCGGGTGGGCTTCGAACTCATGAAGAGATCTTATGCAGCTGACTCCCAGCCAGCTGCGCCACAGTCCCGGTGCATCCCTTTTTGTAGGCTGAAAAAGTTTGCCTCGGCATATTCGAATCAAGATTATTTATTATTTTACTCTGTTGTTATTATTATTATTTTACATTTATTATTTTACTCTATTTATTATTATTATTACATTTATTATTTTACTTTATTGTTGTTATTGTTACATTTATTATTTTACTCAATCATTACTGTTATTATGTTTCCCTTATTTTACTCTATTATTATTATTATTATTATTACATTTATGTCTGTTGGAGGCAAGTGTGAATGCTGCAATTGGCCAACATTGAATAGACAAGGGTTCTTCCTCCCACCCTGGGCATCACTCCACAGGTGTGTGTGTATATTATTGTTGTTATTGTTACATTTATTATTTTACTCAATCATTACTGTTATTATTATGTTTCCCTTATTTTACTCTATTATTATTGTTATTATTACATTTATGATTTTCCTCTCTTTATTATTAGTGGAAGGATACTTAAGCACATTTACATAGAAGAAGGTTAGAATAATAGTTTAATCAGAGTTGGGGAGTCTTACATTCAACCTCCTGATGCCTCAATTAATGTAATTTTATTGGTATCTATTTCTATTTTGAAATTTACCCGTAGCAGCTGCATTTCCCACCCTCGGCTTATACTCGAGTCAATCAGTTTTCCCAGTTTTTTGTGGTAAAATTGGGTGCCTCGGCTTATATTCGGGTCAGCTTATACTCGAGTATATATACTCCTATTCTCCTATATACTGTCTATTCTCTTCTATGGGTCTGAAACATGGGTCACCTATCACCAACACCTACGACTCCTCGAACGCTTTCATCAGCGCTGTCTTTGCACAATCCTAAATATACACTGGACCGACCATGTGACGAATGTTGCTGTCCTTGAGAAAGCAGGGATCACCAGCGTTGAGGCCATACTATTGAGAGCATGGCTGCGCTGGGCAGGGCACGTCTCTAGGATGGAGGACCACTGCCTCCCAAAGATACTACTCTATGGTGAACTCGCCACGGGTCAGCGCAAGAGAGGCGCCCCCAAAAAGAGATATAAGGACTCCCTGAAACAACATCTCAGACTTGGCCATATTGATCACCAACAATGGTCCACCCTGGCCTCACATCGGGAGGTGTGGAGACGCACTATGCACAATGCTGCGGCCTCTTTCGAGAAGACACACTGAATGGGTCTTGAAGAGAAACGACAACACAGAAAAAACCGCAGCTTGGAAACATCACCCAAGGAGACTTTCTGCTGTGCTTTCTGCAACCGAACTTGCCTATCTCAGATTGGCCTTTTTAGTCATCAACGCGCTTGTAAAAAACGTGGGATGAGTCCTTCCTAAGAATCTTCGTTCACGAAGTAATGCCGAGATATATATATACACACATACATACATACATATACACACTCCCCTTGCCTCACTGCTAGCAGAACCTCTGAGGCTGCAATTAGCCACAGATGCAGGCAAATGTCAGGACAGGAGAGAACGCCACTAGAACATGGCCATACAGCCCAGAAAATGCACAGTGACCCAGTTACTATATTATTTGTACTTGATTTTTTCTTTTTGTTTGTCATTCACGCACAATAAAATTTAAAGAGAGAGAAAGAGAGAAGAAATGTCATTTGTTTACCTTCCCTGCTCAAGCAGGACGATGTCCTTCCAGCCTAGCTTGGAGAGGTGATAGGCCACTGAGGTGCCCATGATGCCCCCTCCGCAGATCACAACCTGCGCATGGGACGGCAACGGGGTCAGGTGAGGCTCTGGGCCACCGGTGCTGCTGTGTCGGCTTCCAGAGACGCCCCACCATCCGTGACCGGCCCTCTGCCACCGGACGTCGGACAGCAACCGGAGAAACATCTTGAAGGAGGTCTCTTCCTAGCGGCTCTCTGCAGAAATCCTCCTTGCCTCTGCAAAATGCCAAGAGGTGCTCACATCAGGGCAAACTTCAGCCCTCCATGTGTTTTGGAGTTCAACCCCCGCAATTCCTAACAGAGTACTGGCTGTTAGGAATTGTGGGAGTTGAAATCCAAAACACCCGAGGACGAAGTTTGCCCAAGTCTGGCATATACAGTCATTGCCATTAATGAGACCCAACGAAGGAACACCTCTCAAGACACACCGTTAGCAACAGCTTTACTCGGGTCTTGCAAACTCTAGGTTTCCTTCGCATCCAGACCCTCTCCCTCTGTTCCCACTCCCTCCTGTTCTCCCAAGCACCAAAACCTACCACTTTATTCAATGCGGATACAACTGCATCTGGACAGGGCTCGCCACCTAGAAAACCAATTAAGAGAGGAAGGGAAATGAAGAAAGACACTAAAAGGACCAGGAAGTTGACCTTCCAAGCCTGATGAGCGGAAACGCCACGTAACACGACTTTTGTGTTATGTTTCTAACCCAACTTTATTCCAGTATGGAATTATTATTATTATTATTAACTGTGCCCTGCCACCCATTGCTGTGGCCTGTAGTAAGAATTTTCGAAGAAGAGGTAGATATCTGGACTATGATGAGAGGTACCTGCCTATTCTTTCCCCCTTTGTCTTCCCCTTCTCCTCCTTTCTTCCTTCTCTCTTTCCTTCCTTCCCTCCCCCTTTCTCTACTTCTTCCTTTGTCTTTTTTCTTCCCTCCCTGTTTCCTTCCTTCTTTCACTTTTTAATTTCCTTTTCTCCTTCCTTCCTTCTTTACCTCTTTCCAGCCTTTCCTTTCCATTCCATGTTCTTTCCTTTCTACTTTCTCTTCTTCCTTCCTTCGGTACCTCTTTCCTTCCTTCCTTCCTTCCCTCCTTCTCTCTTTCCTTCCTCCCCCTTTCCCTCTTTCATTCCTTCCCTTTTTTCCTCCCTCCTTCCTTCCTGTCTGTTCCCCTTCCTTCCTTCTTTACCTCTTTCCTGCCTTTCATTTCCTTTTTCTTTCCTTCCTACTTCCCTTGCCAAATATATGCTGTTGCCGTTGTGAGTACCTTAAAAACAAAAAAAAAACTACGGGGCCAATACCCACCAAATTTGGCAGCAAAACGTCTCACAACACAAGGTGTGACCAACAATAAAAATCCCCCCAAAGAACTCTTAAAATTCATTACATTAACAAAATACAGATCCCGCTCTGGCCCCGCCCCCTCTCCCTCGCCGCACTCCCCCCGCCTTCCCCCTAGCGTTTCTTCCTTCCTTCGTTCCCTTTGGAAAGGGAGGGAGATGTAGAGGAGGGGCAAAAAGAAGCCCGCCCCCTACTCCAGCCCCATCCCTGCCCCTTCCCTGGTCTGGCCCCGCCCCCTCTCCCTCGCCACACTCCCCCCTGCTTCCTTCTTTACCCCTTTCCTGCCTTTAATTTCCTTTTTCTTTCCTTCCTACTTCCCTTGCCAAAGGGAAAGAAGGAAGGAGGGGAGAGTGTGGCAAGGGAGAGGGGGCGGGACCAGACCAGGGAAGGGGCAGGGATGGGGCTGGAGTAGGGCGGGGCCCTCCTTTCGCCCCTGCCAGTCTCACAGACTAGGCTTGTGAGCACTATTATTTTATTATTTGCCCTGCTTCTATACCGCCTCTCTCTCTCAGCCCGAAGGCGACTCAAGGCGGTGAACAAGTGGCAACAAGTGCCCATATACAATGCATCACAAGATAAAAACAGTCATATCAAAACATATGAAATTACCAGCTAAAACTACAAAATGCAAATCTCAGCTCCACAATCTTAAAATCGGTTTCCGTTTCGTCGCCAGAGTAATCCTTGATCTCGATTAAAGTTCGTCTGCAATTGCTTGGTCGAAAAGCCAAGTCTTGACTTTCTTACGAAATGTCAGGAGGGAGGGGGCCGATCTGATGTCACTAGGAAGGGAGTTCCAAAGCCGAGGAGCCACCACTGAGAAGGCCCTGTCTCTCGTCCCCGCCAGATTCGCCTGCAAAGAAGGCGGGACCGAGAGCAGGGCCTCTCCGGATGATGTTAAGCATCTTGATGGTTCACTAGGGAGAGAGCCTTCTCCTCTGTGGCCCCCCGCCTTTGGAATTCCCTCCCGGGAGAGATTAGGAATGCCCCCTCACTGGAATCCTTCAGGAAACAACTGAAAACCTGGTTTTTCCACTGGGCCTTCGGAGATTAGACGCCCCCAAATGCCGTTTTTGGGGAGACCTCTTCCCCCCCTTATATGATCCTCTATGTTTTTGACACCACTCCAGTTATCTCCCCCGAGTTTTTAAACATTTTATATGTACATGTGGCTCTCCCTGTCGTTTCTGTTTTAGATTCACCCATGTTGTTGTGTTTTCGAAGATGTAATTAGTTTATTGTGTTTATTGTTTTCTGATGTTTTTGATATTTTTTGTGATGTGTTGTTCGGGCACGGCCCCTTGTAAGCCGCTCCGAGTCCCCTTTGGGGAGATGGACGCGGGTTAGAAATAAAGTATTATTATTATTACCTTCGTCAAGGGCAGCAAAGAATTCCCAGAGGAGCGCTCACACGTTCCAATTCTCCATAACTCTTCATCGGAACTGGCAACGAGGCAAAGCAATAATTATGACAGAAGGTGACACAGGTAAAGGTTGCCCCTTGGCATGAAGCCTAGTCGTGGCCAACTCGGGGGGTTGCTGCTCGCTCACCTCCATTTCTAAAACAAAGAGCCGGCGTTGTCCGTAGACACCTCCAAGGTCATGTGGACTGCATGGAGTGCCATTACCTTCCCGCCAATGGAAGAATGGGGTTGCATTGGATGGCCATTGGGGCCCCTCCCAATTCTAGGATTCTATTATTATTATTATTATTATTATTATTATGCAGAGGCTGAATGGCCATTTGTTGGAAGGGATTGGATGGTGCTTTCTCTGCATAATGGAAGAATGGGGTCGGGCTAGATGGCCTTTGGGACCCCTCCCAACCCTGGGATTCTATTATTATTAAGCAGAGGCTGGATGGCCATCTGCTGGGAGGGATTACTGGAGTCAGGGGAACAGCCTTGAAATGGTTGTTGTCCTTTCTCCACAACCAGGGACAGCAAGTGGAATGGGGTGGTGTAGCTTCCGAGAGGGCCCCACTGTTTTGTGGGGTTCCTCACGGGGCTATACTCTCCCCGTTGTTATTTAACATCTATATGCGTCCACTTGCTAGTCTGGTGTGAAGTTTCGGGCTGGAGTGTTATCAGTACGCTGACGACACCCAGCTTGTTCTGAGGATGGAAGGATGACGGACTCCGTACCCTCTTGTTTCCATCAGTGCCTTGAAGCCGTCACTGGATGGCCGCATGCCAGTAGATTGAGGGTGAATCCAGCAAAGACAGAGATACTGTGGCTGGGGCGTCTGGTTGGTGGGGCTGTCCAGCTGCCTACCCTGGATGGCTATTCAATGTAGTTTAAGTGGGTGGTTAACTATATAGCAATTCTCCAGTAAAGGAGCATGCAACACGTAGTAACCAAAATAGTTGTATTAAATCATTAAATCATAACAGATATTGTGCGTTAATACAGCTTAGTAAACGATTCTATATGACTTAAGGGGAACACTTCCCTGGCGCATACTCACGCTTGAGTCCTAAAGAGGAGAAAACCTCCGCGAAATAATAATAACAAAGTCCTAAAGGCCAGTCTCTTTCCCGCAATCGGGGAACAAAGCAGTCCAAATAAAAGAGCGCCGACGAAGGACGTAAACCAAATGTTCATGGAAGATCCATACGGAAGCTAAGAAACATAAGAACCAAAGTACAATAGGGTTATTTGATATTATATTATACTAGCTGTACCCGGCACGCGTTGCTGTGCCCTATTTAGGAGATGCGAGAAAGTCTGAGTATGTAAGGGTTGGAAATGATGTGACTTACGGTCTTGGTGGGGTCATGTAGGCATGAATTGCGCACTTTCTATGTGTGCTCCAAATGATGTCATCTGGAAGCATGAGTTGTATTGTCTTATATAGCGGAGGAAGTGTTTTGATTCTGGAGTGTGTCCACTCAGCAAAGTCTGTAGTGGTTGTGGAGGAGTGGCAAGCGGTGGTAGAGAGACTTTACCGGCTAGGCAGCACATTCCTGGTGTTTCTGCTGGGTATTTCAGGGCTTTGCAGTGTGTGCAGATGTGCGTTAGGGTGCCAATGTCGGCCTCTGGCGCCATGATGTAGTCTTCTGCAGCGTTGTATCTGAAGGCTAGGCGGTGGAATTGGTTGTGGTGTTTTTGAAGTTTGTTTTCTGTGTTGCGACGTCGTTTTTCTGCGCTCCTGCGCGCTGCTGTTGTGTTGCATTTCTGCGTCTTTGTTGTTCCTGGCTGCGCGCTTCTTCTTGTCGTGCAGTTCTTTGCATTTGGTTCTCAGCTGTGCGTCGTGCAGTGACCTGTTGTCTGTGTCTCTGCTGCGCAGTGTGTTTCTGTTCTGGCGTTTGTTCTGCCCTTTTTTGTTTGATGTATGTAGCGTTGTGAGTGTGTCGTCCGATGCTGTTATTTTTATAAGGCATGGCTTGTCTTTTGGGTCAGTTTCTGTCTGTGTGGAAGGAAGGAATGGTTTTAGTTTGTGGTGTTTGTAGGTGTTGTGTGTACGGGGGTCGCGTAAGGTTGGTGGGATGGGTTGTGATTGGAAGTTGTGTTGTGTGGGTAGGAATTTGCTGGAGAATTGCTCCCTCAGAGTTTGGTTTTGGCAGTTTAACCCTCAAACACCAACTGAAATCTCTCAGCATTCTATCCTAGCCTTGGATGGCTCTTGCCAGCATTGCTATGGTTACAGCAGTTATGCAAATCCGCCCTTATTGGCAACCAATCATGTTGTTCAGAATGTAGAGGCTGGGTGAGTCATTGGCTGCCCGGAGGATGCTGGTAAATGTAGTTTTATTTTTACTCGTTGTTTGGGGGCCTTTTAGGTTTTGGGGAAAGTTTCTTTGCTACAAACGTACCTTGCTTGAGGCCTATTTCTGTTGGCAAGTATTGTTTTTCTGCGTTGTATGGTTTCTTTGTTTGAGGTATACATCACATGACGTGAACCCATTTATATAATAGATTGTACTTTGGTTCTTATGGTTCTTATGTTTCATAGCCGCGACCCTGAGTTGCACCAATTGAGTCCCGGGTCCGGAAGAAGCCGCTTGCCGGCGAAACGATACGGCGCTGGAATACCCCATATCGTCGACCCAGGAATTCCCTCCGTATGGATCTTCCATGAACATTTGGTTTACGTCCTTCTTCGGCGCTCTTTGATTTGGACTGCTTTGTTCCCCGATTGCGGGAAAGAGACTGGCCTTTAGGACTTTGTTGTTATTATTTCGCGGAGGTTTTCTCCTCTTTAGGACTCTCAAGCGTGAGTATGCGCCGGGGAAGTGTTCCCCTTAAGTCATATAGAATTGTTTGCTAAGTTGTATGAACGCACAATATCTGTTATGATTTACCCTGGATGGCTAGGCACTACGCCCGTCATCCTCAGTAAAGAGCCTTGGGGTTACTTTGGACCCTTTGCTGACCATGGAAGCTCAAATCTCCAGCGTCAGCAACACCGCTTTCTTCCATCTGCGGCAGGCTAGGCGGCTGGCTCCCTACTTTTCCAGAGACGACCTGGCCACGGTGCTCCAAGCCACGGTCATCTCAAGACTGGACTACTGTAACGCCCTTTACATGGGCCTGCCCTTGTCTTTGACCCGGAAACTTAAGCTTGTCCAGAATGCCACTGCACGACTTCTCTCTGGGACTCCAGTGAGATGTCACATAACACCCATCCTCCGGCAGCTCCATTGGCTTCCGGTCGAGCACCGGATCACCTTCAAGGTGATGGTGTTAACCTTCAAGGACTTGCATGCAGGGGCAATCCGAGCTCTCCCGGGGGGCTAGGCAAACATTATTTTTGCGCCCCCCCCCCCTCGGCTCCCGGCTGCGCCTGCGCGGAAATTCGCGCATGCGCACTGGCTCCCGAGCGCCCCGGCGTGGAGGAACGGGGCGGGGGAGAGGGGACTCACGGGGCGGGCGCCCGGACCCGAGGAGTAGGGAGGCCACGAGGGCGGCCCCCACGGGAGACTCCCCCAGCAGCGGCAGCAGTAGCAGCGCCCCCGGGAGGGCCCGGAGCCAGAGGCGCATCTTCCTCTTCCCTGCTGAATGAATGTAGGCGGGGAGGGGGAGGGGCCACAGGGACGCCAAAGCCAGCCCCCCTCGCCCCTCTCTGCGTGACGTCACTTCCTTGCCGCCTCTGCCGAGGAGGAGGAGGAACGGGAGGAAGGCCTCTCGCCCGACCGCGCGATGCAGCAAGGACACCCGGAAGGAGAGAGCCGGAGGAGGGAGGGAGGGAAGGAGGAGGCGGCCTCTTCCTCCTTCCCTCCCTCCCTCCGGCGTCTCTCCTTCCGGGCGTCCTTGCTGCATCGCGCGGCCTCCTCGGCAGAGGCGAGCGAAGTGACGTCCACGCAGAGGAGGGCGAGGGGGCCGCCCTTGTGGCCTCCCCCTCCTGGGTCGGGCGCCCGCCCGTGAGTCCCCTCTCCCCCGTTCCTCCGCCGCCCGGCTTTGGCGTGGCGCGGGCCACACTGGCTCCCGAGCACGCCTCTAGCCTGGCTGGCTGCGGTGGCGGGCGGCCCCTCCCAGATGGCAACACCCCTCTCCAGAGACGTCGCCCTGCGCGGCCGCGTGGTCGGCGTAATGGGCAGGGCCGGCCATGCTTCCATGGTCTGGGGCCGCTGTATCTGAGGGACCGTCTCATCCCCTATCACCCCCAGAGGTCAGTCCGCTCCGAACACCTGAACCTTAAGAACATAAGAACATAAGAAGAGCCATGCTGAATCGGGCCTCAGCCCATCTAGTCCAGCATTCTGTGTCACACAGTGGCCCACCAGTTGTACACGGGGATCTCGAGCAGAAAGGAGGGCAAAACCCTCACCTGCTCCCGACCCCCCACAACCAGTACCCAGGGAAATCCTGCCTGCCTCCATCAACACAGAGGTGGCACTTGGATGTCCTTTTCAGTAACTACCGATACACTTGGTATCCATGAATCTGTCTAATCCTGCCTTGAAGCTGTCCAGGCTGACCGCTGCCACAACCTCCTCTGGAAGTGAGTTCCATAACCCAATGACCCTTTCTCTGGGTGAAGAAATATTTCCCTTTATTAGTCCTAATTTTCCTACCTTGGAGCTTCAGGGAGTGCCCCCTAGTCCTAGTGTTGTGTGACAGAGAAAATATTTTTTTCTTTGTTCACCTTTTCTATCCCATGCATGATTTTATACACTTCGATCAAGTCACCTCTTAAACGCCGTCTTTCAAGGCTGAAAAGACCAAGGCGTTGCAACCTGGTTTCGTAAGGGAGCCGCTCCATCCCTTGGATCATTCTTGTTGCCCTTCTTTGTACCTTTTCCAGTTCCGTTATATCCTTCTTGAGGTGCGGAGACCAGAATTGTACACAGTACTCCAGATGTGGCCTCACCATCGATTTGTAGAGAGCAATACAACATTTGCCGACCTATTTTCGATTCCCTTCCTGATCATGCCAAGCATACAATTTGCTTTTTCACTGCTGCAGCGCACTGGGTTGACATCTTCCTTGAGCTGTCACAAGACCCCAAGATCCCTTTCCTGGTTTGTCTCAGAAAGCTTTGACCCCATCAGTTGATAAGTGTATTTGGGGTTCTTTGCCCCGATGTGCATGACTTTACACTTGTTTAGGTTAAAATGCATTTGCCACTTTGTTGCCCATTCACTCAATTTCGAGAGATCTTTCTGGAGCTCTTTACAGTCAGTTTCATTTTAACTACCCTGAACAGTTTAGTGTCGTCTGCAAACTTTGCTACCTCACAATTTACTCCTACATCCAGGTCATTAATGAATAAATTAAAAAAAGTAACGGACCCAAAACTGAACCTTGGGGTACGCCACTTCTCACCTCTTTCCACCCAGAGAAATGTCCGTTTATTACCACCCTTTGTTTCCTACAGTTTAGCCAGGTTCCAATCCAGGACAAGACCTGTCCCCTGATTCTATGGCTGAAGAGCTTATTTAGGAGCCTTTGGTGAGGGACTTTGTCAAAAGCCTTTTGAAAGTCAAGGTAAACAATATCGACTGGGTCCCCTTTATCTATGTGTTTATTTACACCAGTGTTTCTCAACCTGGGGGTTCGGGACCCCTGGGGGTCGCGAGGGGATGTCAGAGGGGTCACCAAAGACCATCAGAAAAGACAGTATTTTCTGTTGTTCATGGGGGTTCTGTGTGAGAAATTTGGCCCAATTTTATCATTGGTGGGGTTCAGAATGCTCTTTCATTGTAGGTGAACTATAAATCCCAGCAACTACAACTCCCAAATACGAAGTCTCTTTTTCCAAACTGTACCAGTGTTCATATTTGGGCATATTTCCAAGTTTGGTCTAAATCCATCATTGTTTGAGTTCACAGTGCTTTCAGGATTTAGGAGAACTACAACTCCAAAACTCAAGGTCAATGCCCGCCAAACCCTTCCAGCATTTTCTATTGGTCACGGGAGTTCTGTGTGCCAGGTTTGGTTCAATTCCATCGTGGGTAGAGTTCAGAATGCTCTTTGATTGTAGGTAAAGTATAAATTCCATCAACTACAACTCCCAAAGGACATAATCAAACCCCACACCCACACACACACAGCAATATTCAAATGTGGGCACATTGGGTATTTGTGCCAAATTTGGTCCAGTGAGTGAAAATACATCTGGCATATCAGATATTTACATTACTATTCATAACAGTGGCAAAATTTAGTTATGAAGTAGCAATGAAAATAATTTTATGGTTGGGGGTCACCACAACATGAGGAACTGTATTAAGGGGTCACCGCATTAGGAAGGTTGAGAACCACTGATTTACACCCTCAAAGAATTCTATCGAGTTAGTAAGACATGATTTGCCTTTGCAGAAACCATGTTGATTTTCCTTCGGCGATGCCTGCTCTTCTATGTGCCTGGTAATATTTTCTTTAATAATGGTTTCCATCACTGCCTGGGACCGAGGTTAGACTGACCGGCCTATAATTTCCTTCTCGGGGTACCTGGCGTCAAATCTACCTGCCTAACGCCCACCCGGCGCAGAGCCTTTTCTGTGGTGGCACCATCAATTCGGAACTCTCTTCCAAGCGAGGTCCGGGCCTTGCGAGGCTTACCATCCTTCCGCAAGGCCTGCAAGACTTATCTCTTTGAGTTAGCTTTTTGACTGGATGGCCATCTGCTGGGAGGGGTTGGGCTGTGCTTTCCCTGGCTGGCAGGTGGGGGTTGGACTAGATGGTCTTTGGGGCCCCTCCCAACCCTAGGATTCTATTACTATTGAGGCTGGGTGGCCATCTGCTGGGGGGGGGGGGGGGGTTGGGCTGTGCTTCCCCTGCCTAATGGGAGAATGGGGTCGGGCTAGACGGCCTCTGGGAGCTCCCCACCCGACGCCGGCATCCCTTTCCCAGCTGTGCCCGGGAGCCTCGACGCCCGCCTTGCAAGGTAGGCCCAGGCCGCCCTCTTTGCATGCCCCGCCCCTCGCGGCACCTCATTTGCATGCCCCGCCCCTCCCTCCTTCCCGGAGCCCCCCCTCCTCCCTTCCTTCCTCACCGGCGCCGCGACCTTCCTCCCTTCGAGTTCTCCCCGCTCGCGCTTTGCGGCCCTGGGCGCGCGGCACTGCTGTAAAAGCTCCGCCGCCACACGGTAGCCAATCAGCACCAAGAGGGAGGAGAAAAGGGAGGAGCGGCGTACGGCTCTGCGCAGGCGCAGTAGGGGAACGAGTCTTGGCTTCTGCGCATGCGTGCTGTGCACTGTTTTGGAAGGAGGTTGCTCAACCTGTTAATCCAGGCAGCAAGGCACTTTTGCCAGGCGTCACCAGACTCACACCCACACCCACAATATATATAAGTTTGGACCTGCACCAAACTTGGTACACATAGCCCCCCTAACCCCCTTTACGTGCTGGTGCGGTTCGGGGGACATGACCCACGGATTATGGGATTTGTAGTACTTTCTAACACTTTGGTTCCCACAGACCACTGAGGCCACCAAAAAGGACCAATACAGACCACGCTTAGCACACACAGCCCCCATGACCCACTCTACGTCCTGGTGCAGTTCGGAGGAGGGTGGACCATGGATGATGGGACTTGAAGTACCTCTACTCACTTCCCAAGTCCGCTGCGACCCTTTTCCAATTACTGATCGAGACCAAACTTGGCACACATAACCCCCATGACTGCCTTCACGTCCTGGTGAGGTTTGGGGGAGGACTGACAATGGATGATGGGATTTGTAGTACTTTCACACCTTTCTGTTCCCACAGACCACTGCGGCCCCCAACAAACACCGAGAAATACCACACTTGGCACACAGAGCCCCAGTGACCCAGTCCACATCCTACTGAAGTTTGGAGGAGGGCAGACCATGGATTATGGGACTTGCAGTACCTTCCCTCACTTTCCAAGACTGCTGCAAACCTTATCCAATGACTGATCAACACCAAACCTGGCACATAGAGCCCTCATTACCCACTCAACATCCTGGTGCAGTTTTGTGTGGAACGGACCACGGATGATAGGACTTGAAGTACCTTCACTCCCTAAAAACAATACAACCCTCATCCATTCACCAATACAGACCAAACTTAGCACACACAGCCCCCATGAACCAATCTACATCCTACTGCAATTTGGGGGAGGCTGGACCACAGATGATGGGACTTCCAGTACCTTCAGTACTTTCATGATACCACTGCAACTCCCAAGAATGATGGATCAAGACCAAACTTGGCACACGGAGCCCCCATGACCCACTCTACATCCTGCTGCGCTTCTCAAATGACCCGGGCACCGCCGGGTCCCCAAGCTAGTACAATATATATACACAATTTATTTATTTAAAACTTTTATGTCCCTCCGAAGAGGGACTCAGACCGGCCAACAGCAAGTATTCAATGCTAACATTTAAAATCTTTAAAAATCATACATTTACAATAAAATTATCAAATACAATAAATACATTTAAAAAGCCTTTCGCCAAAGTAAAATCAAGTCCAACTTCATCCGTATATATATTCACAGCCGGGGGGGCCACCACGGAAAAGGCCCTGTCCCTCGTCCCCACCAGAGGCGCCTGTGAAGGTGGCGGGACCGAGAGCAGGGCCTCTCCAGACGATCTTAGCACTCTTGGCGGTTCATAGGGGAGAATCCGTTCGGACAGGTAAACTGGGCCGGAACCGTATAGGGTTTTGTACATCAACACCAGCACTCTGAATTGTGCTCGGAAGCTAATTGGCAGACAGTGGAGCTGGCACAACAGGGGAGTTGTGCGCTCCCTGTACCCCGCTCCCGTTAGTAGTCTGGCTGCTGCGCACTGGACTAATTGCAGCTTCCGAACAGTCTTCAGAGGCAATTCAAAGTGCTGGTGTTGACCTACAGGGAGTTGTATGCTCCCTGTGCCCCGCTCCTGTTAGTAACCTGGCTGCCGATTGTTGGACTAATTGCAGCTTCCGGGCAGTCTTCATAGGCAACCCCACGTAGAGAGCATTGCAGTAGTTTATACGGGATGTAACCAGAGCGTGGACCACCGTGGCCAAGTCTGACTTCCCAAGATACGGGCGCAGCTGGCACACAAGCCTGAGCTGTGCAAAAGCTCTCCCGGCCACCGCCGAGACCTGTGGCTCCAGGCTCAGCAATGAGTCCAGGATCACTCCCAGACTGCGAACCTGCGCCTTCGGGGGGAGTGTGACCCCGTCCAGCACAAGCTGTAACCCTATGCGGCCTTTCGACTGACCAGGAGGACCTCTGTCTTGTCTGGATTTAGTTTCAATCTGTTCGCCCTCATCCAGTCCGTTACAGCGGCCAAGCACCAGTTCAGGACTTGAATAGCCTCCTTAGTAGCAGGTGGGAAGGAGAGACAGAGTTGGACATCATCTGCATACAGGTGACACCGCACCCCGAAACTCCGGATGATCTCCCCCAACGGCTTCATGTATATGTTGAACAACATTGGGGACAGTACTGAACCCTGCGGGACCCCACAGTACAATGGTCCTGGGGCCGAGCAGGAGTCCCCTAGCAACACCTTCTGGGACCGACCCTCAAGGAAGGACTGGAGCCACTGCAAAGCAGTACCCCCGTGACCCATTCCTGCGAGGAGTCTCAGGATACCGTGGTTGACGGTATCGAAGGTTGATGAGAGGTCCAGCAGAACCAGCAGGGACACACTCCCCCTGTCGAGTTCTCAGCGTAGATCATCCACTAAGGCGACCAAGGCTGTCTCAGTACCATGTCCCGGCCTGAAGCCAGACTGCGCTGGATCCAGATAATCAGTGTCTATCAAGAATTCCTGGGGTTGCGAGGCCACCACACGTTTATATACTATATATACTCTCTCTCTCTCTCTCTCTCTCTCTCTCTATATATATATATATATATAATACAATATATAATATATATACAAAATATATATGTATGCAATATATATTACAATATGTGTGTGTGTGTGTGTGTATATATATACACACACACACACACACAATGCATATATACTCTCTCTAGGTTTATATTAAATTGACTCCCTGATATAAGCTGCCCTGGTATCTTTTAAGATCTGGATACTAATATTTTAATACAGATTGAACTGTGAGTTAGTTTTAGTAGTTTTGAACTGGGAATGGTTTAAATTCTGTCTTCATGTTTGTATATTTTCAATTGTGTGCTAATGCTTTTATGTGAAGCTGCTTTGAGTCCCCTTCGGGGGAGATAAGAGGCAGTATACAGAAATATAATTATAACAATATCTAAAGAAGTGGTTTACCGTACTCATCCAGGCCTTTTGGACTTCTGCTCCCAGAATGCCCAATCATTGGCCAAGGCAGCTGAGGACTCTGGGAGCTGAAGTCCAAAACACTTCGAATAGCTGTTTGGATTCAGTGCGTGCAATACATCATAAGAGTTCTTTAAAATAATATCAAATCAGTTGGTGAGTGTGCCTTAATTAACTGAAAATACAAAGCATGAAGCTGATTGGTTGGGCTACACTCAAGAGACTAGCTGAGCCTGGGAACTTTGGCAACAGTAATGTATTTTGGGTTTAGCTGTGCAGGAGCGTAGCAGAGACAGATTTGTTTCTGGGCGGTGCTGGAGGAAGATATTTCACATGGAGACTTAAGGACCATTTGCATCTCTTTCAAAGGACACTGTGTGAGTCAATGCAACGGTATTGTATATATGTAGGTCTGCATTACAAAGAGCAAACTTGTTCTTTACTGATCACCCGCGTGGCATATCTTTTCCCTGGCAACACAGTGTGGACTGTTAAAGGCATGAACTATGCGTGATTTTCATTCTGTCACATTGTGTCCCAAAATGAGCTTCGGAAGTGTCGGCTGCGGCCAGTGAATCAAGCCAAACAAGTCAGAACCTGCAGACTCTTTTTTATTAAATTCTCCCATTTCATCTGTACAGAAAGAAAAAAAATGCACATTATGTTCAGTTATCAGTAACAGTTCCAAAATTACACAGCGTGGACATGGTAAAAACAAAGGATGGCCAAGTATTTTTTTGTACACAGAAAAGAAGGGAAGGAGGGGGGGGGGGATCAATTTACAAAAAGAAGACCTTCTTGTTAATGTTATGCTTGCTTTAAAACAGGCATGGGCAAACCTCAGCCCTCAGGTGTTTTGGACTTCAAAGTCCCACAATTCCTAACAGCCGGTAGGCTGTTAGGAATTGTGGGAGTTGAAGTCCAAAACACCTGGAGGGCTGAGGTTTGCCCATGCCTGTTTTAATGGTCAGGTAACCATTTGCTGTCTCTCTCGTTGCTGCAGGAGGGCCCTCTCTCTGGCACATGCGCGGCACATCCCTCATTCCCAAAACGCGCCAGTCTTGGTCAATCTGCAATGGGAAAAATCACAGTTATGAGCTCCAGGACGCAATGGAAAGAGACAAAAGGTCAGCTGGCCAAACCAGGATCAAGTAGCCAAAAGCAGTCCACCAGCAACAGCGGCAACAAACCGGTTCTCAATGCTGGTCCCGCAGAGTGAGCGAGCAGAGATGGCAAGAAAATAATTCTATTTCCTAAATACGACCCTTCTGCTACCAACCCGATCCTCCTGTGTTATCTTAGTGATGCACCATTGGAAGGAAGAACACATGGAGAGCAGCGTAGATGGGAGGATTTGGGGGAAAGAGCAGCTGCTAAGAGAAGGCACTGTGCCTCCGATGCTGTGAAACGTCTCAAAGCGGAGATACTAATTCTCCAAAGGGTCAAAGCACCCCTTCTTCGTGCCTCTCTTCTCCGAGCCCATGGTGCGCATCTCCAAAGCGTCCCATCATTCTCATGCTTTAAAGAAGTCAACAGTTCCAGCGCTCGGCACCAGGATGCCGGAGTGAAATAAGAAAAGCCAGGCGCACCATGGGATCATCAAAGAGAAGGACCAAAGCAAAACAGAAGCACGGCGGATGGAAGCTCGTACTTTGTGACCGCTTCCCAAGCATCTCAACTGCGGCGCTCAACCTTTTCTGACTCCTTCCAGCAACAGCCGTTTCTTGTCTCTTACCCTAAGAAAGAGGCAGGAAATCTCAATTCAATCACAGTAGTTATCTCTACTACTAGGCCCTCGTAGTGCACATACACTTCTTAGAAAAGCTCGTGCGTGGATAGCATCCGAGGAACCCAAGCAAAGCTTTACCTTGAGAATCCGTACCAAGGTGTCGTTGCAAAAGAATCCCAGGAGACCTGAAAGCAGCCCGGTTCCACCTGTGCTCAGTATAACTCCATGACCAATGTGGCATTCACACTCAGAGCAAGGGAAGGCCATTGCAGTTGGACAAAGACACCTCGTGCCTCTTAACAGGGCGATCTCCTTCTCCTTTTCCACCATCTTTTCTCACAGGGACACCGCTTCTACAAACACTGTTTCCCTCCCGATTTCCTGCAGAGTTCTGGACCCGGTTTGTCCCTACGCTGCCTTCCCAATTCTACAAATACTTTGCAAATTGATAGTCCCTCCCCAGGCTTTTTCAAGTAGAGTAACAACATCTCCCTCTCGGTCTGTGTTTTAGGTGTTTGCATGAGGCAGGATCACAGCCACCAAAGCCTAGGCCGGGACCTTAGAACGAGAGATCTTGCGAAAAAGGAGAGACTAAGGGCCCTGGAAACATACCAAGGAGATACTCTTTGGGGAGATGATGGCACAACCAATTTTGGAGGCTTTGATAATACCAGGAATAGGGGAGATGGAGGCGTTGGGTTCATGGTCCACTTCATTCCAACAATATTCAGGTGGTCAATAAACAGAAGCAAAGGCAGGTCGACTTGGCCGGGTTCCTGTTCACATGCCCTTGGCCCAGCGGTCATCCAAAGCCATGCACAAACCTTCCCAGTTTGTCATCTACCGAGCTATATATATAAAAACATGACACTGCATTGCTTCCTTCCCAGTCAGATGAAAACAAGACCCAGTTCCAGGCTTCCTAAAGATAAAAATCTTTGCATCTTTTACCAACGTTTTCAAGAGCAGCAGGAAATATTCACAGTACTGGGACGCAAGACGGTCAGTCGTCGTCCCCCCGTCACAGAGAGATGGTCCCTTTCCAGAAAGGCTTCTCGCTTTGACAAAACGAGTGCGGGACGCGGTGCTGTCAATTGCAGAGAGAGGAGGGGATGTGGGGATTGCTTTTCTGGCTCGCAGGCGCACCCATGCCTAAACTCTTCGTTCAATAGGCTCCCAGCTATACACACCAATAATACCTCCAGTGCTATATTACCTGTGTTTACTTCCTGTTTTCCCAGTGCCACCCAGTCAGGCTAAGACTGATCCCGTACTCAAAACAAAGAGATATCTGTAGGCGTGCAATTTTTGCAATGACATTGTCTCCCTTCTACTATGTACTCATTCTTTCTCTCTTTGCCATTTCGTGCTGTCCTCCCCAGATACTCACAATTCCTTGTTCTAAAAATGCCAGAAGTCTCACTCCGGCTCTTAATATTAGATGCACCCTTGTTGTGTCAGGGATAATTTGCACGTCACTTGAAGTAACTTTCCAAACTTTCCCAGATGTGACCCACCTTCCCTCGAGTGCCAAAAGTCCCAATTGACTTACTCCCTGCACACCGCCTTCCCTTGGGACGCAGCCTACTATTTTTCTCTTTCTTGCAAAGGGAACCTATACAAACGCTTGGCTTTATGAATCCCAAAGATGAAACGACAAAAGGCCCTTTTTGGCAAAAAAAAAAAATGGAGGAAGAAGCTCAAAAAAAGGGAAGAAAGAAGGAAAAAAGAAGACACACAAACAGAACGACGGCGACAGGAGCCGATCGGTCGCGAATGATGGATTCCAGAGGCAACTTTTTGCTGACTGGTTCTAACAATCGGGGATGGTTGTCGAGCCAATGTCCAAAGCAAGGCGGGCGAGAGACCCTTCTCATCCATCCCTTTTGCCCAACCGCACAAAACGCTTTTCCCCAACACACACACACGCACACACACAAAGCCCGCTGCCCAACACTACTACGCCTGGAAGCGATCTTTTTAAAAATTTACTCCTCGAGCTGCAGGTTGTCAGTCTGTTTTGGAGAGAAGGCAGTTCCAAGAGTACGAGAGAAGAGAGAGAAGAGAGAGAGAAAAGAGAGAAAGACGTGTCTACAGGCAGGCAAACGACAGTCGCTAACGATGGGGTCACGAAGCTGCGTGCCAACGCGTTCCGAGGGTGAGGCGCCGTGGATGAGACGGGAACCCCGCTGGCACGCGCCGCTCTTCGTCGCCTTCGCTCGCATGGCTCTCCGGAGAGGAGGGCTGGCGGAGGTGGGCCGGGAGACTATACAGAGGAGGGCTGTACAAACGGGGCAACGACGGGCAGGGCCTTCCTTCCTTCCTTCCATCCGCTTCCCTCCACAGCGGCAGCGACCAAAGCAGGCTCTACCTGTCCTTCAGCTCTCGTGTCACTCGCTTGGTGATGCGCCCACACATCAGGCCGATCAGGAAGAGGACGCAGATGCCCACGCTGATCACCGACAGGATGTAGTTCTTGGAGGGGGAGGTCATCACTTGCATGGCGAGGTCCGAAAAGCCTTCCGCGGGAGCAACCTAGGAGTGAGGAGAGGCAAGCCAGCCCTGAGCCAAAGCAAAACGGAAGGCGTCCCTACCAAACGGACACAAGGACATTTGAGCCTGGACATTGCAATGCACTCTCCATGGGGATGTCCTTGAAGCGCAGAATGCTTCACTTAGGCTTCCAAGCAGAGCAATTTCCTGGAAAGACTCAATTCTTTATCTAAAAAGGATTGTGCTTGCTGGTTATTTGTTATTTGCGCTTTGCTACTCTGCTTTTTCTTTTTTTTATGTCAGGAGCAACTTGAGAAACTGCAAGTTGCTTCTGGTGTGAGAAAATTGGTCATCTGGGGAGCTGGAGCTGACAGAGGGAGCTCAACCTGCTCTCTCTGGATTAGAACCTCGGACCTGTCAGTCATCCGTCCTGCGTGCACAAGGGTTTAACCCACTGCGCCGCTGGGCATACACCATTGCGCATGCCCAGTGTAGAATATATCTCAATACGTAAAAAAAGTGATGGTTTGGAAAGGCAGCAGATTACTCGAGCTGTTTTCATAAATAATGCCAGCAGCAAAGGATACTGGGTTGTTATAGGTTTTTCTGGCTGTATGGCCTTGTTCTAGAAGCATTCTCCCCTGATGTTGTGCCTGCATCCATGGCAGGCATCCACAGAGGTTGGGAGGTATGTTTGAAACTAGGCAAGTGGCGTTTATGTACCTGTGGAATAATGTCCAGGGTGGGAGAAAGAACTCTTGTCTGCTTGAGTCAAGTGTGAATGTTGCAATTGGCCACCTAGATTAGTATTGACTAGCCTAGCAGCTTCAAAGCCTGGCTGATTCCTGCCTGAGGGGATCCTTTCTCCCCAAAACGGCCCAGAAAACCCACAGAAACCCAGTGATCCTGGCCATGAAAGCCTTCAACAACACATTGTTACCCTTAGTACATCCTCCTCCATCAGTGGAAAGGGCCTTCAATGGCTTCCGTCCCTTCTCTGAACCTTTTCTGGGACTCAATTCAATCCAGTCTTTCCCAACTGCTGTTCCGCGGCACACTAGTGTGCCGTGAGCGATCACCTGGTGTGCCGCGGAAAAACCTCTCTTCCCCCCTCTCTTCCCCCTCCTGCCGAACTCCTGCTGCTGCTGCTTGGTGGAGGAGGAAGCGGGTGGCAGCAGCGAAAAAGGGGCCAGGGTGCTGCCTCCTTCGGCCATTTCCCCAGCCAGCCAGCCTCCAATCAAGGGAAACCCCACGCCTGGCTATCGCCGCTTGCCAGTCCCGGAAGGAGGTGCAAGCCAGGCAAGGGGCTTCCTGCAAGGCCAGGCCGCGCTGTTGTGCCTCCCTCACCTGGCTTTTTCTGCTTGCCAGAACCGATGGACGGCGTGAGCCAGGCGAGGGGCTTCCCGCAAGGTACCCCTTCCCTGGCTCGCGCCATCTGTTGGTTCTGGCAAGCAGCAAAAGCCAGGGGTGAGGGAGGCTGCACCGCAACAGCCTGGACTTATGGATAGCCCCTCATCTGGCTTTCGTCCCTTGCCAGTCCCAGCTGAGGGGCTTGCCGCGAGGCCAAGCCACGCGGTTGTGCCTCCCTCACCTGGCTTTTGCTGCATGGAAGAACCAACGGATGGCATGAGCCAGGCGAGGGGCTTCCCGTGAGGCAAGGCCACACAGTGGTGCCTCCCTTCCCTGGCTTGCGCCGCCCGCTGGGTCTGGCAATCGGCAAAAGCCAGAGGCGAGGGAGGCTGTCCCGCATGGCTTTCGCTGCTTGTCAGACACAGCCAATGGCGAGAGCAGGGCGGGGGGTTCCCTCAAGGCCAGGCCGTGCGGAGGTGAACTACAACTCCAAAACTCAAGGTCAATGCCCACCAAGCTCTTATAGTATTTTCTCTTGGTTATGGGAGTTCTGTGTGGGAAGTTTGTGTCTTTCTGCCATTCCTGCCAGGATATCTATGTTGAGTTCATCGAAACAGGCCCAGGTTTCACACTGAGTGTATAAATACATTCAGAAACATATTAACTATATGTATTACTGTGTTAGAGTCTCATTTTGTGTCATTTTGGTTGGTGGTGTGCCCCAGGATTTTGTAAATGTAAAAAATGTGCCGCGGCTCAAAAAAGGTTGGGAAACACTGCTGTAGAGACAGCTAATCCTTGATCTTTTATCTCCACTTTCTCTTATCTTGAAACTCATCGATTGACTATTCACTGAACTACACTTCCTTGGGCATCTCTACAGACAGATATCCCATGCGCCCTCCCAGCTCCTACATCTGTATCCTCAGAGAAGGATAAAGCAGGTGGCTTCGCTCTCACCTTGGCAGCATAGCTCCACATTTCAATCCGGTCGTTAAGGCGCTTCTTGCACTCCGGCTGTAGCCGCACGCGCTTATCCTCCAGGGCCTCCATCAAACAGGACATCTCTGCCAGAGATATTAAAAATTAACTACCGTATTTTTAATTACAAAAATGTGAGTCAAGCACTAAAAGGGTTAAATGGATGCAATGACTCAGCAAAAGCTGTAGTTCAATATGAGCAGGAGTCTCTGCAGTGTCTGACTCAATGCTATGCAATGCTGGGATTTGTAGTTCGGTGAGGCATCAGCATTCTTTGGCAGCCGCCAAATGACAAAAAGTGCACTTTTGGGTTGCTGTGAGTTTTTCAGGCTATGTGGCCATGTTCCAGTAGCATTCTCTCCTGACGATTCACCTGCATCAATGACAGGCACAACCTCTGAGGACGTCTGCCGCAGATGCAGGCAAAACGTCAGAAGACAATGCCACTGGAGCATGGCCACGTAGCTCGAAAAACTCACAGCAACCCAGTGATTCCAGCCATGAAAGCCTTCTGCAACACACAGCGCTTTTTGCAGCTGTGCATTACATTTGCCAAAAAATACTTTATTTTGGTTTCTGGGTTTTGAAAATTGGTTTGATGGCGTGGTAGACTCAAGTCAATACGGATATTTGTAAAATGGTTGCTTGCCTGATAGATTGAGCCATTTGCAGAACAATCCAAAAAAGCGGATTATTTGCGGGGAAATAAATACGTTCTTCCCTTTGCCTCCAAAACATATACAATCACCCTGAAATGTTGCAGAAAACATGCCCATAGCATAATAATAATAATAATAATAATAATAAACTTGATTTATACCCCGCCACCATTTCACCATCTCCCCAAGGGGACTCAGGGCGGCTTACATGAGGCCAAGCCAGGAATGTGCCGCAGCTGGCTAGGGGTTAGCTGCATAAGATCTCCACTGACCAGAAGGTCGTAAGATCAAGGCCTGCCCGGGTCGGGGTGAGCTCTCGACCAATTGTGTAGTTCGTTTTCTGTCTATATATGTTGTTTGTCTATGGCAGGGCTGCCCAGGAAGTCGATCGCGGGACTGAAGGAGATCGATCCCAGCTGGATGGGGCGCTTCTCAGAGGGGGGCGGAGCCAAGCCCCGCCCCCTCCCCTAGCTTTGGCACTCCCAGCAGTTTCTCCAGGCTTGAGGATGGCAGTGCCAAGCCAGCCTTGTGCCAGCTATGCCACCACTGGCTTGGCATTGCCATCCTCAAGATTGGAGAAGCTGCTGGGAGCTCCAAAGCCAGAGGGGGAGGGGGCGGGGCTTGGTGCGGACTGGCTCCGCCCCCTGGCTTCCGCTCTACCAGCAGCTTCTTCAGGCTTGAGGATGGCAGTACCAAGCCAGCTTTGTGCTAGCCATGTCACCACTGGCTTGGCATTGCCATCTTCAAGCCTGGAGAAGCTGCTGGGAGCTCCAAAGCCAGAGGGGAGGGGGCGGGGCTTGGCCTGGCCTGGCTCCTCCCCCCTCTGGCTTCCGCTCTACCTGCAGCTTCTCCAGGCTTGAGGATGGCAGTGCCAAGCCAGTGGTGGCATAGCTAGCACAAGGCTGTCTTGGCATTGCCATCCTCAAGCCTGGAGCAGCTGCTGGTAGAGCTGAAGCCAGAGGGGGGAGGAGCCAGGCCGCACAAAGCCCCGCCCCACCCATCCCCTCTCCAGCCTTGAGGAGGTACCCTTGATGTGGGGAGATCAACCCAATAGGTAGTTAAAGTGCTTCTGAGGACATTTTTGCAGGGAATTGGTCAGAGCAGGGCATTGTTTATTCAGGGAAGTCACACTGGAACAGCCACGTCTTCAGGGTCCTCCTAAAGACTGCCAAAGTGGGGGCTTGTCTGATATCCTTGGGGAGCGAGTTCCAGAGTCAGGGGGCCACAACAGAGAAGGCCCTCTCCCTCGTCCCCATCAATCGCGCCTGCGAAGGACCTCTCCAGATGATCGAAGAGATCGCCTGGGTTCGTAGATGGGTCCTAAACCAACCACAGTTGTGTCCAGCTATCTAAGCGGCATTCAGGACCAGCCTTAGTGGGTTCCAAGTGTTTCTCGGGCCCCACAAGTAACGCAAGACTTACGTCTCCCCCGTCCCGGCGGAATGGCAGCGCAGTGGTGCTTGATGTCCAGGGCACAGGCCGTATGGAGGACCGGGTCGACAAAGATGTCCGCTTTGCTCTCTTTCAACATGTTCAGCACCTCCTGGGGAGCAAAAGATACCGTGGCACCGTGAAGACCATGATATAATTCACCCCCTTGGAAAACCACACGCTGAGAAAACGCATGGGACAACTTGGCATCTTAAGCCACTTACTTTATTTAGTGTCAAAAGCAATGCATAAACAAATATACTCGAGTATAAGCCTAGTTTTTCAGACCTTTTTCTTAAGGCTGAAAAAGTCCTCCTTGGCTTATACTTGAGTCAAGGTTATTTATCATTTCACTCTGATATAAATACATAATATATGTATTATTATTATTACATTTATTATTTAACTCTATTATTTCCATTATTTTACTCTATTATTACTGTTATTATTACATTTCCATTATTTTACTCTATTATTACTATTACTATAATTACCTTTATTATTTTACTCTATTTTTATTGGAAGCACATTTACGTTGAAGAAGGTCAGAATGGTTTAATCAGAGTTGGGCAGTCTTATCTTAAATTGCAGTTTTATGTAAATATTCAAAAATGTTTAACCTACTGATGCCTCCATTTTATTTTATTGGTTATCTATTTTTATTTTGAAATTTACCCATAGCTGCTGCATTTCCCACCCTCGGCTTATACTTGAGTCAATACGATTTCCCAGTTTTTTGTGGTAAAATTAGGTGCCTCGGCTTATATTCGGTTAGGCTTATACTCGAGTATATACAGCAGGGGTCAGGAACCTTTTTGACTCAGAGATCCATGAAAGCAAAATATTTGGAAATGTATTTCAGTGAGAGCCATATAGTATATTTTAAGACTGAATTCAACTAAAAGTGAGTATATACGTACATCCTATGAGAAAAGGATTCCCCCTTTGGCAGAATGACGGGACACTTCAGACCTGGCTCTGCAAAAGGCATGCTCACGACTCTGGGAAGGAAGAGAAGACGGAAGGAAGGAAGAGGAAAGAAAGAAAGAGAGAGAGAGAGAAAGGAGGGAGGAGGAGAGGAAGAAAGAAAAGAAGAACAAACTATGGAAAAGGAAGAAAAGAAAAGCAGGAGAGAGACAAGGAGGGGAAACGAAAGAAGGAAATGGGAAGGGAGGAAAGGATGGGAAAAGAAAGGAAAGGGAGTGAGGAAAAAGTAAAATAATGAAGGGAAAAGAAGAAAAGAAAGAAGGGGAGAGAGGCGAGTGAAAAGAAAGGAAGGAGAATGAAAGGAAGACTTGGGAAATAAGAATAAAAGAGGAAGGAAGGAAGAGGGAGGGAGAATGGAGGAAAGACGGAAGGGGAGAGAGGGAGGGAAAAAGGAAGGAGAGAAGGAAAGGGTGAAGGGGAGAAAGAAAGGAAGGAAGGAAGGAAGGAAGAGGGAGAATGGAGGAAAGGGGGGAAGGAAGGAAGGAAAAGGAAGGGGGAAGGAAGGAGGGGAGAGAAAGGAAGGAAGAGGAAGGAAAGAAGACGGAGAATGGAGGAAAGAGGGAAGGGGAGAGAGGGAGGGAAAGGGGAGAGAGCGAGGGAAAAGGAAGGAGAGAAGGAGAAGGAAACGGTAAAGGGGGAGAAAGAAGGGGGAGAGAGGGAAGTGAAAAGAAAGGAAAGAGAAGGAAAGGAAGACTGGGGGGGAAGAATAGAAGAGGAAGGAAGGGGAGAAAGGGAGGGAAAAGGAAGGAGAGAAGGAAAGGGTGAAGGGGAGAAAGAAAAGAAGGAAGAGGAAGGAAGAGGGAGAATGGAGGAAAGACGGAAGGGGAGAGAGAGAGGGGAAAGGGAGGAGAGAAGGAAAGGGTGAAGGGGAGAAAGAAAGAAAGAAAGAAAGAAAGAAGAAAGGAAGGAAAGGAAGGAAGGAAGAAAATGGAGGAAAAAGGAAGGGGAGAGAGGGAGGGAAAAGGAAGGAGAGAAGGAAAGAATGGGCTGCTTTGGAGAGCCAGATGCAATCATGGAAAGAGCCACATCTGGCTCCCGAGCCATAGGTTCCTGACCCCTGATATACGGTATACTCTGGATGACTGTTCTATGGTCAAGATGGCTACCTTTGCGTGTAAAACACCTTGTTTTTTTACCTTTTTGCACATGTCTGCTTTAATTTTCAGCAGGTTGACTTTCAGGCACTCTTCCACCTGCCCCGTCTGCTCCTGGGCGGCCGCTTCCTCTGCGCACAAGCTGGAAATCTTTCCAAACATAAAAGATATCGGGGTTGGTCCCTGCCTTTGGAGCAACAACCCTCCGATCTATACCTATATATTCTGGAAGATATTGATGCTAAAGGTGCTCCTACCTCATCCGAGCAGTGCATCTGCAGTTGGGGGTCTAACCGGTAGTCCAAGGCTGACTCCTCAATAATCACGCGGATCTGGTCTTCGCAGTCGGGAGAGAGGCGCTGTCGAGGGGACAAGGACAGGAAAGCCCTGCCAGTTTAACACTAAGGAAAGGATGGATTCCTTGCTTGCCTGTAACTCTGCTTTTTCAAGTGGCCACTTGGTTTTTAAATTTTGTTTTGATTGTTTATTAACTCCAGCCATATATATATACATTTGGCTCAGTGGCATAGACCGCAAAAGAAACTCCACAGGGTTGTTCACCCTTTCCTCGTGATCCAAAGCATATTTATTTATTTACAATGAGTCCTCCTTCGGGGGAGAAGAATGCTGGACTAGATGGGCTGAATAAATTTATTTATTTACAATGAGTCCTCCTCTCTATCTATCTATCTATCTATCTATCTATCTACCTATCTATATAATAAAAGTCAGTGTTTGCGGCGGTGCAGAGGGAGGAATATGTGCCAGCGTTTCGACTGGTTGTCACTGTCGGATTATTTGCATAAAGCACACTGGCCAGCCGCAGAACTCCGACACTCTAAGGCAGTGTTTCCCAACCACTGTGCCGCCCAACACTAGTGTGCCGTGAGTGATCACCTGGTGTGCCGTGGGAAAACCTCTCTTCCCCCCTTCTGCCGAACTCATAAGAACATAAGAACATAAGAAGAGCCATGCTGAATCGGGCCTCAGCCCATCTAGTCCAGCATTCTGTGTCACACAGTGGCCCACCAGTTGTACACGGGGATCTCTAGCAGAAAGGAGGGCAAACCCTCACCTGCTCCCGACCCCCACAACCAGTACCCGGGAAATCCTGCCTGCCTCCATCACACAGAGGTGGCACTTGGATGTCCATTTCAGTAACTACTGATTCCCTTGGTATCCATGAATCTGTCTAATCCTGCCTTGAGCTGTCCAGGCTGACAGCTGTCACAACCTCCTCTGGAAGTGAGTTCCATAACCCAATGACCCTCTGGGTGAAGAAATATTTCCCTTTATTAGTCCTAACTTTCCTACCTTGGAGCTTCAGGGTTCAAGGCTGAAAAGACCAAGGCGTTGCAACCTGATTTCATAAGGGAGCCGCTCCATCCCTTGGATCATTTTTGTTGCCCTTTTCTGTACCTTTTCCAGTTCCGTTATATCCTTCTTGAGGTGCGGAGACCAGAATTGTACACAGTACTCCAGATGTGGCATCACCATAGATTTGTAGAGAGGCAATACAACATTTGCTGACCTATTTTCGATTCCCTTCCTGATCATGCCAAGCATAGAATTTGCTTTTTTCACTGCTGCAGCGCACTGGGTTGACATCTTCATTGAGCTGTCCACCAAAACCCCAAGATCCCTTTCCTGGTTTGTCTCAGAAAGCTTTGACCCCATCAGTTGATAAGTGTATTTGGGGTTCTTTGCCCCGATGTGCATGACTTTACACTTGTTTAGGTTACACTCCTGCTGCTTGCGGGGGGGGGGGGAGGAAGGGCCGGGCGGCAGCGGCAAAGAAGGGGCTGTTTTCGTGTTTATGTGTACCAACTATTACTACATTTGGCATTGGCTGGACGTGATAGCCTTTCTAGTGATTGTGTAACAACTCTCCTGTTCACCAGTTTTACACGAGGGACTCGTCTAACGCCCACCTGGAATGATACAGGAGCATATATATTGAAGGTGGAAGCCTCATTATTGTTCCATGAGGTGTATTGATGCATAAGAACAGTACTAGTGGACTGCTTTGAAGCTGTATGGACACATTTTTTCTAAACACAGAGAGAGACTGACAGCTGTTGAGCAAGGCCTTCGTGTGTGTCTTTCTGCCATTCCTGCCAGGATATCTATGTTGTGTCCATTGAAACAGGCCCAGGTTTCACACGGAGTGTATAAATACATTTCAAAACATATTAACTATATGTATTACTGTGTTAGAGTGTCATTTTGTGTCATTTTGTATCATTTTGGTTGGTGGTGTGCCCCAGAATTTTGTAAATGTAAAAAGTGTGCCGCAGCTCAAAAAAGGTTGGGAAACACTGCTCTAAGGCACCAGACAGAGGGCATTGGTTGCCACTAAAGACAATTTGCATAAAGGACTCTGATTGGCCAGCAAAACATGGCGCACGCCTGAGCCAAGTGCCCCTCTCCCAGGCAGGTCAAACACAGCGAGTGGCCAACGCATGTATGTATTCACAGTGATCACAACAGGGTAACAAACCCAACTTGGAACTGGCTCCCACAGGCCTCACTCACTCACTCACTCACTCACCAGGTCCGCGTATTTCAGCTTCAGGCAGGAGATGACCTGTCCCTCCAGCTCCGAATCGTCCTTGGCTTTGCTCAGGATGCTCTGGCAGAATTTGGGGATGTCCGCTTTGCAGGCCTTCCTGAGGACCGGATTCAGGCGGTAATCTGCCAGGAAGAGGAAAGGAGTTTGTCAGAGTTCCAGTTTAGCTACAGCAGGGCTGTCCAACTGCCGGCCCTGCAGGTGTTTTGGCCTTCAAATCCCAGAAATCCTAACAGCTGGTAAACTGGCTAGGATTTCTGGGAGTTGAAGTCCAAAACACCTGCAGGGCCGGCAGTTGGACAGCCCTGAGCTACAGGAAAGGAGGAAGGGAGGGAGGATTGACCGACCTGTTTGAAGAATGGCACAGCTTTCACCAATTAGAGAAAACTGTGGCCTTTTATAATATGCTGTGTCCAGGTTGGTTCATTGGGTGCTCTGTTATGGCTGACGGTTTATACCCCGCTTTATCTCTCCCAATGGAGACTCAAAGCACCGAAACATTTGGAAGAACAGTACACTCTTCCCTCCGGCCCCATCACAAGCCTAAGAAGGAGACCACCGCTACCTGTGTTCTGAGTAATCTGGCGCTTGGTGATCATTTGCTTGCACTTGGGATCCATCACTTCGCTGTTCTTGTTCTGCTTCAAGCACTGCAGCATGTTCTTTGCATCGGCCTCGGGGCAAAATCTCTGCCAAAAGAGAGAGAGAGAGAGAGAGAGAGAGAGAGAAGCTACGGTTCAGTAAAAGCTTGGCCAGGATTCATTGTATTCTGGGGAAAGGAAGAAAGGCCAAGTCAGACAAGATTGCATTTTTCGTTCTGTAGCATAGATATGGGATGATGACTCAGGTGGGAACAAGTTGTTGTTTATTTATTTATTTATTTACATCATTTATATTCCGCCCTTCTCACCCCGCAGCAGGGGACTCAGGGCGGATCACAATGGACATATACAGGCAAACATTCAATGCCAAAGACATACAACATACATAGACAGACACTCAGAGGCAATTTAACATTCCAGCTTCTGGCCACCAGGGGGAGCTGTCGCATTCATTTATTCTTTTTCATACATCCTGGAGATTTTATGACCTCATAAATCAGTTAAATTACCCCCAGGTGGTACCTAAATTTCCTACTCAACAAATGCAACTGTCTTTTGGGTTGCAAAGGTCAACAACAAGCTACACAATTTGGTCGAGAGCTATCCCCGACCCGGGCAGGCCTCGAACTCATGACCTTCTGGTCAGTAGAGATCTTGTGCAGCTGACTCCCAGCCAGCTGCACCACAGTCCCGGTTGTTGTTGTTATGCTAAGTAACACGATGTTTGTTCCCGGTTTATCAATGTCATTTCCTAATTGATGGCCTGGTTTCAACACTTTTACAAAGAGTCAAAAGAAGAACAAGCCCCTCCTTTAGCAACGGCATTCTTACCTTAATCATCTGCTTGCAGACCCGCATGAGAGTGTAATCCAGCTCTGGGTCCATCATCTCTGTTTCTTGGAGTTTGAAGACTTTTTGGTGGCAGCGGGTGTTCAGCTGTTTCTTGTTTTCCTTCAGGCACTCGATAATCTGCAATTGAACAGCCATGGTTAGGGATGCGCCCCAAAGTGTCATCAGTTGGGAGTGCCCCCCCCCCCTTTCCAGCACCAACCGTTGCTTTGAGATCAGAGTGAAGAGAGGACCAGGAAAGCAGTTCCATCTTGCCTCCTGCACTGTGCTTATAAATATATTGTATATACATATAATATTGATATTATTATAATATAATACAATACTACTACTAATAACAATATATTATAATTATAATTTTATATTACATCTAATATTACTAATATATATTACAGTATAATGTTATATTACTAATAATATTACAGTATAATGTTATAGTACAATGTTATATATATATATATATATAATTTATCATTTTGACTTATATCCCACCCTTCCCGAAAAGGCTCAGGGTGGTTCACAGCAATGAACAACAAAACACAACATACTTGAAAACATACTAAAAACAGATTAAGACCAGAGTATGGGTTACAGCTTAGAGACTGAATGCCTGACGGAACAGGTTGGTCTTACAGGCCCCCCGGAAAGCCTGTAGATCAGTTATTGCTCGTGCCTCCTCCGGGAGGGCGTTCCAAAGGGTAGGCGCTGCTACAGAAAAAGTGCGCTGCCGCGTCGATGACAAGCGCCGGATCTTGAGTGATGGAACCTCTAGTAGGTTTTGATCCATGGACCGTAGTGGTCTCTGGGGAACATGCAGGGAAAGGCGGTCCTTCAGGTACACTGGCCCCAGACTATGCACGGCCTTAAAGGTTAGCACCAGCACTTTGACGGCAATCCGGTGCTTGATAGGGAGCCAGTGCAAGCGCTGTAGGACTGGAGTGATGCGGCACAATAGTGTCACTCCAGCCAGCAGTCGAGCTGCAGCGTTTTGCACCATCTTCAGTTTCCGGATTACTGACAAAGGAAGGCCAATGTAAAGGGCATTACAGTAGTCCAGTCTCGAGATGACCGTGGCCTGGATTACCGTGGCCAGATCGTCACCGGAAAGGTAGGACGCCAGCTGCCTTGCCTGGCGCAGGTGGAAAAACGCTGCTCTGCTCACGCTGGAGACCTGAGCCTCCATCGTCAGCAGAGGGTCCAGTTGGATCCCCAGGCTTTTAAACAGAGGCAATGGGCTAACCACCTCACCCTCCATTATTGGCAGCCGGAGTCGTCGTCCCCCGTCCCCCCCCCGGGCGACCCAGCCACAGGACCTCTGTCTTCGACGGGTTCACCTTCAACCTGCTGGCCCGTAGCCACCCAGTCACGGCTTCAAGGCTCTGATGGAAATAATCGGGTACAGAGTCTGGCCGGCCTTCCATCCTCAGCACCAGCTGGGTGTCATCAGTGTACTGATGACACACCAGACTAAAGCTACGCACCAGTTGGGCCAGTGGACGCATATAGGTGTTAAATAATAGAGGGGAGAGGATAGCCCCTTGGGGGATCCCACAGTTAAGGGGGACCCTTTCCGAGACCATCCCTCTCCTCCCCACCCATTGTCCCTGATCTTGGAGAAAGGAGGCCACCTATTTAAGGGCGGACTCCCTCACTCCCGTCAGGGCTAACCGGTGGATCATTAGAGAATGGTCAACTGTGTCAAATGCTGCTGTGAGGTCCAATAACACAAGCAGCGCTGGCCCACCTTGGTCCAATTGGCAGCGCAGCTGGTGTGTGATAGAAACCAGCACAGTCTCTGTCCCGTGCCCAAAGCGGAAGCTGGACTTGAAGGGATCTAATCCAGCTGAATCGTCCAAGAACTGCTGCAGCTGTCTCGCTGCTGCCCTCTCAATCACCTTGCCCAGAAACGGTAACTTTGAAACTGGGCGGTAATTAGAGGGAACCGAGCCATCTAGACCCGGTTTCTTCAGCAGCGGACTTACCATTGCCTCTTTTAAACTCTCTGGAAAAACTCCTTGCTCAAGGGAGCTGTTTACTATATTCAACAGAAGTCCACGTAACCCCTCCCAGCCAGACCTAACAAGCCAGGAGGGGCACGGGTCGAGGGAGCATGTTGTTGGTCTAGCTGCAGCAATGATCTTGTCAATCGCCTCTACGTCCAGCAGCTGGAATTGGTCGAAAGTAGGTTGTGCTATGGCAATAATATAATATATTGTATTTACATTTTACTTGTAAGCCGCTCTGAGTCCCCTTCGGGGTGAGAAGGGCGGCATATAAATGTTGTAAATAATTAAATAATTAAATAAAAAGAAAAGGGGAATGAGACGCTAGGTGGCAGCACTGCCGAAAGTTTGTCAACAATCAAAAAACGCTTGCAGGACCAAAGGGGAAGGGCAACATCCCAGGAACAATAGTAGTATCAGTATGGCCAGGGGAGTGCTAAATTAAGGGTAGGAACTATCAGGGTGAGTCTCAAAGTTCAACCAACGGCATGGGAATGAATCCAGAAGCACGCCCACCAAGTCAACAGAAGTTCTTTGCTTTCCGTTCAGGCATGGCAAAGAAGAGAGGAAACCAAGGCATGTCTGAACATGTTTCGGTGCAGAAGGTGTTCCAGGAAGCGCTGGGAACCAAGGCGAGGTGGCAATTAAGGGCATCCATTCTCAGGCTGACGTGTTCAACTGCAACTCCCATAATCCCCGGGCATCGGGACTAACTGGGGAATATGGCAGCTGCAGTCCAACAAGCTTCAGAGGATGCCAAGTGAAGAAAGGTGAGAAGAGAGTGCATAATATTAACTTACTAGGCAATATATACATGGCTCTTGTGTCTCCTCTCATCCTTCTCTTCTGCAGCTAAACATCCCCAGTTATTTAAGACACTCCTCATAGGGATTTATGGTCTCCAGTCACTTTTTCCTCTGCACCCCTTCCAGCTTAAGAGTCAATATCCCTCTTGAATTACTTTGCCCAAAATTGGACCCAGTGCCATGAGCAGGACCGGAGACAACTTGAAATAAAAGTGGTTTATAAAGGTACGGAGACAGGGGCGGTCTTTCCATTAGGCGAACTACGCAACCGCGTAGGGTGCCATCTTGGAGGCAACAGCGTGGGCCGCCGCGCCGCCGTATCTCCGTGCTGCTGCCGCGCTGCGCCTACAGGCGCTTCTGGGCATGCGCAGAGGTTTTGCGTGCATGCCCAGTGCCTACGGAGCTCCACTTGAACTCCGTAGGCACTGCGCATGCGTGCGAAAATCTCCGCGCACATGCGCTGTGTCTACAGAGCTCAAGTGAACTCCGTAGGCACAGCGCATGCACGCAGCCCATGCCACGTGCCTACGGAGCTCCATTTGAACTCCTGTGTAGGCACAAGTGAACTCCGTATGCGTGCGGCACTGCGCAATGGAGCCCATCTCCGCATGCCAGAGCTGCCTCTGGGCTCAGCGCATGAGCTCCGTGAGATTTTTATACACAGCGCACTTGAGCTCCGCGAACAGCGCATGCTCTCTCTGCGCACATGCGCTATGTCTACAGAGCTCAAGTGAACTCCGTCGACACAGCGCATGCGCGTGGAGGTTTGCGCGCATGCCCAGTGCCTACAGAGCTCCACTTGAGCTCCGTAGGCACAGCGCATGCATGCGAAAATCTCTGCGCACATGCGCTGTGTCTACAGAGCTCAAGTGAACTCCGTAGGCACAGCGCATGCGCGCAGAGATTTTGCGCGCATGCCCAGTGCCTACGGAGCTCCACTTGAGCTCCGTAGACACAGCGCATGCACGCGAAAATCTCTGCGCACATGCGCTGTGTCTACAGAGCTCAAGTGAACTCCGTAGGCACAGCGCATGCGCGCAAAACCTCTGCGCACGCCCAGAAGCTGCCTGTAGGCGCAGTGCGGCAGCAGCACGGAGATATGGGCCTCGCGCTTGGGAGCTGCGGGGGGGCAAAATAATGTTCACCCCCCGGGAGAGCTTGGACCACCCCTGTACGGAGATCATTACCGGAAGTGGGTTTATAATAATACAGCGGGTCGGTCACCTGAGCATTGCCGTAGGGAACGTTCTGGCAATAGTTTTTTATGTCCGACTTGCAGGCCTCGTAAAGGTCTGGTTCCAACCGGATATCCTCAGTCTGCAAGACAAAACAAGAGACTTTGTAAAAGTGGATATGAGAGAAAGGAGAATTCCAAATGAATATGGGAAGTCGAAACTAAAAACTCCTGAGATGGATTGGAAGAGAACCTTGAAGACTCCATAACACTTGTTATTGATTGTCCTTAGTCTTCACACTTTGATTTACCTTGTTCTTTGGATACTGCACCTCCTTTGATTGCCTTTCTAAAACTCCATTTGGATATAATGTAATACTCCTTTGGATGTGATGCTTCAACACTTTTGGTCTTGATAAAGCCCTTGCGAAATGGGCCATGGGGCCCCCCTGTATCTACTGACCCCGTCGACCTTCTGTTGATTAGCATCTACAAGCATAAACTCTTTTGAAATCTTTGGTGATGCCTCCTGTGTTGCTGTGGTGTTAATTACTTTCCATTATCATCAACCATTTATTTGTTCTACTATTGGATACCCATTCCTGCAACATTTACTCATTATTTCATCCAATTCGGATTTTTTGGCTACATAATCCGAATTACCATCCTCCTACCCACAGCGAATTACCATCCTCCTACCCTTGTCGCCCATTCAGAAGCAGCCCTGCAGCGCCTGACATCCTGCTTTGCAGCAGCTGCAGAACTGTTTGGGCTGGAAGTCAGCCTGAAGAAAACGGAAGTCCTCTACCAGCCCGCACAACAGGAAGAACACCCTCATCCCCACGTCAGCATAGGCACATCTGTGCTTAAGTCCATTCAGCAGTTCACCTACCTGGGAAGCATCATCTCTTCAGATGCCAAGATTGATAAAGAGATAGATCGCAGATTAGCAAAGGCATAGAGTGCATTCGGAAGGCTTCACAAAAGAGTCTGGAGCAACAAGCACCTGAGGCAAAGCACCAAAATCAGTGTGTACAGAGCGATCGTACTGTCTATTCTCCTCTATGGGTCTGAAACATGGGTCACCTATCGCCAATACCTACGACTCCTCGAACGCTTTCATCAGCGCTGTCTTCGCACAATCCTAAATATACACTGGACCGACTATGTGACAAATGTTGCTGTCCTTGAGCAAGCAGGGATCACCAGCATTGAGGCCATGCTATTGAGAGCACAGCTGCGCTGGGCAGGGCACATGGTCTCTAGGATGGAGGACCACCGCCTCCCAAAGATACTACTCTATGGTGAACTCGCCACAGGTCAGCGCAAGAGAGGCGCCCCCAAAAAGAGATAGAAGGACTCCCTGAAACAACATCTCAGGCTCGGCCAGATTGATCACCAACAATGGTCCACCCTGGCCTCACATTGGGAGGCATGGAGATGCACCCTCCACAATGCTGCGGCCTCTTTCGAGAAGACACGCCGAATGGGTCTCAAAGAGAAACGACAATGCAGAAAAAACTGCAACTTGGAAACAACATCACCTAAGGAGACTTTCTGCTGTGCTTTCTGTAACCGAACTTGCCTATCTCAGATTGGCCTTTTTAGTCATCAACGCGCTTGTAAAAAGCGTGGGATGAGTCCTTCCTAAGAATCTTTGTTTGCGAAGTAATGCCGAGAGAGAGTCCCTCAGCGGTAGCATACACCCATCCGCGTGGCTACCTGATTGATTTACTCGGACATTGATCTATAGAGTCTGGGATTTCCCCAGTGCCCCGCCACCTGCCTGGAATTCCGACACTTTTGGTGTATTTTGGGGAGATTTTCCCTTGATATTTGTACTTCCCCCATCTTTATATTCCATAGTGGACGCGAACATTTGTTACACAGTTCTATTCTGGTCCTTTAAAAACATCGCGTACCACCAGAGCTACGCCCGTGATCGATTTTCTCGGCGGTGGAGTGTCCTGACTGCGCCCCCGCGCTAGGATTTCCTAGAGTTACTCACACTGGTGGATGCTATCTACACTCGGCAGGCGACTCCGCAGCCCTTAAACTCACAGAGGGGGAGCGAATAGACTAGTTGCTTTGTAGCCCTCACATTTGAGGTTTGTTTTCATTTACTTGTACCATCTCCAGCAGGATTGTTCCATACTTGAAAGTCATTATTTGCATTGAGGTCTTTATTTACTTTAATTACACCCAGCACGCGCCACATCTGTCCACATTGGTGGTCACTTATATACATAATATTGTATGTTTCCTCATTGTTGTGTTTTGCCTGCGTGTAAGGTTTCCCAGTGTTTTCTCCATTGATTGGAAGAGAACAGAAAGAAAGACGTTTTTGGCTGAACAAGAGATCAAGAAGAATGAGATTTTAAAATTTGGTGATTTAAAACATGATTGTCAGTATGTATATGTGTGTGTGTGTGTGTCCGTCCTCTCTTGAGGATGACAGCTATCTTGGTTCCTGCCACAGCTCGTCATCTTGAGTTTTATTTATTTTATTTTAGTGGTTTTTGATGGTTTTGAAATGTGATTGGGGGTCTGTGTAGGGTTTTGGAATGTAATTGATGGTTTGTGTATGTTATTTTATTTGCTTAATTGTCCCGTCATGGAAAGACCGTCCCAAACAGAGAAACCTTCCAAGGCAGAGACACCAAATCAGCCCACATACACACAAAACCCCACTTGGTATGTTTACCACCCCCCAAAAAACAAAAAATTAAACAACAGGACCACAAATACAAAAAAACCACTGGACTACAACTCCCATGATCCCTCACACCACACCCTTCTGGCAGTTTAGAATGTCGGAATGCTGGTGGAAGGGAGGGAGGGAGAAGAGGCAAGGGGAGCAAGGACTGATACAGAAAGGGGAGGAATGGCAGGAAGGAGGGAAAGGAAAGAAGGAAGAGAGGGAAGGAAGGAAGGAGGGGAGAAGAAAGGAAAGAAGGATAGAAGGAAGAATGGATGGAAGGAAGGAGGGGAGAAGAAAGGAAGGAAAAAGGAAGGTGAGCAGGAAGGAGGGGAGGGGAAAGGAAGGAAAGGATAGAAGGATGGAGTGAAGGAAGGAATAAAAGAGAGGAGAACAAACGAAGGAAAAGGAAAGATAGCAGGAAGGAAGGGAGGGGAAGGAGAGGATAGAAGGATGGAGTGAAGGAAGGAAAGAGAGGAGAAGAAAGGAAGGAAAAAGGAAGGATAGCAGGAAGGAGGGGAGGGGAAAGGAAGGAAAGGATAGAACGATGGAGTGAAGGAAGGAAGGAAAGAGGGGAGAAGAAAGACACACAGAAACACATACACACACACATATATACATGCACAGAAATATACAAATATACACATACACACATACATAAACACACCTGTACTTACACACATCAACACATATACACGCACATACATATACAAACACACATATACATAAGTACACACATATACATGCATACACATATACATGACTACACACACAGTCCCCAAGTTAAAAAAAATCCCACAGCAACACGTGGCCGGGACAGCTAGTATGTATGTATGTATGTATGTATGTTTGTGTGTGTGTGTGTGTGTGTGTGTGTCTATATATATATATATATATATATATATATATATATATATAACATTATTTTATTTAAATAAAAAATATTTATTATTTTATAATATATTGTAGTATAATATAATATGATATAATATAGTATAATATGGTATGGTATAATATTTATTTATTATTTTATTTATTTATTTGTTAGATTTATTGGCTGCCACTCCCAGCCGGCTTGGGGCAATAACATAGTATGTTGTATATGTATTTTGCTTGTAAGCCGCTCTGAGTCCCCTTCAGGGTTGAGAAGGGCAGCATATAAATGTTGTGAAATAAATAAAATAAATAAATAACCCACTGGGTATTGCACAACCCTTAATGCCACATCAGTTATTTTTTAAAAACCCTCTGCTTGGACAGAAACTGAAAGAGAGGTTTACTCATTCTCCTGGTTCCAGAGAGTTGGCAGAGCCGGTCTCTCTCTCACACACACATTGCAAGGGCTTGGGAGGTCCTTTGCTCCGTAAAAGGCGCCTAGTGGTGGCAGAGTGCCTGGGAAGGCCAGCAGAAGCCCGCCAACCACAAGAAGCCCAATTTAGACTATCGGGAAGGATAATTACAAAGCGGCAAAGGAGTGGCAATGCCAGACAGGCAGGGAAGTGTTTTGGTGCGGAAAGGCCGGCTTCAGTCCTTACCATTTCAAGCTCCTCGACCCGGAGTTGCTTGCGGCACTTGACGGAGACCCGGTGCTCCTTGGCGTCCTGCAACGTGTCGTTGCGCACTGTGGTGCTCAGGCAGATCACAACATCCACCCTGGAAATAAAAGGGGAAGAGAGATTTTGCAATACCTTGGTCGGGAGATGGAGCTCCGCAACTCTGAGCACACAAGACTTGGGGAGATTTGCGAAGGGAAAAAGGGCCAGCCCTGATTAGGATCTGGAGGAGAGATCCTGGAGTTGGGAGGGACTCTCAAAGGACATCTAGTTCACCCTCCTTGTCAGGACTTCTAGACTTTCTCTCTACTTGTATGGCTTGGAAAATAAAGGAACTGTATCCAGATTGGTCTGTTTAATAGATACCCATGAAAGCATTACATCTGTGAATTTTCTCCACAACTTTCCCATATCGTCTCTCAGACCGACGTAATTTATTTTGACCCTGATTTGTACACAAAGACTTTCTCTAAAATGTTTCTCCAAAATGTTCCAAAATCTGGCTGCCAGTATTTATTTATTTTTTAAAAAACAAACTCCAAAATCAGGTCAGTAAATAACCAGCAACACTCAAAAAACCAGGGGATTCGAAACAAGAAACAATCAGGGCCAGCTCTCACATCCCACAAAGGATTTTCCCAGGCAGGAACCAGCCAGGCCTTGAAGATGCAAGGCCATTCACTACTAATCAAGCTGGCCAATCGCAACATTCATACTTACCCCAAACGGACAAGAATTCTTTCTCCCACCCTGGACATCAAAGCGGTTCTTGGACGATACAGCCGGATTAGATCCCTTCTAGTCCAGTTTCTGCTTTGGGCGCGGGACAGAGACTCTGCTGGTCTCTATCACAGACCAGCTGCGCTGCCAGTTGGACCAAGGTGGGTCAGCGCTGCTCGTGTTATTGGACCTCACGGCAGCTTTTGACACAGTCGACCATTCATTATTGATCCACCGTTTAGCCATGACGAGAGTTAGGGGGTCCGCCCTTAAATGGGTGGCCTCCTTTCTCTAAGATCGGGGACAACGGGTGGAGAGGGGAGGGATGGTCTCGAAAGGGTCCCCCTTAATTGTGGGGTCCCCCAAGGGGATATCCTCTCTCCTCTATTATTTAACATCTACATGCGTCCACTGGCCCAACTGGCGCGTAGCTTAGGTCTGGAGTGTCAGCAATACGCTGATGACACCCATCTGGTGCTGAGGATGGAAGGCCGGCCGGACTCTGTACCCAATTATTTCCATCAGTGCCTGGAAGCCGTGACTGGGTGGCTACAGGCCAGCAGGTTGAAGGTGAACCCGTCGAAGACGGAGGTCCTGTGGCTGGGTCGCCCGGGGGGGGTGGGGGGAGCTCCGGCTGCCAATAATGGACGGCGAGGTGGTTAGCCCATCGGTTCTGGTTAAAATCTTGGGGGTCCAACTGGACCCTCTGCTGACGATGGAGGCTCATGTCTCCACCGTGAGCAGAGCGGAGTTTTTCCATTTGCGCCAGGCTAGGTGGCGCCCTACCTTTCTGGTGACGACCTAGCCACGGTAATCCAGGCCACGGTCATCTTGAGGCTGGACTACTGTAACGCCCTTTACATTGGCCTTCCTTTGTCGGTAATCCGGTAACTTAAGTTGGTGCAAAACGCTGCGGCTCGACTGCTGGCTGGAGGGACACTATCGTGCCACATCACTCCAGTCCTACAGCGCTTGCACTGGCTCCCTATCAAGCACCGGATTGCCTTCAAAGTGCTGGTGTTAACCTTTAAGGCCTTGCATGGCCTGGGGCCAGTGTACCCGAAGGACCGCCTCTCCCTGCACATTCCCCAGAGACCACTACGGTCCATGGATCAAAACCTATTGGAGGTTCCATCACTTAAGATCTGCCGCCTGTCCTCGATGGGGCAGCGTACTTTCTCCGTAGTAGCGCCTACCCTTTGGAATGCCCTCCCGGAGGAGGCTCGAGCAATAACTGACCTACAGGCTTTTCGGAGGGCCTGTAAGACCAATCTTTTCAGACAGGCGTTCAACCTTTAAGGCTGTTAAATTCCACTCTGCCTCAATCTGTTTTATTATGCTTTTAATTATGTCTAATTATGTTGTGATTATGTTGTTCGCTGGTGTAAACCACCCCGAGCCTCCTTGGGAAGGGTGGTATATAAATCGAAATAATAAATAAATTAATTAATTAATAATAAATCATTCCACAGGTACATATATAAACCTCACTTGCCTAGTTTTCAACAGACCTCACAACCTCTGAGGATGCCTGCCACAGATGTGGGCAAAACATCAGGAGAGAATGCTTCTGGAACATGGCCAGACAGCCCGGAAAAATCACAGCAACCCAATACTGGGTTAAGTGGACCAATGGATTGTCAACTCCAACTATGGCTCTATAGTGTTTCGGCACAAAGTACCTTCTCCTCCTCCTGTTTTTACCCCCGTATCTTATCCAACCCCATCTCATTTTGGAAAGAAAACCAGCTTTTGCTTGTGGGTGGGAAACCAAAAGGGGAGACTGGGGAAAGGATCCCACCCAAAACCCTGGGAAACCAAGGTTGAGAGGGCTGGGTTAGAATTGGATGAACCAGGACTCAGTTTAAGGGCAGTTTGTCGCATCTGGTACGGAACACAGCCGCATCTCTTGCCACCTCGACCATTTCCCACCTACTTTTTCTTGATGTTGGGGCACAGCTTCAGCACGTCCTCCTTGCAGGCCATTTTGAACTTGTACGAGAACCGGAAATCTTTCATTTGAACCTATGGGAGGAAAACAAGGTCAGACACAAGAACCAAGATGGATGGCTTTCTCCTCTCCAAGCCCAGCCATTATCTGTTCCTCCTTCACTCCGCGCCAGAGAAGAGCAAGGTGTGACGTGTGGATGGATAAATGGAATTGTATGATTGGGGTCTGGCTAAGATGATTGCGACCTAAAATGGTATTATGAAGGGAATGACAAGTGCTGATGGAGGAAAACTGCTAACCTGCTAACATAACTGACCTGGGAGCTGCTGATGTAAACAACATGTTTACATAGCTAAAGATAATAAGGAAGTCAAAAACAATGCAGTCATGGGCAAACTTCCACCCTCTAGGTCAGTGTTTCCCAACCTTTTTTGAGCCGCAGCACACCTGGTCACTCGGGGCATGGCCTCCACCCGGGCCCCGCCCCCTTTCAATCCAGGCCCCTCCCTCTTCCTCCTTTCCCTCCTGCCTGCCTGGTTTCTCGGGGGCGATGGAGGCAGACACCTGAGTAATCAATACCCAATATCTGGAAAAGCGCTGTATCCTGGTGTCGCCACACCGTGTTGGATTGCAGCTGCACTGGGACACAGCGCTTTTCCGGATATCGGGTATTGATTACTCAGGTCTGTGCCTCCATCGCCCCCGAGAAGCCAGGCAGCGGTAGGCGCAGAGCGGGGCCGGGGGCCACTCGTCCACCAGCCGTGAGGCCTCCTCCTGCAGCAGCATGAAGAGCTCCAGCACCGCTGGGCAGCTGATGAGCAGCTACAGCCCGCCCTGGATGTAATCCAGCACGGCGGCGTCCAGGCCTGAGGGGAGGCAGGCCGAGGCCGGGCCTTCTCCTCCTCCTGCGCCGTGGAGAAAGGCCAGCACCAGGTCTCGCCTCGAAGGCGGCGCGGTGGTGGCGGGCGTAGGCCTTGAGCACTTGCCGCCCCACCTGCCGCTGGAAGGGGTCAGGCCCTTGCAGGATGAGCTGGGTGCTGAGCTCGAACATGGCCCAGCACTGTGGCTCGCTCAGTGGCGCCTCCGCAGACTCCACCACCCACCGCACGACCGCGCGCTTAAGACACAGGGGGAAGAGGGGGGGAGAGGCTTTCTCGCGGCACAGCAACTGATCCCAAACGGAACACTACTGTGCCGTGTCACAGCGGCTGGAAACACTGCTCTAGGTGTTTTGGACTTCAACTCCCACAATTTGTGGGAGTTGAAGTCCAAAACATCTGGATGGAGGGCCAAAGTTTGCCCATGCCTGGCTTAAAGAGAAGTTGTCAGTGTTGAAGAGTGCCCAATCTAGCAGATGGGGGAGCTTTGGACTGCCACGAAAAAGAGACGAAAGCTTGCTTGCCTCCTTGGCCTGAGCCAAGCGTAGAGAGATGCCCTGCCATACTCACCAGCTGAAAGTGTGTGACTCCGATGGCGCACTTCTCATTCATCTCCTTCTGGTGTTTGTTCTGAATGAGGCACTCCATGAGGTCTCCGGAGTCGATTTGGTTGTCTGCCATTTCCTGAAAGGGAGAGGGAAGGGCGAGAAAGGCATACGCTGACTATACCTGCCAAGAATCCGCCTCTCTTCCTGGCACAGCCTGCGGGCTGCAGTCAAGGAAGGAATTGTCGCTGCTGTTGTTGTTGTTGTGTGCTTTTTGCATCAACTCTGATTGATTTTTAATTATTTCCTAGTTTTCAGTTACCTTTTAAATTTCTTTTTACACTCGCTTTCAGTGACTGGCTCAACTGGGTGGCTGTGTATGTATATGTGTGTTTGTATATATAATATTCTAATAAATATATAACATTTAAATAAATATATTTTATATAATATTTTTATTATATATCTACACACACACACACATATATACGACGTTTCCATTTTCCCTCCTTGTGTGTGTGTAAAAAGTAATAAAATATTATATAAATAAAATAAATATTATATATAAATATTATAATATATAATAAAAATTGTGTCAGGAGCGATTTGAGAAACTGCAAGTTGCTTCTAGTGTGAGAGAGTTGGCCGTCTGCAAGGACGTTGCCCAGGGGACATTGCCCGGATGTTTGATGTTTTACCATCCTTGTGTGAGGCTTCTCTCATGTCCCCACATGGGGAGCTGGAACTGAAAGAAGGAGCTCAACCCACTCTCCCTGGGTTCAAACTTGTGACCTGTTGGTCTTCAGTCCTACTGGCACATGGGTTCAACCCACTGTGCCACCGGGAGCAAATAAAATAATAATAATAATATATAATTAAATATATATTTTATATATATGTTTTATAATTTTTATGTAAAATGTTTTTTTGCTCACACACACAAAGGAAAAATGGCAACCAACGTGGAAGAAAGATAGCATCTGTAGATCAGCAACATCTGGAAGGCCCCATTTCCCCTTAATTGAACCAATGGCTGGAAACAGAAAGGCACTTACGTGGCAGAAGGTCTGGATGATGGGCTCGCAAGCCCGCATCAACAAGGCTTCGATCTGGATATCCTGCCGGGGAGACATAAAGTGTTAAATCCAATCGGGGTCCCTAGAACAGAAGGTTGGATGCTTCCATGCGATGTTAGGCCCCTTATAAAATCCAGAGTATCTGCTTTGATAATCTGGATCAGTAGTTCCCAAAGTTGGCAGTGGGGCGATCTAGGGGGTGCTGGAAGACCCAGGATAATTTGGGGGGCGCTGAACCCCTGTAAGGGGGCGGTGGGGGCGGTGGCGTGAGCCAGGTGACAGGCTACCATCCATGTGTGTGTGTGTGTGTGTGTCTTCTTCCCTCCTCCTGCTCCTCCTCTCGCCAAGCAAGGGACAATAATAATAGTAATACCTTTGGGGTTCCCTTCCAACTGGTTGAGTCTTATAACAATAATAATGTCCTTCGACATATTTAGTGGGACGTGGATTCAGTGTGGTAACCAATTTATTAACAAAAAAAGAAACCGATTGCAAAATAGTCAATCGCGATGATTTGACGAAAATAGAGATTGGTGGCAGCAGACCAGGTTCATCCTTCTCATTAAGATGATTTCGAATGTTTTAACTTTTTTTGTATTACCTGTCTATTCTAAGTTCAATAAATAGTTTCATAATTTCAAACTTCAATGTTTCTAATTTACAACTTTCTTTATTATATTTTACAAAAAAAGGTAGAAATATTAATACATACTGTATATCTTTCTGTTTAATTGCTATTAAAAAATTTTAAAAATTAATTTCTTGGGGGGCGGTGAATAATTTTTTTTCTGGAAAGGGGGCGGTAGGCCAAAAAAGTTTGGGAACCACTGATCTGGATTATATGGCAGTGTAGATGGGGCCTTTTGGCAACCAAACTGCAACCATGCAGTTGTGTTTATGGGTGAGATACGTATGTAGTGAAATATTGCTTTACATAACTGAGGGAAGAGCTCCGGTAGCATCCAGATTGGCGCAAATGGGAAAATAACTTAACAAAAAAACTAATAAACTTTCTTGAACTCTGTAATAGTTTCGACACTGAACCTTTAGGATTTTTTCCACAAAAAAAGAATCAAAACAAGGATCACATGATTTTAGTTAAGAGAAACGACACTGTTTGGGGTTTGTTTTTGTTTAATCGTGCACACTTCTAATAAATACACAGTCAAGCATGGACACTACACCTTCCCCAGTGGGACAAAGGCCACTCACCTCCGACTCCAGCTCCGTCAGGTTCCCAACAATGTCTCTACACTCAGCGACCAAGTCGTCTAAATGGTCCTGGAGGCATTCGAGTTCCTGCAAAACCAGATAAAGGCTCTTAACACAAAATACGCATAAACACCTCACCACTTGTGAAAATTCCCCTAAAAATGCACACGTTCGTGCCTCTGGAGTGCCCATGCCTTCAGCTATATTTCCAGAAGCATTCTCTCCTTACGTTTCGCTCACATCTATGGCAGGCACCCTCAGAGGTTGTGAGGTCTGATGGAAACTAGTCAAGTGAGGTTTATATATCAGCCAGACTTTGAGGCTGCAAGGCTATTCAATGCTAATCAAGGTGGCCAATTGCAACATTCACACTTGCCTCCAACAGACAAAGAATTTTTTCTCCCACCCTGGACATTATTCCAGAGATATATAAACCCCACTTGCCTTCTCTGTTTGAGGTAGGTGTGAATGCTGCAATTGCTGCCTTGATGAGGATTTAATGGCCTAGTACAGACCTGGACAACCTACGGCCCACGGGGCGGATGCGGCCCGGCAACCGGTTCTGTCCGGTCCGCGGAGAAGGGTGTTGGGGGCGGGGCCAAGAGGAAGAGGTGCCGCTGCCGCCATCACATCGCGGGCTCTGTGGGACCTGTGTCGGCAGACAGCCCGCCGCTCCGGGGAACAATCATAGGAGCGGCGGCTTTGGAGTGCCTGCCATCCCGGGAGGCGATCCGGGCCTGCAGCGGGAGCAGTAGTCGACATGCGGCGGCTGATCGCCCTGGCGACCCGGAAGACTTGATCGTCTTCCGGTTCGCCAGGGCGATCACCCGCTGCAGGCCCCACTGCAGGCCCGGATCGCCTCCTGGGATAGCAGGCACTTCAAAGCCGGGATGGCAGGCACTCCATGGCAGGGCGATCAGCTGGGGAACGGCTGGGGGCAAGAGCGGGCAGAGGCCTCCAGCCTCCGTTCATCTGCTGCTCTGCTCTGCTGTGGTGGCGGCTGGGTCCGCTTTGCCATCCCCTGGGTTGGGTCCATTGGGCCATTCCATCTTGGGATCCTTCCTCTTTTGAGGATGTCAGCCTCCATCTTGGTTCGCACCTTGTCTTCTTGAATTTCATTTTATTTTATTTTAGTGGTTTTTATTATTATTTTATAATAATTTTATTATAATAAAATAAATAATATAATATGTTATATTACATTATAATTTCCATATATTATAATGTCTATATATACACTATAATATAATTATGATATTAATACTAATAATATATGAATATTTCTTGATATATTAATATGTTAATATTAATGATGTGTAATATATAGTAAATATAGTAAATAAATAATTAAATAAATTATGTAGATTAGAATGTAGTTCAGCCTTCAGGTGCGGCCCTCCATAATATTTTTTGGCTCTCGTGTGGCCCCTTGGAAAAAATAATTGCCCACTCCTGGCCTAGTAGTTCCAAAGTTCGGCTTCTTACGGCCTGGGGGAATCCTTTGTTCGGAGGTGATTAGCTGGCCCTGATGGTTTCTTGTCCGGAATTCCCCTGGTTTTGAGTGTTGTTCTTTATTTACTGTAATTATTTTAGACTTTAAAAAAAATATTGATAGACAGATTTTGTTGGTTGTCGTGCTAATCAAAGTGGCCAGTTGAAACATCCATACTTGATTCAAGCAGACAAGAGTTCTTTCTCCCACCCTGGACATTATTTCACAGATATATATATAATTCCAAAATACCTCTCAACCTCTGAGAATGCCTGCCATAGATGTGGGTGAAATGTCAGGAGAGAATGCTTCTGGAACATGGCCAGGCAGTCCTGAAAACTCACAGCAACCCAGTGATTCTGGCCATGAAAGCCTTCAACAACACATTTATATACTAATCAGAGCTTCATGACCCTCATCCTCTTCTTTGTTCTCTTTTTTTCTTTCTGTCAGAAATATTTTATTAAATAATAAATAAAAACTTATGGACAAAAGTGAACGCAGGAGGTACCTGTCCCGTCTCGGTCTTCTCGCTGCACCACTTTCCCAGGTCGATCATGCACTTGTCCTGGAGGGCCGGATCCAGTTTCACGTCCAAGGCACGCTGGTGCAGTATGCGCTGGACTTCGGCTCTGCATTCCCTGGACAGCTGCCAAGCGCAAGCAAAAGGCACCGATTTGCTCCAGAGGAACAGCCTCAGTCAGCTCACCCTGCTCCCCGGATTCGAACCGCCAACCTCTCAGTCAGCAAGTTCAGCAGTTCAGCGCTTTAACCTATTGCGCCATCAAGGATCCCCATATATATTACAAAAAAAATAATCAAAAGCAGGTAGCGCTAATATTTTTGGATGCCAAAAAGGCATTCGATAACGTGAACTGGAACTTTGTTACATCAGTTTTAAAAGAAATGGATATAGGGCATTACTACATGAATTCTATCGAATCAATTTACTCATACCAAACAGCCACTATGTCCATAAATGGGCAACAATCAACGTACCTTAGATTCAATGCCTTGGAATCATGGGGGGTATAGTTTTAGAAGGCCTTGAGCCTTCTCTGTCAAAGAGTCCAGATGCCTCATCAAACTATCAATTCCAGCATTGCATAGCATTGAGCTATGACAATTAAATTACACGTAACTTCCCACAAATAGAAACTCCGCAAGTGCTTCTGAAGCAGCTTCCCCTTTGGCTCAGCTCTAAGGTGACTGGATTACATGAATCTAATGCACACCCTAATTTTGGCAAGGTGATTGAGCCAAAAACAGTGAGCATTAGATTTGAGAAAATACACAAATAGTAACAGCAGCATCCCAGTGAAGCAGAGAACTGGTTGTATCCTTGATTTCCCCTAGAACTCCCTTAAGAACCACAGACAAACCCCAATTTACGTGGGTAAGCTGGTGGCGGGATATAAATTATTATTATTATTATTATTTGTCAGATGAAGGGGCGCATGGGTGCCTACCCTCCTGCCCTGCTCCTCGGTGCGATAGGCGTGCCGATAGAGGCAGGAGAAGACGGCCCCCGGAGGGATCATCTCGCTGGTCTCGTTCCATCCGCGCGTGTGGCATAACCGGGAGGCGTCCCCCTGGCACTTGCGGTACAGGACGGGGTCCAACCTGGGAAAGAAAGCGCTCATTAGGGCTCTCTGTAAGTTGACTTTTCGCTCTTTGCTTCTCCTATTTTTAAGGAGCCTTTCTTATCTGCTCCTCCAATCGGCAAAAGCAAGGAGATTTCCTTACAGAGCAGGATACTGTAGCTCAGGCAAAGGCCAACTTCGGCCCTCCCTTCAGCTGTTTTGGACTCCAACTCCCACAATTCCTAACAGCCAGTAGGATGTTAGGAATATATTTTATTTATTTATGACATGTATATTGATAATATTATAATGTAATATTATATAATAATACTACTAATAATAATAATATGGTATTATAATTATATATTTTATATTAATGTAATATTACTAATAATATTACAGTATAACGTTATAGTACAATGTAATAGATATTACAATATAAGGGTATAATCCGCAAAGTAAATCCATATACAGTCTCAAAAGTAAGCATCTAGTGGTCAACGAACAGAACTCATGTCAACGCGCTCTCGTTTCGCCGGGAGGCTTCATCAGGACCCGGGGCGTGGTCCACATTCTGCTTGGAGGCGTCTCGTTACCAAAGCATCAAACATTCATACGGAAAACAATTGCGCCGCAAATTCTGGCGGTATCTACGGATACCGGGCGAGATGCCCTCAAGCAAAATGTGGACCACGGCCCAGGTCCTGATGAAGCCTCCCGGCGAAACGAGAGCACGTTGACATGAGTTCTGTTCGTTGACCACTAGACGCTTACTTTTGGGACTGTATATGGATTTACTTTGCGGATTATACCCTTATATTGTTTTGGGACATATCATTTCCGCACCAGATGGATTTATCCCGCTTTAGTAGCGTCTTTGGGACTGCGTCCTTGTGAGTATACTCAGAGAAACTTTCCTCCTTTATTCTGCGTCTTTGCTTACTTGCATGTAAGCCACTAATGTTTCTGTTTGTATTTTGAATCAGTTCGTACTTACCTGACTATATATATTGTGTATTAAAGATATTCATATATAGAGTATAAGTACTTAGCCATATCTGGAGCTATTTGTGATTTTTTTCTATACTCTATTCGCCAGTTCACGGGCTGCCCTTCCCTTCCTTTGCTTGTGCTTCCAAGTCTATCTATTGCACAAGTTCTCTAAAGCAGCGGTTCTCAACCTGGGGGTCGGGACCCCTAAGGGGGTCATGAAGGGATGTCAGAGGGGTCAACAAAGACCATCAGAAAACACAGTATTTTCGGTTGGTTGTAGGAGTTCTGTGTGCCAAGTTTGGTTCAATTCCATCATTAGTGGAGTTTAGAATGCTCTTTGATTGCAGGTGAACTATAAATTCCAAAAACTACAACTCCCAAATGTTAAGGTCTATTTTCCCCAAACTCCACCAGTGTTCACATTTGGGCACACTGGATATTCATGCCAAGTTTGGTCCAGATCCATCACTGTTTGAGTCTACAGTGCTCTATGGATGTAGGTGAACTACAACTCCAAACCTCAAGGTCATTGCCTACCAAACCCTTCCAGTAATTTCTGTTGGTCATGGGAGTTCTGTGTGCCAGGTTTGGTTCAATGCCATCATTGGTGGAGTTCAGAATGCTCTTTGATTGTACATGAACTATAAATCCCAGCAACTGCAACTCCCAAATGACAAAATCTCCCCCCCCCCCCCTTCCAACCCCACTAGTATTCAAATTTGGGCGTATTGGGTATTTATGCCAAATTTGGTCCTCCAGTGAATGAAAATACATCCTACATATCAGGTATTTACATTATGATTCATAACAGTAGTGAAATTACAGTCATGAAGTAGCAACAATAATAATTTTATGGTTGAGGGGTCACCACAACAGGATGAACTGTATTAAGGGGTCGCGGCATTCAGAAGGTTGAGAAACAGTGCTCTAAAGGCTTGGTCACAAAGCCATGTTTTCACTCTCTTGTGGAAGGTCAGGAGGGAGGGGGCTGATCTAATATCCCTGGGGAGGGAGTTCCACAGCTGAGAGGCCGCCACTGAGAAGAAAGGCCCTGTCTCTCGTCTCCACCGATCACGCCTGCGAGGGAGGTGGGACCGAGAGCAGGGCCTCCCAGGTGTAAACTCCGCGGTGGTTCATACGAGGGAATTGTGGGAGTTGAAATCCATGACACCCGAAGAACAAATTTGCCCAAGCCTGCTGTAGCTCAGTTTGTAACAAAATTTCATTTTTATATCACACAAAAGTACAAATTAAATTCAGAATGCAATTAATGCCCCGAACAAACTGTACTTTACTGATAGTTTTGAGCCACAACATGTTAGATAGAACGCCTCCTGAGCTGATGAAGTAACAAAGAGACTTTCAATCTGTAAATGGTCCTGTTACACTATGTTCCTGGGTTATAAATGCCATATCCCAATTGGTTCTATCATTAAAACACGGGGGAAAGTTTATCAAACTGGAAAAACTTTGTTTTTGGGGGAGGGACATCCTGCAGCAAAGCTTGCTATAGTTGTTCAGTGAGTCTCTCATTAAGTCTGGCTGCTGCTGGGTTGCAAGGACTATGACTGTACACAGAGAGAAAAGTGTATTATTATTATTATTATTCCCTCGGCATTACTTCGCGAACGAAGATTCTTAGGAAGGACTCATCCCACGCTTTCTACAAGCGCGTTGATGACTAAAAAGACCAATCTGAGATAGGCAAGTTCGGTTGCAGAAAGCACAGCAGAAAGTCTCCTTGGGTGATGTTGTTTCCAAGTTGCGGTTCTTTCTGCGTTGTCGGTTCTCTTCGAGACCCGTTCGGCGTGTCTTCTCCAAAGAGGCCGCAGCATTGTGCATAGTGCGTCTCCATGCCCCCCGATGTGAGGCCAGGGTGGACCATTGTTGGTGATCAATCTGGCTGAGCCTGAGATGTTGTTTCAGGGAGTCCTTATATCTCTTTTTGGGGGCGCCTCTCTTGCGCTGACCCATGGCGAGTTCACCGGGATGAGGCTTCAGTAGTATCTTTGGGAGGCAGTGGTCCTCCATCCTAGAGACGTGCCCTGCCCAGCGCAGCTGTGTTCTGAATAGCATGGCCTCAATGCTGGTGATCCCTGCTCGCTCAAGGACAGCAATATTCGTCACATAGTTGGTCCAGTGTATATTTAGGATCATGCGAAGACAGTGCTGGGGAAAGCGTTCGAGGAGTCGTAGGTGTTGGCAATAGGTGACCCATGTTTCAGACCCATAAAGGAGAATAGACAGTACAATAGCTCTGTACACACTGATTTTGGTGCTTTGCCTCAGGTGCTTGTTGCTCCAGACTCTTTTGTGAAGCCTTCCAAATGCACTCTATGCCTTTGATAATCTGTGATCTATCTCTTTGTCAATCTTGGCGTCTGAAGAGATGATGCTTCCCAGGGAGGTGAACTGCTGAACTGACTTAAGCACAGATGTGCCTATGCTGACGTGGGGGTGATGGTGTTCTTCCTGTGGTGCGGGCTGGTAGAGGACTTCTGTTTTCTTCAGTATTATTACTTAGTACTATTATTACTATTAGAAATACATCAAGATTAGTACACAACAGACAAGATCACTCTGCTGGCCGTTGTATTGCATCACATGCCGGACACTTTCCAAGTGTCTAGAACTGTGTGATGTATCCGCGAATAATGTGTGCAGATCCCAGTAGGGTGGCCTTTTGTAGTTAACCGATGGTAATTTTGTAGGCGCCGATTTTGTTTAAGTGCAGGCCAAGGTCTTGAGGCACTGCACCCGGTGTGCCGATCACCACTGGGTCTCCCTTGACTGGCTTGTGCCAGAGTCTTTTCCAGTTGTTTCTCGTCAATCCTGTTGCCGCCTAGGATTGCAACATCGACGATCCATACTTGGTTTTTTAACATGATTGTGAGTTCAGGAGTCTTGTGCTTCAAAACTCTGTTAGTCTGAATTCAGAAGTCCCAGAGTAGTTTGATAGGTTCATTTTCCGTAACCTTTTCCGGCTTGTGATCCCGCCAGTTCTTTGTCGCAAGCAGATAGTATTTGTGGCACAAGTTCCAATGGATCATCTGAGCAACGGTGTTGTGCCTCTGCTTGTAGTCTATATGCGTGATCTTCTTGCAGCAGCTGAGGATGGGATCTGTTGTTTCATCTGCTTCCTTGCAGAGTCTATACTTGGAATCTGTCATCAACTTTTCAATTCTGGTTTTGTTGGCCTTGGTTCTAATGGCTTGTTCTTGGGCTGCCAGAATCAGGCCCTCCGTCTATTTCAAAGTTCCATTTCTGAGCCACAACCATGTTATTTCCTTGTCCCTTTGGCTCTCAATTTTTCCCAGGAACTCTCAATGGAGAGCCACCTTTTGCCAGTTTTCTCTTCTGCTCTGCATTGTCTTTTTATGGCATTCATACTTATATACGGCATTATTATTATTAATATTATTATTATGATCACTCACTTCCAATCCCGTGAGATAAAGTACTGAAGCTCCAGGAGCCGGTGCTCGCAATCCTCCACCATCTTCTCTGTGTATAAGTGTTCCATAAGGCAGGAGAGAATCCTACAAAAGAGCAATTGGCAAGTTATACCAAGAGATGAGAGGCTTGGAAGCCTTGGCAGGATATAAATAAACAATCTGTAAATAAAAAGAAGCCATCCTGTAAAGCAGGCCTGGACAAGCATTGGCCCTCCGGGTGTTGTGGACTCCAACTCTCACAATTCCTAACAGCCTGACTGTTAGGAATTGTGGGAGTTGAAGTCCAAAACACCCAGAGGGCCGAAGTTTGCCCAGGCCTGCTGTAAAGCCACACCAAACCCTTCCCCTCGAGTTGTGGTCTCTCCTCACACCTGAAAAGCCATGGTGCCATCCATTCTCCCATTTATGATGTGTTTTTCAGGCTATATACACAAACAGTTGCATCTGTCAAGTAGGAAATTTAGGTACCACTTTGTGGGGAGGCTAAATTTCTGGAATGTTTAATTGCCTCTATGTCTGTCTATATATGTTGTATGTCAATGGCATTGAATGTTTGCCTGTATTGAATGTTTACCAACTGCTGCTCTGGGCCAGAGTCAAGGCAGAAGGGGAAGAAAGGCAGCTCCATCTTGCCTCCTGACATTCCATCAGCTCAGGGCCCCTCTTGCTGTGTTTAAAATAATTCTATAGAATTATTTATTTAGATAAGTAATTTTATTTGTTTAAATAAATAATGTTATGTATTATTTTATAGAAAGTATGGTGTAATGCAGTGTTTCCCAACCTTTTTTGAGCCGCGGCACACTTTTAACATTAAAAAAATCCGGGGGCACGCCACCAACCAAAATGACACAAAATGACACTCTAACACAGGAAAGAACGGCTGGGGGATGGTGGCCTGCTGGGAGCAGCTGCTGAGAGAGCCAAAGCCGGGGAGGGGGCGGAGCCAGGCTGTGCCATGTCCCGCCCCCTACCCCCGGCTTCACCTCTCCCAGCAGCTGCTCCAGCCTTGAGAGGGCAGTGCCGAGCCAGCCTTGCCAGAGCCAGCACAATGCTGGCTTGGCACTGTCCCCTCAAGGCGGGAGCAGCTGCTGGGAGTGCCGAAGCCACGGGAGGGGGCAGAGCCATGCCCCGCCCCCTCCCCCCAGCTTCAGCTCTCCTACAGAGGAGGAGCATGAGCGGTGGACGGGCTTCAGTGGGTGAGGCTCCTCCATGCGGCTTCAGGGAGCGAGGGGCGAGAGTCATGGTGGGAGTCATGGCGGATTGGAGGCTGGGTGGGCAAATGGCTGAAGGAGGCGGCGCTCCGGTCCCTTCTTCTTTTTCTTCACCACTGCCCAGCCCTTCCTCCTCCCCCAAGCAGCAGTAGTTCGGCAGGAGGGGGGGAGAAAGGGGGGCAGAGAGCTTTTCTCGCGGCACAGCAGGAGGTCCGTCACGGCACACTAGTGTGCCACGGCACACTGGTTGAGAAAGACTGGTGTAATGTAATAATATATGATATAATGTAGTGTTACATTGCATTATAATTTAAAATAATTGTTTAGAATGATTCTATAAAATTATTTATTTAAATAAGTAATTTTATTTTGTTTAAATAAATAATGTTCTTTATTATTTTAAAGATAATATATTATAATATATAATATAATATAGTGTTACATTGCATTGCAATTTGATATAATATAATATAATGTCAATATATTGTATTATGTTATAGTATAATAATTGTAATGTAATAATAATAATAATAGTATGATTACGGTATGGTATGTGGTATATGCATTTGGTATTGGTGTTGTTGTATTGTAACACAGTATAATACTGCCAATGATAATGTGATACAATAATTATATCATGATATTATAATTTATATATTTGTATTACATGCAATATTGCTAACAATATTGCGATATGTTGTAGTGTTAATTGTCGTTTTTTCAGTTTGTTGTAAGCCGCTCCGGCAATATTGTTATATGTACACTGTAAGCCACTCTGGCAGTATTGTTGTTTGCTGTAAGCCACTCTGAGTCCCCTTCGGGGTTGAGAAGGGTGGCATATAAAAATAGTAAATAAATAAATAAATAAATAAAATAGGTGCATTGTGATCCGCCCTGAGTCCCCTGTGGGGTGAGAAGGGCGGAATATACAGTAAATGATGTAAATAAATAAATAAACTGTTGTGTACTACTCTTTTTTTTGAGGAGGAGGCCCTTAGTGTACTTAGTGCTTCTGTGTTCTGGATTCCTTGCTTGCAGACCCAGAGCATCTGTGCCTCGCAAAGACTTTATGTCAAAGCCTCTTGTTTCATGTCTGATGTAAGACTTTTGCTTTGATTTGCTTTTGGGATTTTCCTTCTCTTACTTTGCTGCTGTTTATTATATTATTATATTAATATCATGTTGTTGAAGTAAAGCTTTCTTTAGTTGCTTTAACCCTTGTTGTAAGGCTGTTTCTGGGGCAAATACAGTGACAACCTTGAGTTAGAGAGTTTAATTTGTTCCGTGACTAAGCTCTTAACTCAAATCGCTCTTACCTCAAAGTGAATTTTCCCACCGAAGTGCATTGAAATGCTATTAATCTGTTCCAGCCCCCCCCCCCCCAAATTGTTACATGTTTTAAAATTCATGCACATTCACAATAAAACAAGAAAGATCAACTTTATAACGGTAAAAGCAAAAGTTGTGGCAAGGAAGCACACAGTGAAGAGGCAGAAGCACCACTGTTTGCATACTGTACTCCTTCCAGCCTCCCTCTCTCTCCCTCCCTCCCTCTCTCTCTCTCTCTGCTTGAAGCCAAACAGACCAGGAATCAAAAACCATACAAAATCAACTAACCCACAGTTCCTCAAAGCAGACAGCAATCTCCCAAAGCAGACAACAGCATGAGGCCCGGAGGCTGCTCCCTTGAAGCCCTTAAGCCCTGCACTCTCATACTAGCTCTCACTCTTAACTCAAAATACTTATGTCTTATGTCAGAGCAAAACCCAGGCTGAGCAACTGCTCTTAAAGTGCACAAAGTTGTGGCAAGGAATCACAAAGTGAAGAGGCAGAAGCACCACTGTTTTCATACTGCGCTCCTTCAAGCATCCCCCCCCCCCCCCGGTCTCTCCGCATGAAGCCAAACAGGCCAGGAATAATAACCATACAACTGTCCTCAAAGCAGACAAGAGCAAAGCGGATAGCAATCCCCCAAAGCAAACACGAGCACAAGGCCCGGAGGCTGCTCCCTTGAAGCCCTAAAGCACTGCACTCTCATATTAGCGCTTGCTCTTCACTCAAAACAATGTTCTTATGTCAAGCAAAACATAGGCCAAGCAACTGTTCTTAATTCAAAGCACTCTTAAGTCAGGGCACTCTTAAGTCAAGGTTCTACTGTATGTGAATGGGAACTAGTATCACAAGATGGCAAGGCTCATTACGACAGACAAAGTGGATTGAGTCCATCAAGGACGTTAAGCTTGCAAGGCCTGAGCAGAACCATTACGGGGTCACTCGGAGGTCTCCCATGGTGCATAACAAGAATGAAGGCAAGCAAGTGATGTGAAGCCAAAGCAGGGAGGCTTCAAAGCTGCCTCCGTCACCTACATGGGGTCTCCGGCGCGGATGTGCTTGCAGGCTGTCTGTATCACTGATTCGCAGGCTTCGTTCAAAGCTCTGTCGATGCGGTAATCGGCACCTGGGTCTGCCTCTTGGATAAGTGTTTGAAGCTGGAGAAGGGAAGGAAGAGAAAGAGGGGGGAGTTTAAACAACCATGACCGAGCAGAATTATAAAGCGAGTGGCATCAGCGCCTACCCTCCAGTTAAGTTTCAGGGACTGCTTCTGTAGGTGTAAAAAAAACCCGTACTTTCACATGGATATTAACCACTCTTGCAAGTTAAAAGGGCAAAAAAAAAAAAAACATTTGCCAAGGAAAAGCCGCCTACGAGCAACTTATTTATCTTTCAGGCCGAAGCCAAGTAATCGCAACCAGCTGAAATATGCCAAAGGGAGGAGCAATCCCCCGTCCCCGTGAATCAGCTGCAGCAGGGTTTCTGTAATGCTGCCACTTCCTTTGGCCTCTGGAAATTGCAGGGCTGATACATGCCAGGCTAGATGGTCAAATCTAGTTATTTTGCAGGCCTGGAGGGTTCCCCATTATAATAATGATAATAATAACAACAACAACAACACTTTATTTATATTCCGCCCTTCTCACCCCGAAGGGGACTCAGGGTGGATCACAAGAACACATAGACGGCAAACATTCAATGCTGTTTTGTATTGACGTACACAGACAGAACAGAAGGAGGTTTTTATGCCACAGGGGGTGCTGTCGCTCCATCTTCTTATGATAAAGAGCTGTCAGGACTTCCGCATTCCAGCATCTAGTCTTCCTTTTCTTATGGCATTGTAAAAACCTCCCCCGCTATTTTATTAGCGGTACCTAATTTATCTAATTACAGCTAAAGAATTTTGAACTGCTTAGGTCAGGGCTCCCCAGGAAGTCGATCGCGATCGACCAGTCGATCCCGGGACCAAAGGAGGTCGATCCCAGCTGGATGGGGTGCTTCTCAGAGGGGGGCCCCAATCCCCGCCCCCTCCCCCGGCTTCGCCACTCCCAGCAGCTTCTCCAGGCTTGAGGATGGCAATGCCAAGCCAGTGGTGGCATAGCTAGCACAAGGCTGGCTTGGCATTGCCATCCTCAAGCCTGGAGAAGCTGCTGGGAGCTCCAAAGCCAGAGGGGAGGGGGCGGAGCTTGGCACGGCCTGGCTCCGCCCCCCTCTGGCTTCCGCTCTACCAGCAGCTTCTCCAGGCTTGAGGATGGCAGTGCCAAGCCAGCCTTGTGTTAGCTATGCCACCACTGGCTTGGCACTGCCATCCTCAAGCCTGGAGAAGCAGCGGGGAGCTCCAAAGCCAGAGGGGAGGGGTGGGGATTGGTGCGGCCTGGCTCTGCCCCCTCTGGCTTCCGCTCCACCAGCAGCTTCTCCAGGCTTGAGGATGGCAATGCCAAGCCAGTCTTGTGCTAGCTATGACACCACTGGCTTGGCATTGCCATCCTCAAGCCTGGAAAAGCTGCTGGGAGCTCCAAATCCAGAGGGGGGAGGGGGCGGGGCTTGGCGCAGCCTGGCTCCGCCCCCTGTGGCTTCCGCTCTACCAGCAGCTTCTCCAGGCTTGAGGATGGCAATGCCAAGCCAGTCTTGTGCTAGCTATGACACCACTGGCTTGGCATTGCCATCCTCAAGCCTGGAAAAGCTGCTGGGAGCTCCAAAGCCGGAGGGGGAGGGGGCAGGGCTTGGCGTGGCCTGGCTCCGCCCCCCTCTGGCCAAGCCCCGCCCAACCCCCTCCCCTCTCCAGACTTGAGGAGGTAGGTAGATCTTTCTGACTTGGTTTTAATATAAGTAGCTCGCATGCTGATAAAGTGTGGGCACCCCTGATGTACACAGACAGAACAGAAGGTTTTTGTGCCACAGGGGGTGCTGTCGCTCCATCCTCTTATAACAAAGATCTGTCAGGACTTCCGCATTCCAGCATCTGGTCTTCCTTTTCTTATGGCATTGCAAACACCTCCCCTGCTTTTTTTTTATTAGCGGTACCTAATTTCTCTAATTACAGCTAAAGCTGTTTTTGAACTGCTTAGGTAAACAGTGGGCAGGGGTGATGGTTGGCCGCTCATGCCAACCCGGGGTTCGAACTTGCAACCTTTCAGTTGATAGATCTTTAGCAGCTGCTGATTTAACCGCTGCTGATTTAACGGCTGTGCTAAACCTCTAGCCCATTGTCTCTTAAGCATCAAAAATAAAGACACAGAACTAGCGAGCCTCCCCTCCTCAGTGGGACTGCAAGTATGGAAAGTGAAAAAGCACAATTGGAACTGTCAAGACGTAATAGGCCAGGCATGGAAAAACTTGGGCCCTCCAGGTGTTTTGGACTCAACTCTAGCAATTCCTAACAGCCTACCGACTGTTAGGAATTGTGGAAGTTGAAATCCAAAACACCTGGAAGGCCAAAGATTTCCCATGCCTGCAATAGGCGTAAAGCTCTGGAGATTTCCAATTGATGCAGATAAATCTTCAAGGGTGCAGCAAGAAGGCTCCTGACCCAGAGACAAAAGCTCTGCAAGCTCAGTGGCAATGAGGCTGCAACTGGCATGAGAAGACCCCCATCCACCCCACTTCAGGCTTACCGACTGCTGGCAGTTGACTCCCAGGCTGCCCTTCTCTCCCCGCACGACTTTCATGAGGCAGTGGAGGGTGCGGCCCTTGCGGTGCAGCCCCGAGCAATGGTGCTCGATCTCGGTGCGGCAGCCAAGAATGATCTCTGGGCTCAGCGAGAAGTCCTCCATCAACATGCGCCGGTAGTCCAACATTTCTCCCTGGCATTCGCTGCTCACCTGCCGACCTGAGGAGAGTCATTGAGAGGCACCAGGTTGTAAGAGAGGGCCGCCAACACATTTCAGTAGCTTTAGGGAAGTGACAACAATAGTTAAAGTCTTAGCAAATAATTGGATGAGGTTTCTTGATCCCAGAAGGGGGCCTAAGTGAGAATACCTTTAACTCCCATTGTGTGAACATCTCTGATCCTGATAAGAGGTACACTCAATTGGATGGCGTGTTACATAGAAATAGCCAAGCATTTTGAATCATAAAATAAAATACTGTTTGATGAACATGCGATATATTGATTAGGCTTGTGCAGATTCGATTTGGCTGGTTTCCCTTGGCTAATCTGGCTGGTTCTGCTTGTTCGGGTGGCCTTAACGGCAAAGGCTCAGCCTCCATGTTTTTTCTGGTCGCAATAGAACAGTGGCTGCGTAGCTATATAAGGAGGATGAAAGAATCCACCTCTCTCTCTCTCCTGTGTAACTCAGAGTGAGTATCTGTCTATGTTGTATTGCGACTATATGATGACTCTGATTGGTTGAAAGTACAAAATGCACCAAAATCAGTGTGCACAGCTATCGTACTGTCTATTCTCCTCTATGGGTTTGAAACATGGGTCGCCTATCGCCAACACCTACGACCCCTCGAACGCTTTCATCAGCGCTGTCTTCGCACTATCCTAAATATATACTGGACCGACTATGTGACTAATTTTGCTGTCTTTGAGCAAGCAGGGATCACCAGCATTGAGGCCATGCTATTGGGAACACAGCTGCGCTGATTCCAGCCCGGGAGATGACTCACAGCATTGACATGTATTAGAACGCGGAAACGCGAAATCTCCTGTATCGACTTTTGAGTCCTTATTGTGTTACTACAACACTGGGGAGGAGCTGTCAGAGGTTTTGAGCGCCCTGAGGAAGCGGAGTTTACGCGAAACGGCAATCTTGGCGTCGTCAGCTTACCTCCAGCCGTTGGCGCCTGCCCATCCAGCTGCTTGCCAGCTCTTCAACCCACCAAGTTTCCCTTTCTGACTCAGTCGTTAGCCTATGAGTTATTATACTCTTGACTATTAATAGGGGTACACAGATTCTGTTGGAATATTGTACTTGGCCCTATACCATTGTAGGGGCATTACTATTGTTATTAAGTGAATCTGGAACACTGTGAATGAATTGCATTGCATTGTGCTTCTTGTGAGATTGTTATGCTATTTAGCACTTGAATTTGTTCATATGATTATACCTGTGATTTTTACCTCAAACACGTGTCTACGTCTTTATTCCCATAGATCTGCCCCTTTATGCCCTGTGGTTTAGCTTTGTGTATAGTGAGTTGTTACCAGTGATTGCTCTGTTTGTGTATTGAATTGCCATCCTCAAGCCTGGAGAAGCTGCTGATAGAGCGGAAGCCAGAGGGGGCGGAGCCAGGGCCAATGCCAAGCACCAAGCCCCAAGCCCCCTCCCTCTAGCTTTGGATAGCTCAAGGCTGGCTTTGGCATTGCCATCCTCAAGCCAGGCTTGAGGATGGCAATGCCAAGGCCAGTGGTGAGGCTTGATAGCTAGCAGTGGTGACAAGGCTGGCTGCTGGTAGAGCGCATTGCCATCCATCAAGCCTGGAGGAGCTCCCAGCAGCTGCTGGCTTGAGGATGGCAATGCCAAGCCAGTGGTGACATAGAGGCTGGCGGCATTGCCATCCTCAAGCCTGGAGAAGCTGCTGGTAGAGCGCCAGAGGGGCGGAGCCAGGCCCGCCAAGCCCCGCCCTCTGGCTTTGGAGCTCCCAGCAGCTTATCCAGGCTTGAGGATGGCAATGCCAAGCCAGCCTTGTGCTAGCTATGCCACCACTGGCTTGGCATTGCCATCCTCAAGCCTGGAGAAGCTGCTGGGAGTGCCGAAGCCGGGGGGAGGGGGCGGGGATTGGCTCCACCCCCCTCTGAGAAGCGCCCCATCCAGCTGGGATCGACCTCCTTCGGTCCCGGGATTGACTGGTCGATCGCAATCGACTTCCTGGGCAGCCCTGCTGTATTGCAACTGCCATAAGCTCTAATGGAAAGGAAAATAGGAGTGGGACTCCAGTAACTGGAACGCTACATAAAATGACATGGACAGCCAGATTTGGCCGTGAACCTTGGGTTCGACACATACGTTGGAGGACATCAGCCTGAACAAAACCACACAAGTCTATGGCAAGCATCACACGGGCTTCAGCATCAGAACTGTTTCCATCTACGTCAAATAGGAGTACATCAAATGAAACCGATTCTGTATGCAAGCCTATGCAGTAAATTATTTCTTCCCTCTGGGAGAAGCTTTTTCCTCCTCCCCTCCCTGTCTATTTACAGTCATTTTAAAAAGGAGGATTTATTTCTTGGTAACCAGAAACGAGTGGAAACACAAGGAGTCCTCACAAACAAGCAGGAACATACGGGCAAAGGCCTTCCTTCAGGCAGACTCCGCTTTAGAGCTTTAAAGGTCAATGTTGACACTCTAAATGTGACTCTGAAATTGATTAGGAACCAATGTTGCTCGGCCATAAAGAGCATCACTGCTCTATTCCACAACTAAGCGAAGTTTCCGAAAGATTTTCCATAGTATCCCTAATACAGAATACATTGGAAAAATCTAGGGAGGTTACAATGGAGAAATGTAGAGAGCAGAACAAAGGACTCTATGTCACATTTGTTGACCTCACCAAAGCCTTCGACACTGTGAGCAGAAAAGGTCTGTGGCAGATCCTGGGACGTCTAGGATGTCCCCCCAAATTCCTCAAAATAATTATCCTGCTACACAAGGGCCAGCGCAGTCAAGTCAGATACGGCAATGCTCTCTCGGAGCCCTTTCTCATAACTAATGGAGTGAAACAAGGTTGTGTTCTTGCACCAACCCTATTTACAATCTTCTTCAGCATGATGCTCCAAAGGGCTACGGCAGACCTCGAAGAAGATGGCATATATATACGCTATCGTACTGATGGCAGCTTGTTCAACTTAAGCCATCTGAGGGCTCACACTAAGACTCTAAACTATCTAGTCCGTGAGCTGCTTTTTGCTGACGATGCTGCCCTTTTCTCCCATTCAGAAGCAGCCCTGCACCGCCTCACGTCCTGCTTTGCAACAGCTGCAGAGCTGTTTGGGCTGGAAGTCAGCCTGAACGAAATGGAAGTCCTCTACCAGCCCGCACCACAGGAAGAACACCACCATCCCCATGTCAGCATAGGCACATCTGTGCTTCAGTCCGTCCAGCAGTTCACCTCCCTGGGAAGCATCATCTCTTCAGACGCCAAGATTGACAAAGAGATCAATCACAGATTAGCAAAGGCATAGAGTGCATTTGAAAGGCTTCACAAAAGAGTCTGGAGCAACAAGCACTTGAGGCAAAGCACCAAAATCAGTGTGTACAGAGCTATCGTACTGTCTATTCTCCTCTATGGGTCTGAAACATGGGTCACCTATCGCCAACACCTACGACTCCTCGAACGCTTATATCAGAGGTGTCTTCGCACAATCCTAAATATACACTGGACTGACTATGTGACTTATGTTGCTGTCCTTGAGCAAGCAGGGATCACCAGCATTGAGGCCATGCTATTGGGAACACAGCTGCGCTGGGCAGGGCACGTGGTCTCTAGGATGGAGGACCACCGCCTCCCAAAGATACTACTCTACGGTGAACTCGCCATGGGTCAGCGCAAGAGAGGCGCCCCCAAAAAGAAAAATAAGGACTCCCTGAAACAATATCTCAGGCTCGGCCAGATAGATCACCAAGAATGGTCCACCCCGGCCTCACATCGGGAGGCATGGAGACTCACTATCCACAATGCTGCGGCCTCTTTCGAGAAGACCCGTCGAATGAGTCTCGAAGAGAAACGACAACGCAGAAAGAACCGCAACTTGGAAACAACATTACCCAAGGAAACTTTCTCCTGTGCTTTCTGCAACCGAACTTGCCTATCTCAGATTGGCCTTTTTAGTCATCAACGCGCTTGTAAAAAGTGTGGGATGAGTCATTCCTAAGAATCTTAGTTCGCGAAGTAATGCCGAGAGATGGGGGAGTTGTCGGAGGCCAATCCCACCAGCCTGCAAAAAACCAATCCAGTCAATTATTCAAAGGAAGTGTTTTGGGTGCCCCTCCCCTTGGGTCCGTCCCCCCCCGGCACATAACTATTCATTTGGAGGGCTTTCCATACATTTCTCAACTGGAAATGGCACAGACGGTGTCTTCCAAGTGGGTTGGACTGGTTGGCCTTTGGGGATCCCTTCCAACACTATGAGTCTATGAACCAAAAATAAAAGGATGCTCGCTCGCTCTCTCTCTCTCTCTCTCTCTCTCTCTCTCTCTCTCTCTCTCTCTCTCTCTTTCCTGCCCAAGGTCATCTTGCACAGCAACCAAAGCAGCCTCCGCTCCAAATCCGGGCCCAAAGCCAAACCCAAATGGCTCCAGGGAGTCGGCATCATTCAGAAGCGCCTGAAGCAGAACGGCAAATGACCGGAAAGCTCCCCGCCACAAAGGAGTCCGAACAAGATGCCACGGGGGCAGAAAGGCAACGCTTTTGTCAGGTCTTTCCGAGGGCGGCACGGCCCAGAACACAAACCGCCCTCTCCTCTGGAAAAGGACTATTCAGCAGAGAAGAGCCTGAGGGCACAGCCTGGGGCTTTGGGAAGAGGCGATGGAGTTCTGCTGTTCTTACTTTCATCCTTGGCCTTCTCTGTGATTAAGATGTAGCAGATTGCAGTCCGGACTGCGCTGGGCTGCTAATAGGCACAGAAGAAAGACAATGCGCACTGTCACAGGACATAGAATAAGAGAGTTGGAAGAGACCACATGGGACATCTAGTCCAACCCTCTCTTCCGTGCAGGAAAATCACAAGAGCTGGGCATGTTTAGCCTGCAGAAGAGAAGGCTGAGACATGAGGAGGGCCAGGGATCAAGATATGAAAGGAAAGGGCCTGAGGCTGTTAGGAATGGTGGGAGTTGCAGTCCAAAACAGCAGGAGGGGCCACATTTGCCCATGCCTGTGTCAAACCTGAAGGCGCAGGTTCGCAGCCTGGGAGTGATCCTGGACTCATCGCTGAGTCTGGAACCCCAGGTCTCGGCAGTGGCCAGGGGAGCTTTTGCACAGCTCAGGCTTGTGCGCCTGCTGTGCCCGTATCTTGGGAAGTCAGACTTGGCCACGGTCGTCCACGCTCTGGTTACATCCCGTATAGACTACTGCAACACTCTCTACGTGGGGTTGCCTATGAAGATTGCCCGGAAGCTGCAATTAGTCCAGCGCACAGTGGCCAGACTACTAACGGGAGCGGGGTACAGGGAGCGCACAACTCCCTTGTTGCGTCAGCTCCACTGGCTGCCAATTAGCTTCTGAGCACAATTCAAAGTGCTGGTGTTGACCTACAAAACCCTATACGGTTCCGGCCCAGTTTACCTGTCCGAACGTATTCTCCCCTATGAACCTTCAAGAGTGCTATGATCGTCTGGAGAGGCCCTGCTCTCGGTCCTACCACCTTCGCAGGCGCGTCTGGTGGGGACGAGGGACAGGGCCTTTTCCGTGGTGGTCCCCCGGCTGTGGAATTCCCTCCCAAATGAAATCAGATCCGCCCCCTCCCTCCTGACTTTTAGGAAACGGGTGAAAACATGGCTGTGCAATGAGGCCTTCGCAGAGTGAAGGAGGAGATCGCGAAGCGACTAAAGTCGCTAACCACTGATACGGACCGAATATATGGATTGAGTTGGACTTGGTTTTACTTTGGTGAAAGGCTTTTTAAATGTGTTTATTGTAAATTTTATTGTAAATGTATGATGTTTTTAGATTTTAAATGTTAGCATTGAATACTTGCTGTTTGCCGGTCTGAGTCCCTCCTCGGAGGTTAGAACGCAGGCCGGGGTAGAAAAGTTTTAAATAGATAAATAAATAAATAAACCTAAGACATTTCCATCCTCATCATCATCCCCAGGAGACATTGCTGAAATGTGGATAATAGCAATCCCTACATTTTGAAGCATACCAGTTCTGGAAAGGAGTATTTTTGGATTGTTGGTAAGTGAAACTATGATATCAGCTCCATGGATGCGTTGAGAAAACTGTCTCTAGGCGTAGCGGCGGCACCACCACAAACACCAGCATTCTTGGCAAGAACAAACCCGCTCCTCAATAAATGCCTTCTTTCTCATGCTCATTCCCCCCTCTCATTAGAATAGCAGAGACATTATATTCCTCAGAGAGAAGGGTAGGAATTCTTTCTATTTCTAACTTTCGTTTCCAAAATGACAACAGTGGGATGAATCACTGGGAGAGACATAACCACAGCAACAGTCAAAGGGGACAAAATATATCAAACGAGGAAGAGAAAACAACATTAGACTGGATCAGATAACATCTCTGTATTTTAACTCTGTGTATTGTGTTGTTTGGGCTGGAAGTCAGCCTGAAGGAAATGGAAGTCCTCTACCAGCCCGCACCACAGGAAGAGCACCATCATCCCCACATCAGCACAGGCAAATCTGTGCTTAAGTCCATCCAGCAGTTCACCTCCCTGGGAAGCATCATCTCTTCAGACACCAAGATTGCCAAAGAGATAGATCACAGATTATCAAAGGCATAGAGTGCATTTGGAAGGCTACACAAAAGAGTCTGGAGCAACAAGCACCTGAGGCAAAACACCAAAATCAGTGTGTACAGAGCTATCGTACTGTCTATTCTCCTCTATGGGTCTGAAACATGGGTCACCTATTGCCAACACCTACGACTCCTCAAACGCTTTCATCAGCGCTGTCTTTGCACAGTCCTAAATATACACTGGACCGACCATGTGACTAATGTTGCTGTCCTTGAGCAAGCAGGGATCACCAGCATTGAGGCCGTGCTATTGAGGACACAGCTGCGCTGGGCAGGGCACATCTCTAGGATGGAGGACCACCGCCTCCCAAAGATACTACTCTATAGTGAACTCACCACAGGTCAGCGCAAGAGAGGCGCCCCAAAAAGGAGATATAAGGACTCCCTGAAACAACATCTCAGGCTCGGCCAGATTGATCACCAACAATGGTCCACCCTGGCCTCACATCGGGAGGCATGGAGACGCACTATCCACAATGCTGCGGCCTCTTTCGAGAAGACACGCCGAATGGGTCTCGAAGAGAAACGACAACGCAGAAAGAACTGAAACTTGGAAACAACATCACCCAAGGAGACTTTCTGCTGTGCTTTCTGCAACCGAACTTGCCTATCTCAGATTGGCCTTTTTAGTCATCAACGCACTTGTAAAAAGCGTGGGATGAGTCCTTCCTAAGAACTTCATTCGCGAAGTAATGCCGAGAGTATTGTGTTGCATGTGTCTTAATAGTGTTTTATCACTTCTTGGATTTTATTATTATTGTTTCCAAAGTGTACACACTATAACATAACTACTGGTATATAAAGCTACCAAGAGTAAGAATTTTACACTTTATAAAAATAGTAAAACATATGTATCTTATTTAAAAGAAAACTTCTCGACCCCACACCAATAGGCCTTACAACATTTTGCCCTATCAAAGATCTCAGCAATGTGTGTGCGCATATCTACATGATTCCTGTTCTGGAGCGCAACAATATCTCCCATCCAGACATTACCTCTGTGCACAGCGGATTCCAGGCACATGAGCAGGTAGGAGAGGCGGGCCTCCCGGGAGCGAGGCAGGTTCTCCACATTGCAGCGGTACTTCTTCAGGTCGCTTTTGCAGGACTTTGCCAAGGAGTAGCTGACCTTGTAGTCTTGTGCAATCAGCTTCTGCCGCGTTGTCAAGGCATCGCGACACTGGAGAAGGAGAAGGAGACACAAGTTTTCAAGAGGGTATTGATTTTGTCATTTAGGAGTTGTAGTTGCTGGGATTTATAGTTCACATACAATCAAAGGGCATTCTGAACTCCACCAACGATGGAATTGCACCAAACTTTGTATGCAGAACTCCCGAGACCAACAGAAAATACTGGAAGGGTTTGGTGAGCATTGACCTTGAGTGAGTAATAATAATTATTATTTATTTATTTACTATTTTTATATGCCGTCCTTCTCAACCCCAAAGGGGACTCAGAGCGGCTTACAGCAAACAACAATACTGCCAGAGTGGCTTACAATGTACATATAACAATATTGCTGGAGTGGCTTACAGCAAACAATAATCTGATGCATCTGGGAGCCCAGTCCCTGCTTTGCACAATGCCCAAAAGGTATGAGCACAGGTGGAAGAAAAACAACACAAGTGTAGAAATACCCTATAGCCAATGCGTCCCACCTGACCCTGGTTGCTAAGCAGGGACGGTCCTGGCTCGCACTTGGATGGGAGACAATGAATGAAAACCAGGTGCCATGGGCTACATTATGGAGAATGGAAGTGTTATAACCACCTAAGGCAGTGTTTCTCAACTTTCCTAATGCCGCGAACCCTTTATACAGTTCCTCGTGTTGTGGTCATCTCCAACCATAACATTTTTTTCGTTGTGACTTCATAATTGTAATTTGGCTCCTCTTATGAATTGTGATGTAAATATCTGAGATGCAGGATGTATTTTCATTCACTGGACCACATTTGGCACAAATACCCAATATGCCCAGATTTGAATACTGGTGGGGTTGGGGGGTAATTGATTTGTCATTTGGGGGTTGTAGTTGCTGGGATGTATAGTTTGCCTCCAATCAAAGAGCATTCTGAACTCCACCAGTGATGGAATTGGACCAAATTTCCCACACCGAACTGCCATGACAAACCCAAAATACTGAGCTTGAGTTTGGGAATTGTAGTTCACCTACATCCAGAGAGCACTATGGACTCAAACAATGATAGATCTGGACCAAACTTGGCAGGAATACTCAATATGCCCAAATGCGAACACTGGTGGAATTTGGGGGAAATAGACCTTGACATTTGGGAGTTGTTGCTGCTGAGATTTATAGTTCACCTACAATCAAAGAGCATTCTGAACTCAGTCTCCACCAATGATGAACCAAACTTGGCACACGGAAGTCCCATGACCAACAGAAAATACTGAAAGCATTTGGTGAGCATTGACCTTGTGTTTGGGAATTGTAGTTCACCTATATCCAGAGAGCACTATGGACTCAAACAATGATAGATCTGGACCAAACTTGGCACGAATACTCAATATTGCTGTTGTTTTTAATTGTTTTTAACTGCTTATTGCCTGTATTTTACTGTGCCCTTCGGCTCTTGTAAGCCGCCGCGAGCCTCAGGGAGTCGGCGGCATAGAAGCCTGAATAATAAATAAATAAATATGCCCAAATGTGAACACTGGTGGAATTTGGGGAAAATAGACCTTGACATTTGGGAATTGTAGTTGCTGGGATTTCTAGTTCACCTACAATCACAGAGCATTCTGAACCCCACCAAGGATAGAATTGGACCAAACTTCCCACACAGAACCCCAATGACCAACAGAAAATGACCCCAAGGCTGAGAAACACTGAACTAGAATAAATAATAGTACAGAACTGACAGAGCTGTACTATATATAACACTACTAGCTTGGGGACCCGGCGCTGCCCGGGTTATTTGAGAAAGGCATTTTGTGCCAAGGTTGGTCTTTATCTGTTGTTTATGTGGCTTGCAGTGGTCTCGGGAAGTGAGGGAAGGTGCTGGGAGTCCCATCGTCCATGGTCCATCCTCCTCCAAACTGCACCAGGATGTAGAGTGGGTCATGGGGATTCTGTGTGCCAAATTTGCTCTTGCTTAGTTATTGGATGAGGGTCGCAGCAGTCTTGGGAAGTGAGTGTAGGTACTTCAAGTCCCATCATCTGTGGTCCATCCTCCTCCGAACTGCACCAGCATGTAAAGTGGATCATGGGGCTTTGTGTGCCAAGTGTGGTCATGATCATGCACTGGATGAGGGTCGCAGCGTACTCGGGAATTGAGTGGAGGTACTTGAAATCCCATCATCCATGGTCCGCCCTCCTCTAAACTGCAGTAGGATGGAGTGTGGTTCATGGGGGCACTGTGTGCCAAGTTTTGTCTTTATCGATCTTTGTTCAGGGCTGCAGTGGTCTGTGGGGAATGAAGGGTTTCAAAGTACTACAAATCCCATAATCTGTGGAGGTACTTCAAGTCCCATCATTTATGGTCCACCCTCCTCCAAACTGCAGTAGAATGTAGTGTGGGTCATAGGGGCTCTGTGTGGCAAGGTTGGTTACTGTCAATTCAGGCCGTACACAATGTCCCATGAGCTGAGGCCTTTTCGGGAATATCAAGTTAATGGAGCCTTACTGTCAATTCGGGCCTTAAACAGTATCACATTAAGTGAGGCCTAGTCAGGAAAATCAAGTTAATGAAGCGTGAATGTCAATTTTGGGTCTAGTCTGTGATTAGAATGGGTCATGTGGGCTCTGTGTGCCTTGGACTTCAACTCCAGCCATTTCTGTGTGCCTCAGGCCCTTTTCTTTCCTCTCTGTGCTGCCTAGGAATTTTGGAATGTTGGGAGTCTGGCCAATCAGAGACATTATGCAAATAATCCCACAGTGGCAACCAATCGAAACGCTGGCACATATTCCTCCCTCCGCACTACCGCAAACATTGACTTTTATTATATACATAGATAGTAGGCATGTTTTAGAACCCAAAAATGGCGATTCTAAAATCAAATGGGGGGGGGATTTTTTTTTGATTAGTAAAAGAAAGACTTACAAAAAATTTTCCAAAAATTTCTAAAATGTAACTTAAGTACTAACGAAATTCGTTAGTAATTCGTATGCCAGAGCATGCGCATTCCAGATGGTTTTGGCCTACAACTCCCAGAAATCCTAACAGCTGGTAAATTGGCTGGGATTTCTGGGAGTTGTAGGCCAAAACTTGAATAAATCACACTGAATTCTAGATGGGACCCTCCAAATAGGAAGGAGGGAGGGAGGGGGAGGGAGGGGGTATTCTATTCTTGGAAGCAGCAAAAGAAAAGGAGGAGGAACCCCCCCCCGCTCCTCGCTGCCTCTCTCTCACCCCGATCCCGAGGGAGCGAGGGCCCAAGTTTGCCCAGGCTGGTCATATACCTACATTCCATGCACATGCAATAATACAGCAGTAATAACAATGGGTATAAGAAGAGGTAAAATTCAAACCGAAGTATTCTGACTGTGCTCCCTCCTCAAACTGCAAAAGGCTCTTCTCTATGAGCCCGGGAAAAGCCAAAACCCCGAGCCCGGGAAAAGCCAAAACATACATATTCCCAAAGAATATGTATGTGTGTGCTTCCTGGGTGCACACACATACATATTCTTTGGGAGGGATTTGCTGCAGAATCTTCTCTATGAGCCCGGGATTCTGCAGCAAATTCCCCCAAGAATATGTATGTGTGTGCTCCCAAGCAGCAACGCTGGCTTTTCCGGGCTAATAAGAGAAGAGCCCGTTTGCACCGCATGAGGAGAGACCAGTCAGAATACTTCGGTTTGAATTTTACCTCTTGTTATTGTTATTACTGCTGTATTATTGCATGTGCATGGAATATAGGTATGACCAGTTGGATTACTTATAATATTAGGCACTTACAGTAGCATTCATTCTATTATACATTAGGTTGGTTTCTCACCCCAATACTCTTTGATGCTTTAGATCCTGGCAGGCAGGAGAGGCAGGGAAGCCTGGAAAAAATGTAAACAGAGAGGTTTACTCAGAAGTAAATCCACAAAGGAGGGCCTTCATCCAAAGTGCCCTCCTTTGCAGATTTACTTCTGAGTAATCCTCTCTGTTTACATTTTAACCAGGCTTCCTTCCAGAAGAGGGACGGAGAGAGTTTAGGGCGTGAATTGCCATAATATTGGCACGGGAGGCGGGAGGCTGGTGTGAGAGAAGGAGGGTGCCCCCTTACGCCCCCTTACGACCTAATAACGACACTTAAGAAAATCCTGGCCCCCGAAGTTCGAAAAAGGAAGTCCACTTCCTGGTTGGCGTTCCAGGTGCGGAAATACTCGAAAGTAGCATTTCTTACGAATTTCTTACGAAACGAATCATTTTCATAACTTTTTTCTCATGCCGAATAGATAGATAGATAGATAGATAGATAGATAGATAGATAGATGTATGGGGGGGCGAATGAGTACAGATCTGGAAATAGTCAATGTAACAATGCAAATGTATTTGTGTTACATGTTTCTTTTAAATGAAAGAATTGAAATTAAACAAAACAACAGTAGAAAGAAACAGACATCAAAGGGTCGCATTAGACACAATGGGGAAGAGACATCAACTCGTCATTCGGATTTAACACCTACCTTTTCACTCATCGACTCTTCAAATTTGTGGTTAAAGAGACACTTGTAAACCCGTCCTTCTCCAGCTTGAGTCTGTGTAAAAAAATAAATTAAATAAATGAGATGGATGACAGAGTGTGCCTGACAACACTTTAGGATAAAGCCAACACACATAAACACGTACGCACATACACTCACAAACACGTCTTTTTAACAAACCTGCAGATATGCACTAGAACTAAATTAAAGGGACTGATTGTACAAGACCGAAAATGCATGCTTGAGAAATGGACTGTATTGCTTTATTTCCTATGTTTATTGTATAGCGTCTGCAAAAAATGCCCATACACATAACTCGCACAATGTTGATCTATTGTGGTGTGAGCTGCAGTATTGCAATCTATCCTGTAATGCAGGCATGGGCAAACGTCGCCCCTCCAGGTGTTTTGGACTCCAACTCCCACAATTCCTAACAGCCTACCGGCTGTTAGGAATTGTGGGAGTTGGAGTCCAAAACACCCAGAGGGCCGAAGTTTGCCCATGCCTGCTTCAGTGAAACAGAGTATGTGACAAGTTGTATTTTACATGGTATTTTAAAAATACTGTTTATATTTAATTCTGTTTTGATATTTGCATATTTGTATATTTTTAATTGTATGCTAATGCTTTTATGTTAAGCTGCTCTTCAGGAGAAATAAAGCGGGGTATAAATAAATATAATAATAATGTATGGAACTGGATTTTTTCCAACTTGAAAAAGAATTGATTAATCAGTGCAAAGACTAAGCAAAGCAAAAGGGAGTCTAGTTATACATCAGAGAAAGTAAATTCAAGTTCACTTTAGGTATGCATCCAAAAAGTGTAGTTGCAAATGTAAAGATTTTTCGTTAAACGAAAGGGAAGCATATACTATTCTCTTTACATTATTACAGGTATTTCAATACTATAATTTCCATTTAACACTCTCAGTATATGTGGATATAATGTTTAAGGCAAATGTGCTAAACCAAGGGGTATCCTCCTTTCTCCTTGATCGGGGACAGCGAGTGGAGAGGGGTGGTATGGTTTCCGAGAGGCTCCCCTTAAGTTGCGGGGTGCCTCACGGAGCCATTCTTTCCCCTTTACTGCTTAACATCTACATGTGACCACTTGCCAAATTGGTGCGGAGTTTTGGTCTGGAGTGTCATCAGTATGCGGATGACACCCAGCTGGTGCTGAGGATGGACGGCCGACCAGACTCTGTACCCGATTGTTTCCAACAATGCCTCGAACCCATGACTGGTTGGCTACGAGCCAGTTGGCTGAGAGTGAACCCATCTAAGACGGAGATCCTCTGGCTGGGTCATCCGGCTGCCTACCCTGGACAGCGAGGCACTACACCCGTCACACTTAGTAAAGAGTCTGGGGGTTCAGTTGGATTCGCTGCTGACAATGGAGGCTCAGGTCTCTGCTGTCAGCAGATCCACTTTTTTCCATCTGCGGCAGGCTAGGCGGCTGGCAACCTACCTCACCGGAAATGACCTAGCCATGGTGATCCAAGTGACGGTCATCTCGGGGCTAGACTACTGTAACGCCCTTTACATTGGTCTTCCTTTATCGGTCATCGGGAAGCTTAAACTGGTGCAGAATGCAGCAGCGAGGCTCCTGGCCCGGGTGTCGGCCAGGGCTCATATCACTCCAATTCTGCAGTGACTGCACTGGTTGCCAATTGAGCACCGGATCATGTTCAAAGTGTTGGTTTTGACCTTTAAGGCCTTGCATGGTCTGGGGCCGGTGTACTTGAGGGACCGCCTACTCCCATATGTTCCCCAGAGATCTCTTCGCTCTGAAGACCTCAATCTTTTACAGATTCCCTCCCTGTGAACCATTCACCTGTCGTCAACTAGACAGAGGCTTTCTCTGTGGCAGCACCTTACCTGTGGAACAGTCTGCCACCTGAAGTTCGAGCAGTTAACGAGCTACCGGCTTTCCGGAAAGCTTGCAAAACGGCACTGTTCCGGCGAGCATTCAGTCTCTGACCACTCTTGGTTACAGCGGAATATTGTTTAACCTGTTTTTATTGTATTGTTTTACGCTTCCTTGTGGTTGCTTGAGATGTTTTTTGATGTAGTTCAATATGCTGTAAACCGTCCTGAGCCAGTTGGAAAGGATGGTTTACAAATAGAAATAATAAATATACAAATAAATATATAAATAAATAATTGGGGTTTTTTAAACAAAGGAAAGGAGGACCAGCTCACGTTTTCACAGAATCGCTCCCGATCGTCCCGGCAAGCGAAGTAGAGGTGCCGGTCCAGGTGGAAATCATCAGACGAGAGCTCCGCCACACGGAGGATGGCTTTCTTGCAGACATCCGAGACCCTGATCCGGGGCTCCCTTTCTTCCGCCTCCTTCACCAGGCCTTTCTCCAGGCAAGCTACTACTTCTCCTTGAGAATGGGCATCCTGTGTGCGGAGGAGGACGTGAAGCAAAAGCAGGAAACAACTTGTATACACTCACTTCTCCTCCAATAAGTTCTGCTAAAGCATGAAGGTACAGTAGAGTCTCGCTTATCCAACCTTCTGTATTATCCAACGCAGTCTGTCTCCGGCCCAGATGCACAGCTGTTTCAATATATTGGGATGTTATGGTGCTAAATTCATAAAAACAGCAAAATTACATATTGCGCTGGGCAGGGCACGTCTCTAGGATGGAGGACCACCGCCTCCCAAAGATACTACTCTATGGTGAACTCGCCACGGGTCAGCGCAAGAGAGGCGCCCCCAAAAAGAGATATAAAAACTCCCTGAAACAACATCTCAGACTCGGCCAGATTGATCACCAACAATGGTCCACCCTGGCCTCACATCGGGAGGCATGGAGAGGCACTATCCACAATGCTGCTGCCTCTTCCGAGAAGACACGGCGAACGGGTCTCGAAGAGAAACAACAACACAGAAAGAACTGCAACTTGGAAACAACATCACCCAAGGAGACTTTCTGCTGTGCTTTCTGCAACCGAACTTGACTATCTCAGATTGGCCTTTTTAGTCATCAACGCGCTTGTAAAAAGGGTGGGATGAGTCCTTCTTAAGAATCTTCGTTCGCGAAGTAGAACCGAGAGAGAATGTATAATATTAATATTGTGCTATGGCAATAATATAATATATTGTATTTACATTTTACTTGTAAGCCGCTCTGAGTCCCCTTCGGGGTGAGAAGGGCGGCATATAAATGTCATAAATAGATAAATAAATAATTTGTAAAATCATAACGTAATAGTCATCTCCTTATTCCCTCATTATCCAACATTTTTCGCTTATCCAATGTTCTGCCAGCCTGTTTATGTTGGATGAGCGAGACTCTACTGTAGCTGAAAACAGAGGGCACACTCCAAAGCACTGAATCACAAAAATGGAAGAGGTAACAAGGGCCATCTAGTCTGGCCCTTGTTGTGCAAACTAAGCAACTAAAGCCCTCCTGGCAGGCATTCAGCCAATCTCTGCTTATAGACCTCCAATGAAGGAGAATCCCCCACCCTCAAAAGCAGTCCATTCCACTGTCTTACAGCCAGGAAGGTCTCCCTAAAATTAGGTGCAATTCCTTTTTTTGAAATGTGAATCCATTGGTTCATGCCCTGGTCTGGAGAGAGTCGGAAAACATGACTTCGGCCCCTTCTACACTGTGATATAAAATCCAGATTATCTGCTTTGAACTGGATTATATGGCAGTATAGACTTTTAACTCTGAATATGTTTTCATGGTTTTGAACTGTAAATTTTTAAATATTGTTTACATTTAGTTCTGCCTTAATGTTTGCATATTTGTATATTTGAAATTGTATGCCAATGCTTTCATGTTGAAGTGGGGTATAAATAAATATAATAATAGACTCATATAATCCAGTTCAAATCAGATAATATAGATGATTTGCTATTGATAATCTGGATTATATGGCAGTGTAGAAGGCACCTTCATCTCCTACATGGCTTGGTATCAGATATTTAAAGAGGCTAACAGGACACCTCTCAAGTTTTCTCTTCTCCGGGCTTCTCCAAACTAAATGCATCCAGATCCCCGAGAATCTTTATTTCAGGGGTGCCCACACTTTTTCAGCATGCGAGCTATCAAGTCACAAAGATCTACCTGGCGCGCGCGCGGGGTTTCTTCCGCCAATGAGGCTTTAGTGGCCGGGCCCTGGCACTCATCTCTTGACACGGTGTGGTGATATGACCGCCCATTGGTTGCTCCTGGGGGGGCGCAATGGAAAGGCGAAGGCGCGCACAGGGATAGGATGCGAGGCTGCGGGAGGGAGGGAGTGTTTGTGTGTGAGAGAGAAAGCCTCGCCGGAGGAGGATGGTCCCCGTGGTGGGGCTGCAGCTGACGAGCGCGCCCTCGATGCCGATGAGTGAAGCCTGGATGGGGCCCCAGTGCCGCCGAGGTGAGAGAGAGAGACAGGGCGGAGCGCGGAGAGGCGGGGCCCCGTCCAGGCTTCACTCACCGGCGTCGAGGGCGCACTCGTCAGCTGCAGCCCCACCGCGGGGACCATCCTCCTCCGGCAAGGCCTTCTCTCTCACACACACGCACACACACTCATTCCCTCCCTCCCGCAGCCTCACATCCTATCCCTGCGTATGCCTTCGCCTTGCTCCCGCCACCCCCCCCCCCCCACAAGGAGCAACCAAAGGGCGGTCACATCACCACACCGTGTCAAGAGACGAGCGCCAGGGCCCGCCCACTAAAACCTCATTGGCGGAAGAAGCCCCGCACGGGCGGAAGGCGGCGACAGGAGCGCGCGCAGGGCAGAAGCACCCCATCCGGCTGAGATCAACCTCATATGGACTCGGGATTGACTCGTCGATCGCGATCGACTTCCTGGGCAGCCCTGCTCTATTTGAACAAGAGGCAACTCTTAATCCTGGTAGAATTTACAGATGGCCTTTATCTGAAGGCATCCTCTGCTTACCAGGGCCTTCCCAGAATGCTGGGAGTTGTAGTCTAACATCCAGATGGTGCAGAGATTCCCACCCCACATGCAAGCCACAGACCCCACTTACAGTCGTCCAAATGGCATCTTTCACCCAAGTGATTCCCCCCACCCCACCCCAAAACAGAGCCAGAATCAGGCCCATTTTAAAGAACCGGTTACCTTTTCACCAGGCCGGACGCTGCCGCACTTCAGGATATTGATGTCATTCCGACAGTCGTCCATGAAGCCACAGATCAGGCGGTAGTCGCTGAAAATGACAGCTGTCATTTTGGTGATGTATTGGTGGCACTGGTATTCTGTGATGTTTCCTCTGTGGTCCACCAAGCAGGAAACGAGGTAGCCTTTCCCCATTGGCTCATCAGCACACTCTTTGATCTACGGAGGGATTAAATATATCCGCAAAGTGTGGTTGGTCCATCACATCGACCGCTTTCCCATCTCCTGGTACTAAGAGTTCCAACATCAGTGTCAATATCAAACATTATGTAAAACCTTGACAGTAAGCGAAAGACGTATAAGAAAAACTCTGCCTTTCCTAAAGGCACCTGAGGAATGAAATGCTGCCTTCACCTCCCTTCTCTGAGAACGATTGCTTCTGGTGTGAGAGAATTGGCCGTCTGCAAGGAGGTTGCCCAGGGGACGCCCAGATGTTTTGATGGTTTACTATCCTTGAGGAAGGCTTCTCTCTTGTCCCCATATGGGGAGCTGGAGCTGACAGACAGGAGCTCACCCCTCTCCCCTTTACATACATATATATCATCAATATGCTGCATTGCAATAAGACTTGTGTTCTCTTTTAGGAGCTGAGTAGTTGTGTTTTCTAGTCACTGGCTTCCTGAGCGAGCAAAGCAATGGATGGCAGAGTAGAGAGAGGTCATAAGAAAAAAAGATATTCCAGGTCAGGAAAGGGAGAATAAGTTTTTAACAGAAACAGGAAAAGTTATCAGAGGCAGAACTTTTTCAAAGCGGAAGGGATTGACGAACAAAGAATTCAAAGAGACGACAGGGATAGGCAGGGATAAACTGAAACAGTCAAAGGTGACTAAAAGGCCACAAAATAAATAAAAGATCATATGGTTCTGGTGTTTCTGGTCACTAGATTTGAAGGGTGGATGTTCCTAAATAAAGGGATATGTGGCCCTAAGTTTCCCAACCTTTTTTGAGCCGAGGCACACTTTTGACATTAAAAAAATCCGGGGGCACACCACCAACCAAAATGACCCAAAATGACACTCTAACACAGTAAAGAACGGCTGGGGGATGGTGGCCTGCTGGGAGCAGCTGTTGGGAGTGCCGAAGCCGGGGGGGGGAGGAGCCAGGCCATGCCATGCCCCGCCCCCGGCTTCAGCTCTCCCACAGCTTCTCCAGCCTTGAGGGGGCAGTGCGAGCGAGGGGAGGAAGTTATTCCTCCCATCCCCGGTGCCGCTCTCCGCCATGACTCTCGCGCCCCTCACTCACTGAAGCCGCGCGGAGGAGCATGAGCGGTGGACGGGCTTCAGTGGGCGGGGCTCCTCCTCCACACGGCTTCAGCGAGTGAGGGGTGAGAGTCATCGCGGAAGTCATGGTGGATTGGAGGCTGGCTGGAGAAACAGCCGAAAGAGGCGGCGCCCCGGCCCCTTCTTCTTTTTCTTCGCCGCTGTCCGGCCCTTTCTCCTCCTCCCCAAGCAGCAGGAGTTCTGCAGGAGGAGGGGGGAAGGAAGGGGGGCAGAAAGTTTTTGTCACGGCACAGCAGGAGGTCCGCCACGGTACACTACTGTGCCGTGTCACAGCGGTTGGGAAACACTGATCTAATATACAGTGGTGGGAATTGAGTTTAACTGGTCTAGCAACTTATAGATAGCACACTGCTTTTAGAGACATTTGGTTCTATTCGTATATTTGCAGGTTCAAATAAAATAATGATAATGATAATAATAGTATACTCCAGAATGATAATATCTAGACATCTGCTCAAGTCCCTCACTGTTGCACCCCAGGCCTGGAGCCACCTATGGCCAGAGCACCACACAAGAATCCAGAGTATAACCGAAACGTTTATCATAAAAACATATAAAATATATGAAAAAAGCAGGAACTAAGAAAAAAGAATGATATTCCCCCCCAAAAAGGTATAGCAATAAGTGTTAGTCACACAGGCATCCAAAAGTATAATAAAAATGACAGTCCAGAAATAGCCCAAACTCACAAGCACAGCATTAATCCATCAACAAAAGGTACACTTAGGAAAACTTGAGCAAGAATCATAAAACAAAAATACAGAAAACTTCCAGGATACTTGAATCCAAAACCAGAGCATGGCTTGACACAAGAACTCAGGCCTAGCTTCTCACTCGAAAGCCAACATTGCCTGAACCAACTATCAGGTAAACAACTGACTGTTAATAAACACTCATGAAATCATGCCATTTCCCACTAACTAACTAACTAACTAACTAACTCTCTCTCTCTCTCTCTCTCTCTCTCTCTCTCTCTCTCTCTCTCTCTCTCTCTCTCTCTCTCTCTCTCTCTCTCTCTCTCTCTCCCCTTCCCCCGCATACCCTTTCGGACCTCTGACGGCCGATTCTCTGCTCTGAACTGTAAACTTTTGCTTATCTCTGTAACACGGGTGCTCTCCCATGAGAGTTTTCCGTTTCACTTAATTCTTCTTCGCTGGACCCCTTGTCTAATGATGTTGTTTCTGGCTCCTGTGATTGACCTTGTAGCTCAGCACTTCTGAGCCAGTTTCCTTTCCCTGGTCTGGATCTTCAACACCTTGAGCCTGGCCTGAATCTGCATTATTTAGAACCCCAGAAAATCCCACCATCCTTTCTAAATCATCAGCGAACCCATTATCAGACCCTGGCTGGGCAACAACATTCGGCTGGAAGGGAAGCCCCCAGACAGCGCTTTTATTGCCAATATCTATTCCTGGTAAACAATATTTCTAACTCACATACTAGGGAATTGTTGGGAATCAGCCTGTGTTTATGCTTCAAGATCATGATGCTTCTGATGTGGGAAATGATGAGCAGGATCATGATGCTTCTGACAAGGGAAATGATGGTGCCGAGGCTGAGGTGCAAGATGGAGATGGTTTGGCCAATGATTTTAATGCAGACCAGGACAGAGAGGCCTCAGTGCAAAGGGCAGTTTCTCATGAGAATATTCCTGCTGGGCAGAGATGATGGTTTACTCCCTCTCTCTGTGAGCTCTCAAGATTTGGGTTTGGGTAACAATCGGACACCTGGGAATTTTAATGAGCAGCAGCCAGATAAGGAGTTGGAAAATAGGCGGCTGGAGTTTAACCAGGATCGACAACAAACTCAAGTTTTACGTCGCTCTGAAAGCCTTTGTCAGATAAGAACCAAGAGTGGGGGGAAACGAAACCAGTTTCTGGGATTTGGGATATAAGGTTTGCTTCAAGGGAAAACCTGTTAGATCAGGCATCGTTTGGAAATCAAGTCTATGTGCCATGGAAATCCTGTTGTGATTGAGCCTTCAGCTACTACTACTACTAGTATTGGGGAAGATGCTGGCTCAATAGCATCAAGCAATAGTATGGACTGGGGTATGGCTCTGGGTGATCAGGACTCTGCAGCTGGAAGGAAAAGGGCTGCTAGTGATTCTAGCGAGGAAGGACTGGAACAGAATTCGGCAAATACTTAGAGCACCTTCTGATTCAGACACTTTCCAGGGTTTTTCTGGGGAAGGAGAAATGGGTTCAGAGGAAAGTGATACGGAGTTAGCTACAACACTGGTGCAGGAAGTAAGGGATGTGTGTAACGAAGAATCTACTTCGGACTCGTTTTTTGGGTTTGATAGTGATTTATTCTGGCCTTCTGGGGGTTCAGAAACAGAGTGGGACTCTTTAAGCACACAACAGCGTTGGCAAGAGTGGAGACAAAAACAGAGCACCGCAGCTGTAGGAAATACAGTATCTGGGGACTCTTCAGAAGACAGTGATGTGTAAGTGCTATATAAGAAATGGTTTTTGGGGGCTGCCTTTGCGGCGGGAGTTGATGTCTGGTTCTTGTCTCTGACTATCTTGTGTTCCTGATATCCAGTACCTTCTTCCGGTTTTCCTGATACTCGTGAGTTATGGGCTATTTCTCCACTTTGTTCCTGGGGTGAGCTGCTATGGCAGCTTTAGCTGATGTTTGGCTAAACGTGGGGGGGGGGGGTTGGAATTCATGTACGCTTTTCTGTTTAGCTATCTGCCGTGTCCCTCCATTTCATACAATACCAGGTTCTGTAGCAGGAACTCACGTAAACTCAGCGGAGACCAAGCCCCACCTGGTATTGTGTTATGGGGGCTATGATTTGTGCTATTCAGGTATACTCAGCTCCTGTGACCCTTGGAACGTCTCCTCCTTTTCATCTGGCTTTCTCTGGCTTTGGACTCCTGGACCGGATTTGACACTACTCTTCTGGACTCTCCCTACGTACATCGCAGACGGACGTCTACTGTTTGTTTTGGGCTGTTTTGTTGTTTTTCCCTGGGATTTTTGAGGGTTTTAAAGCCGAGCTGTCTACTTTTTTGTTCGTCCTTTCTCCAGTGGTTGTTCAATAAACTTTTTGTTATCCCCTTTTACTCCTGGGCTTGGCTTCTTGGTCACTGCATCACAACAAATCCTCTTCAAGGGGTCTTGTTCCTGTGGATATATTTAGCCTTTTGCATCACCTGGATTGTCTTTGTATCCTGTTGATTCCTGTCTGGATTAATACTGTTTTGGAATTGCTTTTATATCTTTTGTGGACATTGCTTTGTGTTATTGAACTTTACTGACGTTATACTTTTCGGAACATCCTTACTTTCTCACAAGCATCTATATCTACTGGCTATTTTATTAAGCTTCAATAATAAAGAGGATTGGATTTTTCGCTCAAAGTGTGGTGTGTTTTAAGTCAGAGGGCGTTTCCTGTTCTGGAGTGCAACAGGAATAGTTATACCCAATCTGAGTAACAACACCCACTCCACGCAACACACACACACCTTAAGGTGACCAGTTTTCCAAGACTATTGTAGGTTACTAAAACTTTCCAAGTTTTGATATCTGCACAGACACTGTCTCGAAGAAGGAAAGAAGAAAAAACACAATCAGCACTGACTCACCTTGAGGGGGGAAAGTACCCGGAACAGTCTTGCCGGAATGATATTAAAGAGAAATATTTTACTGGAAAACGTATCAGCGACCCAAAGGCAAACACTTTCAGCAATTATACAAGCAATTACGGATTCATCGATGGCTGAGGCCATTCAAGTAAATGCAGCATCCCCTCCATCTTTCAAAATTGATGAATATATACATGCTGTATAGCTGCTCAAATATGTTTGCAGTCGACAGTTAATACATTGCCGTAAAGGTGATTTCCTGATCTAGGCGTTTCCCTACCCGGGAAGGTACACAGATTAGGAAATACATTCAAAAGCTTCAACAAATCATTCTGGTGGGAAAAAGCAATGTAAACAATACCATACATTTTACATTAGACGTGTACTCCACTAGTCACAGTAAGCCAACAAACTATCAACCACTAAGGTTCATTTAATCATCAATCTACTTAGTTGCTCTACAGGTCCTGAATGTTCCAACTTCCAAGCGAGATAAGTCCCTTCTTACTGGAATTGCTCTGGGCCATTTAATTATTAATTAGGAGATTTATTATGAACAATGCCTTTTACTATTTCACCTTCCCCGGAGAAACAATTATAAAGTTCACCGTAAGAACTCTGAGGAACTTGGGACTGAAGAACACGCCTTCTACTCGATCATAATTATATGTTACTCTGAGTAACTGAGTAATCTATTTCCTGGAGTCTAATGCTCACCTTTTTTTTGGCAAAATCACCTTGCCAAATTAGGGTGCGCATTAGATTTGCATACTCAAGTACTCAAGTATAAACCGCATTTTTAGCCCTTTTAAAAATAAATAAATAAACTTTGTTGCCATTGGCCACCTTGATTAGCATTGAATGGCCTGCCAGTCACAAAGCCTGGATGCTTCCTTTCTTGGAAGTTGATTAGCTGTCCGTGATTGTTTCATGTCTGGAATTCCCCTGGGTTTTTTTAAAAATTGTTGCTCTTTATTTACTGTCCTATTTTTAGATTTTTTTAAAAATACACATAGCTGGATTTTGTTCATTTTCATGGTTTCCTCCCTTCTGTTGACATTGTCCACCTGCTTCTTGTGGATTTCAATGGCTTCTCTGTGTAGTCCGACATGCTGGTTGTGAAAGTGGTCCAAGTTGGTTCACCAGGTGCTCTGCTATGGCTGACTTCTCTGGTTGGATTAGTCTGCAGTGCCTTTCATGTTCCTTGATTCATGTCTGGGCAATGCTTCTGCGTTTGGGGGTCCTTCTGTAGACTTATCCACAGCTGCATGATATCCGGTAGACTCCTGCAGAGGTGAGAGGATCCCTCTTGTCCTTTGCTGAACGGAGCACTGGTTGGGTTTTCTTGGGGTGGGGGGGGTGGGGTGTCTGTGGATCGTTTGTATGTTGTGTTTCTTCATCAGCTTCCCTGTGCAGTCAGTGGTTCCCTTGATATATAGGATCTCCCAGGCAGCAATCAACCAGGCTTTGAAGCTGCTTAATTCAACCAGAGAAGTCATCCATAGCAGAACACCTGATGAACCAACCTGGACACAGCATATTATTGGAGAACACAAAAATGCTAGACCACTCTCACAACCACCAAGTCAGACTACACAGAGAAACCACTGAAATCCACAAGAAGCAGGTGGACCAGGGCTGCCCAAGAGGTCGATCGCGATCGACCAGTCGATCCCAGCCGGATCGCTTCTCAGAGGGGGGCGGAAAGTCGGAAAGATCTACCTACCTCCTCAAGGCTGGAGAGGGGCGGGGGCACGGGGGGGCTTGGCCAGAGGGGGGCGGAGCCAGGCTGCACTAAGCCACGCCCCCTCCCTGGCTTCGGCACTCCCAGCAGCTGCTCCAGGTTTGAGGAGGGCAGGGCCAAGCCAGCTAGCTATGCCACCACTGGCTTGGCATTGCCATCCTCAAGCCTGGAGAAGCTGCTGGGAGCTCCAAAGCTGGGGGGGAGGGGCTTGGCGCTGCCTGGTTCCGCCCCCCTCTGGCCAAGCTGCGCCTCGCCCCCTCCCCTCTCCAGCCTTGAGGAGGTAGGTAGATCTTTCTGACTTGGTTTTAATATAAGTAGCTTGCAGGCTGAAAAAGTGTGGGCACCCCTGATGTGGACAATGTCAACAGAAAGGAGGAAACCATGAAAATGAACACAATCTGGCTAGCAAATCAGGACAGTAAATAAAGAACAACACTTAGAAAACAGGGCAATTCCAGACCAAAAACTCCCAACAAAGGATTTCCCCAGGAAGTAAATAACGCCCTGCTGTGATCAATTCCTTGCAAAATGTCCTCAGAAGCACTTTAGCTACATGTTGGGTTGTCTGCCCCACATTATCCTTTAAAACCTTCCTGCTACAAACATTCTACCTCTGTTGCATCCAGTGTTTATTTATTTTTAAAAATTTAATATTTCACACCTGGCCTGGCCATAATGGTTTTAAATTGTCTGTTATTGCTTATGTGTAAGTTATATTGATTGTATTGTTTTATTATTTGCTGTGGTGTTTTTTTTATTATGTGTCATTGGGCTTGGCCTCATGTAAGCTACAAACAACAACTAGGGAAGTTACCGTATTAAACAAACAACAAACTATTCTGGATGTTCATTCAAAGATAAACATAGACTTGTAATTACTAGAATATATCTATTTATCTCTATTTCAGTAGAAACAATTAGCCATGTAAGCACTCCAAAGTAAATCATATAGTATCAATCATCAATTCAGCCAGAATAGGTAATTGTTCACTTAGGTTGTAATCTGTAGCCCCAAAGTTATGCGTCTTACTGAGTGGAGCTCTGGCAAATTGTGCGCTTTGCATTGGATACATATCCTGGAGACACTTTTATTCCATACCATTAAGGATTACAAAACAAAAAATTCATCTCCTACGGATACTCCATCATCGCGAAGGTTTACTTCTCCGCTGATACTGTGAACACACTTTTCTCACCTGGAGTCAGAGTAAGACGCATAACTTTGGGGCTACAGATTACAACCTAAGTGAACTATTGCCTATTTTGGCTGAATTGATGATTGATACTATATGATTTACTTTGGAGTGCTTACATGGCTAATTGTTTATTGTTTATACTGCAATACAGATAAATAGATATATTCTAGTAATTGCAAGTCTATGTTTACCTCATGTAAGCTGCCCCGAGTCCCCTTGGGGAGATGGTGGCAGGGTATAAAGTTTTATTATTATTTATTATCATTAAGGAAGCAGCCAGGCTTTGAAGCTGCAAGGCCATTCAATGCTAATCAAGGTGACCAATTGCAACCTTCACACTTGCCTCCAACAGACAAATTCTTTCTTTCTCCCACCCTGGGCATCATTCCACAGATATATAAACCTCACTTTCCTAGTTTCCAACAGACAGACCGCACAACCTCTGAGGATGCCTGCCATAGATGTGGGTGAAACGACAGGAGAGAATGGTTCTGGAACATGGCCGGGCAGCCTGGAAAACTCACAGCAAGCAGTGATTTATTTATTTATTATTATTTATTTACGTCATTTATATTCCGCCCTTCTCACGCCGCAGGGGACTCAGGGCGGATCACAATGCAAAATGCACACATTCAATGCCATTGACATACAACATATAGACAGACATAGAGGCAATTTAACATTCCAGAAATCAGTTAAATTTAGCCTCCCCACAAAGTGGTACCTAAATTTCCTACTTGACAGATGCAACTGTCTTTCGGGTTGCAAAGGTCGACAAGCTACACAAATTGGTCGAGAGCTCACCCCGACCCGGGCAGGCCTCAAACCCATGACCTTCTGGTCAGTAGAGATCTCATGCAGCTGACACCCAGCCAGCTGCACCACATTCCTGGTGATTCTGGCCATGAAAGCCTTCAAAAACAGCCGCAGTGCTACTCTTATCAAAACGAAATCTTTTGAGACTCCCTTTGCCAAAGTATCTGGAAATCTGACGCCTATCGTCCCTCATCAGCATTTGATGGAGTGAGTTATCGTCATTCTAATCAGCCTAACAACCGTGTCTGCGCAAGCATTACGCCCAGGAAAAGGAGAGTGCAAATTGGAAGCTGGAAAGGTTGTAATAACCCAAGTGATCTCACGGCCGTCTACTTTAAAGTAGCTAGGTTGTCCTCTGATGAAAAACATTCACTACTTTCCCAATGACAATGGGTCGCTCTCCTTTTATTATATGCGCATGCCGTTCTGCCAGGATCCTGATAACTGGAGCTCCTTCAAGCAAAAGCGACCGCTCTGGCCTCAAGCAGTGGCAATTCTTCCTGAGTTCACACAGCTCTCATGTTTCCCCTCCTTGACGAGCAATAAAACGGTCTAATTCTGGAAAAGAGGGCAGGAAGCCTATTAGCAGGTTCCTTCCATTCAGTCTGTCAATGAAAAGGGGGGGAAAGCTCAGAGTCTCAGGGCGCCGTAAAACATTTAGCACACTTTATTCAGATGCTTCACAAATGCAACGCCGCCATCACCTCAATCAATACGATTTAAGGACTCTCTCTCTCTGATCAAAGCAGCCGCCAATTGACTCCCAAGCCTTACCTCGGAGATGGTGGTTTTGCAGACTTCTCTGGCCACCGTTTCGAATTTCGGATCTGCAGTCAGGTTCAGCTTGTAGTTCCACAGCAGCTAAAGAGAAAGCAAGGAAAATTAAGACAATGCTCGGTTTTTATTATTTATTTCCAACATTTCTACCCCGCTCTTCTCAACCCCCGAGGGGGGACTCAGAGCGGCCTAACAAAGGCAACAATTCGATGCCGAAACACAGTATAAATACAATATAAAACCAATAACATTGAGCATTAAAATACATTAAAATACAATTAACATTAATACATCATATACATTCACTTAAGTTAAAAACTGTGTTCCAGCCATAATAGGAGCATTGAGCCATATCCATCAACTTGCCATTACAATCAATCCAAAGTGCTGCATTGTGCTAATGTGCAAACGCCTGGTCCTGTAGCCAAGATTTCACTTTTTTCCTGAATGCCAGGAGGGATGGGGTTGATCGTATGTCACTTGGATGTGCGTTCCAGAGATGGGGAGCCACCACCGAGAAGGCCCTCTCTCTTGTCCCCACCAACCGCGTTTGAGAAGTCAGCGGGAGCGAGAGCAGGGCCTCCCTGGATGATCTTAAATTACAAGGTGGGACGTAGCGGCTGATGCATTCGGACAAGTAAGCTGGGCTGTATAGAGCTTTAAAGGTCAAAACCAGCACTTTGAATTGAGCTCGGAAGTGGACAGGCAGCCAATGGAGCTGGCACAACAGGGGGGTGGTATGCTCCCTGTATGTAGCTCCCGTTAGTAATCTGGCTGCCGCCCGTTGGACTAGCTGCAATTTCCGAACTGTCTTCAAAGGCAGCCCCACGTAGAGTGCGTTGCAGTAATCTATTCGGGATGTGACCAGAGCATGGATGACCATAGCCAGATCAGACTTCCCAAGGTACGGGCGCTGGTGCACGAGTCTTAACTGTGCAAAAGCTCCCTTGGCCACCGCCGAGACCTGGGGTTCCAGGCTCAGCGATGAATCCAGGATCACTCCCAAGCTGTGAACCTGCGTCTTCAGGGGGAGTGTCACCCCATCCAACACCAAAGTATTTCCTAAGCCAGTATTTCAGGACTGGGTACATCATTAAAACAGCCAGCCTCCATCATGAGGAGGATCTTTAAAATGGAGACTTTAGGGAAGAATGTGTGTGGCTCAACCTGCAAACTTATATCTAATTCTCGTGCCATGAATCAGCTTGCCGTCCCACCACTTTTAGTGCTTTTAAAATGATAGTAAACTTAAAGTTTTCCCGTTGACACCAAGTCTAGTCGTGTCCGACTCTGTGGGGTTGTGCTCATCTCCATTTCTAAATCGAAGAGCCGTTGTTGTCCATAGACGCCTCCAAGGTCATGTGGCTGGCATGACTGCATGGAGCGTCATTACCTTCCATGCAAATGTGAATAGATCAATAGAGAGTGAAAGCAGAGATATTGGGTAGGCAAGGGATAGATGAGTTGGCAGGCGAAAAAGGCAAAAGGATGGGCTGAGTTGCTTCCTTGTGATAACAGAACCGTAGGCTTGGGTAGGTTCGTCGGAATGCTCGTAAAATCAGAATGAATTTGGATTAAATTCACTTTTGAAGTGGTTTCAAACAATGTAAGGGTTAAACATGAAGTGAATTTGCCATTTCGAAGCTGCCGCTGCCATTTTGGAAAGGAATCGGCATTAGATTCCCATTTTTTTCCTTCATTGGCTGTTTAAAATTGGATGGGGATGTCATCTCTCCGCGTCAAATCTCAGCACCAGCCACATCCAAAAACGGTTTTGAACCCTTTTTACTGAAGTGAGGACTATGGGGATGTCTTCCTCAGGTTTGAACTGGGGTGAGTGGGAACCCACTTTGAGGGCTCAAGCCCCAGTTGCTGATTCAGCTGGTTAAACATGCGTTAATTAAAAGTAAATTTTGATTTTAATTCGGTGATTTTTTTCCGGAAAATTTCGGAAGTCATTTAGATTCAAATCTCCAGCACCCGCTACATCCAAAAACGAGTTTTGAACCCTTTTTTATCAAACAGGCCTACAGAAGAGGTTTGGGGGAAAGTGGGACAATAGAGGAGTCAAGATTGCTGATTCAGCTGAGAGTTAATTAAAAGTAATTGATTTGGTGTGGCATCTATTATTTATTGCATTTTTGCAGTGAGGCATTACAGGCCCTGCAAACAAAACAAAAGGAAAGGAAAACAAATATCTTAGAGGTGTGTGTGTGAGAGAGAGAGGGAGAAATCAAGAAACACGAACAGGAGAAAACAGCAAACTCTTGGCGTGTTTTGCTTGTGCTCTTTAGGAGTGAGCAAAACATTGCCAGGGTTGGAAGAAAATAACACGAGGGCGGGTCAATAAGTCTGTGACGTTTTCAATTTCCCACTTCTTAACTGAAAGGGTCACACTGCTCCTGTCAACAGGCATCTGTCAGTTGACTCCTGTCAAAATTTGGACAAGCTGCATCATTTAGTTTGTGTTTGACAGCCATTGATAGCAGACTACCTCCTGATTTGAGGAGAAAATGGAAAAAAGTGAATTTTGTGTGCTCATTAAGCATTATTTTTGGCGGAAAAACCCATCACTCAAACTAAGGCTAAGCTTGATAAATACTATGGGGACTCTGCACCATCAATTTCAATGGTAAAGAAGTGGTTTGCTGAATTTCGTTGTGGCCGTACAAGCACGGAAGATGCCGAACGTTCTGGACGCCCAGTTGAGGTCTCTACACCCGAAACGATTGAAAAAAATTCACATGGTGTTGGCTGATCGGAGATTGAAAGTGCGAGAGATTGTGGAAGCCATAGGCATCTCACGTGGCTCAGTGGTTTCAATTTTAAATGATCGCTTGGGGATGAGAAAGCTTTCCGCAAGATGGGTGCCGCGTTTGCTCACAATGCAGGACAATGCAAGGGTGCACACATGTGCAGTTTCCATGGCAACAATCCATGAATTGGGATACGAATTGTTCCCTCATCCGCCCTATTCTCCGGATTTAGCCCCAAGTGACTATTTCTTGTTTCCAAACCTGAAGAAATGGCTCGGCAGAAAGAGATTTGACTCCAAAAATGAAATCATCTCACAAACAAATACCTATTTTGATGATATTGACAAATCTTATTTTTTGGAAGGGATAAAAAAAATGGAGAAACGTTGGACAAAGTGTATAGAGCTCAAAGGAGAGGACGTTGAAAAATAAAATGATTTTTTAATCCAAAAACCTGTGTTTCATTCAAAAAGTCACTGACTTATTGTCCCGCCCTCGTAGTAGCAGCAGTAGTAGTAATAATAATAGAATTGTAAAGGCTCTGGCATAAGCCAATCAAGGTGGTCCCAGTGGTGATTGGCATACTGGGTGAAGTGCCTAAAGACCTAAACTTAAACACAATCGGCACGGACAAAATTACCACCTGTCAGCTGCAAAAGGCCACCCTACTTGAATCTGCACACATTATTCACTGATATATCACATAGTCTTAGACACTTGGGAAGTTTCTGACATGTGATCAAATACCGAAGCCAGCAGTGATCTTGTTTGCTGTGTACTAATCCTGTTGTGAATCAAATAATTTAATATAATAATAAATACGTTTATTTATTACCCACCTTTCCTTATGGCTCAACACCACAACAAATGGTAGAAAATCAGTTTGGGCAATAAATAAATTTCAGTGAATTGAGATAAAAACAGTAAAGACATCATGCTATCTTGCTTTCCGATGCATTTACACCACTGAGCAGCACTAGCGGCATGCTGGGAAGACCACCAATACTCTGCTACCGTCCCCTTTGGTGCTGCATGTGGGAAACTGCACAGCTCATTGACTAATTAGCTTCCCAGTGTAATTAAGGCACTCTCCAGTAGCTGCAGGATGCAAGGATCACACTGTGGTGCGCAGTGCGCTGGAACGTAGAGCGCCTTTTGCTGGAAAGCACCACCTCCACTCTTTGCTTAGGCGGCCATGAAGAGGTTAAACAAAGAAGAAGAGTTGTAAGAGGAGCCCAGGAAAATGCTTCTTTCTTTGCCAAAAGCAAATGCGATAATGACCTCTAAAGAAAAAACCTCAAAGCCCCAGAAAAAAGGAGAGAGAAAAAGAAACAATAACACACTTACGTGGTTGCAGTCTGATGAGATCTCATTGTCCGGCTGGAAGAGAAAAAAAAGAGAGATAACAACGTTAATTTAGAGGAGGTCAGGATACACTGCCTTCCTTCCACCCCAACAGACCAAGGCTATTGTTCCAGAATAATGAACATTATTATACTAACCTTGCAAATCAGGCCGCAAAAGTTAGCGAGCCCACGCTGGTCTACACTAACATCAAGGGATTGGCCCTGGACTCAAAGGTGTTGGGGATGATGTTTCATACTAAGTTTGTTTGCACTTGCCTCTGTTCATAAAGTATTATGGTCTGTACAAGATGGAGATTTGCTTGGCCAAAAAGAAGTCCCACAGGCAGAAGCCAGTGGCCATTTTTTTTTTCGTGTCAGGTATGACTCGAGAAACTGCCCACAGTGACGCAATGGGTTAAACCAGGGGTGGGCAATGAGTTTTTCGAAGGGGCCACACGAGAGCCAAAAGATATTATGGAGGGCTGCACCTAAAGGCTGAACTACATTCTACATAATATCAACTGAATTTCTTTAATAATAATAATAATAATAATAAAAAGGCATTACATTGCGTTTTTGATATATTAATAAGACTGATAAGAGTATATGTTACGAGCCATGAAAAAGAGAGGTTGTCATAGGAAAAATGACATTTATTCACTCAAATTTTACAAAACAATGGTTAACAAAATGTGCACATTTGTATCATTTGTGATTCATTATCTCAGGGGTCAGGAACCTTTTTAACTCAGAGAGCCATAAAAGCAAAATATTTGGAAATTTATTTCAGTGAGAGCCATATAATATATTTTGAGACTGAATTCAACTAAATGTGAGTATAATAAGCCCCTGAATTTATTCATAATAATAATGATGATGATAATATTCATACAGCCTCTGCTAATAATAACAACAACAGGTTCCTAAAGTAGAAGGAGACCTCCAAGGGCCATCCAGTCCAACCTCCTTCTGCCATAAGGGAAAAACACAATCAAGGCATTCCTCACAGATGGCCATTCAGCCAATAATAATAATAATAATAATAACAACAACAGGTTCCTAGAGTAGGAGGAGACCTCCAAGGGCCACCCAGTCCAACCTCCTTCTGCCATAAGGGAAAAACACAATCAAGGCATTCCTCACGGCCATTCAGCCAATAATAATAATAACAACAACAGGTTCCTAGAGTAAGAGGAGACCTCCAAGGGCCATCCAGTCCAACCTCCTTCTGCCATAAGGGAAAAACACAATCAAGGCATTCCTCACAGATGGCCATTCAGCCAATAATAATAATAACAACAACAGGTTCCTAGAGTAGGAGGAGACCTCCAAGGGCCATCCAGTCCAACCTCCTTCTGCCATAAGGGAAAAACACAATCAAGGCATTCCTCACAGATGGCCATTCAGCCAATAATAATAATAACAACAACAGGTTCCTAGAGTAGGAGGAGACCTCCAAGGGCCATCCAGTCCAACCTCCTTCTGCCATAAGGGAAAAACACAATCAAGGCATTCCTCACAGATGGCCATTCAGCCAATAATAATAATAACAACAACAGGTTCCTAGAGTAGGAGGAGACCTCCAAGGGCCATCCAGTCCAACCTCCTTCTGCCATAAGGGAAAAACACAATCAAGGCATTCCTCACAGATGGCCATTCAGCCAATAATAATAATAACAACAACAGGTTCCTAGAGTAGGAGGAGACCTCCAAGGGCCATCCAGTCCAACCTCCTTCTGCCATAAGGGAAAAACACAATCAAGGCATTCCTCAGATGGCCATTCAGCCAATAATAATAATAACAACAACAGGTTCCTAGAGTAGGAGGAGACCTCCAAGGGCCATCCAGTCCAACCTCCTTCTGCCATAAGGGAAAAACACAATCAAGGCATTCCTCACAGATGGCCATTCAGCCAATAATAATAATAACAACAACAGGTTCCTAGAGTAGGAGGAGACCTCCAAGGGCCATCCAGTCCAACCTCCTTCTGCCATAAGGGAAAAACACAATCAAGGCATTCCTCACAGATGGCCATTCAGCCAATAATAATAATAACAACAACAGGTTCCTAGAGTAAGAGGAGACCTCCAAGGGCCATCCAGTCCAACCTCCTTCTGCCATAAGGGAAAAACACAATCAAGGCATTCCTCACGGCCATTCAGCCAATAATAATAATAACAACAACAGGTTCCTAGAGTAAGAGGAGACCTCCAACGGCCATCCAGTCCAACCTCCATCTGCCATAAGGGAAAAACACAATCAAGGCATTCCTCACGGCCATTCAGCCAATAATAATAATAACAACAACAGGTTCCTAGAGTAAGAGGAGACCTCCAAGGGCCATCCAGTCCAACCTTCTTCTGCCATAAGGGAAAAACACAATCAAGGCATTCCTCACGGCCATTCAGCCAATAATAATAATAACAACAACAGGTTCCTAGAGTAAGAGGAGACCTCCAAGGGCCATCCAGTCCAACCTCCTTCTGCCATAAGGGAAAAACACAATCAACAACAGGTTCCTAGAGTAGGAGGAGACCTCCAAGGGCCATCCAGTCCAACCTCCTTCTGCCATAAGGGAAAAACACAATCAAGGCATTCCTCACAGATGGCCATTCAGCCAATAATAATAATAACAACAACAGGTTCCTAGAGTAGGAGGAGACCTCCAAGGGCCATCCAGTCCAACCTCCTTCTGCCATAAGGGAAAAACACAATCAAGGCATTCCTCACAGATGGCCATTCAGCCAATAATAATAACAACAGGTTCCTAGAGTAGGAGGAGACCTCCAAGGGCCATCCAGTCCAACCTCCTTCTGCCATAAGGGAAAAACACAATCAAGGCATTCCTCACAGATAGCCATTCAGCCAATAATAATAATAACAACAGGTTCCTAGAGTAGGAGGAGACCTCCAAGGGCCACCCAGTCCAACCTCCTTCTGCCATAAGGGAAAAACACAATCAGAGCATTCCTCACAGATGGCCATTCAGCCGTCTTGAATCAAATTTGACACACTGAACTCTCATGAGACCAAAGTACTGAAAGGGTTTGCTGGGCATTTTCCTTGAGTTTGGGAGTTGTAGTTCTCCTACATCCAGAGAGCACTGTGGACTCAAATAATGATGGATCAGGACCAAACTTGGCACGAATCCTCAATTTGCCCAAAGAGGCAGAAGAGAAGAGGAGAGGAGAGGGGAATGGAAGTGCCCCCCCTCCAGCCTCGGCCCCGCCCCTTTCCTGCTCTGGCCCTGCCCCCTCTCCATCGCTGCACTCCCCCTCCTTCCCTTTTCCGTTGAGGTGGTGAGAGGGGGAAGGAATGAAAGGGGGAAAGAGGGAGGGAGGGAAGGAAACAGGAAGACAGGAAACAGAAGGAAAAGAGCGCCGAGGCAAGAGGGAGCGCGCGAGGAGGAAGTGAAGGGAGGAGGAGTGAAGGCATGCTCTTGCTCCTGGCCGCCTCCCCTTCTTCCCCCTCCCTTCCCTTCCCCTCCTCTTGCCTGCCTGCCTGCTTCTTCACATTTGTAGCCACCCCGATGGGAGTTCGCCTTCCTCTCTTCAGGACGAAACCTTGGGGGAGCCAAGGACCGGACAGCATTGGCTGCCGGGCTGAATCCGGCCCGCGGGCCGGAGGTTGCCGAACCCTGGGTAAAACCCTTGTGCTGGCAGGACTGCTGACCGAATAATGCAGTTCAAATCTGGGGAGCAGGTGAGCTCCCATCTGTCAGGTCCAGCTTCTCATACAGTGACATGAAAAAAGCCTCTTATAGGATGATCAAGGCATCCCCTGGGCAATGTCCTTCCAGACGGCCAATTCTCACACACCAGAAATGGCAATAAAGAAGTCTCTGTGTCTCTATAGGCTGGAAGGCATTCACTTGTTTCCCTGCCCATGGTCCAGCATTCAAAAATGAGTTGAGAAATGACAGTAAAATGTTCAATAGGATTGCTTTGTCCTTGCTGGATCCAAGGACAAAGCCAAAGGTGAAGGTCCTCAGTTCAGTCAATATTGCAATAAATTTGGGGTTTCCTACTACCAAAACTAATCCACGGAAAGAAAGAGGTGCCCACCTAAACCTGAGTGACCATTCCCAACTATGCATGAGCACATTGCACACATTATGTCCTTGAGCCCGTTTCCTTTCCTCCCTTTCCCTCTCATCTTTCCTGAGATCGGTTTAGATTCAACCTTGGGACACAGGCTTTGCTTTGTATTCTCTAAAGCTGGGAAATTAAACACCCGGGGGGGAGGTGCAGCCCTTGAAGTTCCCCAAAGATCCACCTTTTTTGAAAAGGAAATGGGAGATTTCTAACTAATCCCACAAGACAGTCACATCCCTGAAAAACTTGCACCAATCTTTTTTTTGTTAAGTCTTAGACCGCTCACATTCCCGTATTCCTCTAGGACAGTGTTTTCCAACCGTTTTTGAGCTGCGGTACGCTTTTAACATTAAAGAAATCCGGGGACACACCACCAACCAAAATGACACAAAATGACACTCTAACACAGTAATACATATAGTTAATTGACCTTGAGTTTTGGAGTTGTAGTTCACCTACATCCAGACAGCACTGTGGACTCAATGATGGATCTGGACCAAACTTGGCAAGCGGACCCCTCAGGCAGTAGAGCAGGCCGAGGGCCACCACCAAGGCCAGGCTCCGACCCAGGGTCCCGCCGCCAGCCTCAGCCGCTCCCATTGCTACGGGTATTGGCTCACGGGCGAAAGGGGCGGTGGGGGAGGGGGAGAAGGCAGCAATTCCCCGTCCTCGGCGCTGCTCTCCGCCATGAATCCAGCCCCTCGCTCGCTGAGGTTGCGCAGAGGAGGAGGAGCATGAGCGGTAGATGGGCTTCAACCCCGCCCACTGAAGCCCGTCCACCGCTCATGCTCCTCCTCCTCCGCCCAGCCTCAGCGAGCGGCTGGAGTCATGGCGGAGAGCGGCGCCAGGGACAGGGGCCGCTCTCCGCCATGACTCCTGCCATGACTCCGGTCCCTCGCTCGCTGAGGCCGTGCGGAGGGGAAGCATGAGCGGTGGATGGGCTTCAGCCCCGCACACTGAAGCCTGTCCACCGCTCATGCTCCCCCTCCTCCGAGCGGCCTCAGAGAGCGAGGGGCCGGAGTCGTGGCGGAAAGCAGCGCCGGGGATGGGGGCTGCTCTCCGCCATGACTCCTGCCATGACTCAATCAGGTACGAGCAAGCTTCTGCTGCTGGGAAGGGGCGGGGCCCGAGCGACATCACCTTTCCCTCCTCCCTCCCTCGATTGGAGGCTGGTTGGGGAAACGGCCGAAGGAGGCGGCGTTCCGGCCCCTTCTTATTTTTCTTTGCCGCCGCCCGGCCCTTCCTCCTCTTCCTCCTCCTCCCCCCCCAAGCAGCAGGAGTTCGGCAGGAGGGGGAGAAAGGGGGGGGAGACTTTTTCGCAGCACAGCGGTTGAGAAACACTGCTCTAGTTTGTTTAGCCAATTTTTGATATTTTTTTCTAACGGGTTGTTTATGATACAAATCAGATCATCTGCAAAGGCTCTGCATTTATAGTTTTCTTTGTTGGTTTTTAGTCCTTCTAGGCTGGGATCTTCTCTGATTTCATTTAGTAGGATTTCCATCGCCATAATAAATAGCAGTGGGGAGAGGGGGCAACCTTGTCTGGTCCCCTTTCCTATCAGCCAAGTTTGAGATTCTTGGGAATTTATTATAATTTTAGGTTCCTGATTTTCGTAGATTTCATCTATCGCAGTTGTAAATTAGCCAAAGTCTAATTCTTTTAATAATACTTTAAGGAAGTTCCAATTAAGGTTGTCGAAGGCTTTTTCTATATCCAAACTTAGCAGGGCTAATTCTTTTTTATTGTGTTTTTCATAATATTCAATCGTGTTTAGAATTATCCTCATATTGTCTTTAATTTGGCGGTTCGGTAAGAAGCCTGCTTGCTCTTCTTTTATCCTCCAAAAGGGAGAGAGGCCCAAATGAAAACTGGAAATAAAAGATGTACAAAGCTTTTTTGAATTTTGACAGGAGATGTAGATGGGTACCTAGAAGGATCCCATTCTGGAGAACACGGTGATAATATGAAGGTCCTTCGGGGTCCAGTGTATTATTATTATATTATATAATCTTTATTTATATCCCACCGTTCTCTCTGTAATAACTCAAGGTGATTAACAAACCACCACAATCTAATAACAAATACAAATATATATATATTTCTATCTAGCGGTGCTCCACACGGTCATGCCAGCCACATGACCTTGGAGGCGTCTACAGACAACGCCAGCTCTTCAGTTTAGAAATGGAGATGAGCACAATTCCCCAGAGTCGGACACGACTGGACTTAATGTCAAGAGAAAACTTTTACCTCTATCTATCTATCTATCTGTCTATCTATCTATCTGTCTGTGTATATGCGTGGGTACAAGGTTATAATACAATAAATATAATTATAATTATATTTAACTATCCAGCCCCCAAACCTAAGTGTCTACATTGCGCAAGGAGGTAAATGCGTACAGTATCTACACTGAGAAGGAAACACATTCCATGCATATTTTGGTATCAATAAGGTGTTTCTGAAATAAAAATTGAGGATGCATGGCTCTCCAGATGTGGCTGAATGTGAACGGACAATCTTTTGCCATTGACGGCAAATGCAGCTCAGCAACATCTGGACAATACATGTTCCTCGCTGCTGTTCTTAATAAACTTGCACTGTTTTATTGTTTTATTTATTTATTTATTTGTCACGTTTCTATACCGCCCCTCTCAGCCCGAAGGCGACTCGGGACGGTTTACACAGGCAGTCTCTGCCCTCAATATAAGACAGCAACAAGACAAACCCTTCCCAGAACTTTGAAAGTTCTGGGAGACAAATACACACACACACACACACACAAATACATACACAAAGCTATTTTGTTTTAGTGCTCAGGGAACAGAAATAAAACCCACTGGGGAAGGACAGCGAGGCAAGCTTTATATAGCTTTCCAGTGAAATCTGCCTCCCAACAAACAGGATGTGGGATCTGCAAGAAAGGAGTCCATTCCTCCAAAAAAGGACTCACGAACTGGCTTATTGAAGCACAGCTAGTGGGTAAAACCAAAGAGCGTCCGTAATTCACGCCGGTCCCACCGCCCTGCCCAAAGCAGCAGCAGAACATAAAAGTTTAACCAGCGCATACTGCCACGCTCAGCTATTAACAAACAGCAGCGTCATTTCATTTGTGCAACAACTTTGGGGCTCGTTCACCAAATCCTGACAACCCAGGATATCTATATTTAGCCCACAGCCATTGTTCATGGGTCTAAAGACAGGTCTGAGAGAATATATTTAGAATTTGCAGCCACCTGCGTCAGCATTTGAGGAGCATGAGCAACCAAGCACCAAGATCTAGGACTTCCCAGTTAGCCATGGCTCTGTCTTGCTTCAGAGATCTATGTGAATAGGGTAAAAGCGTACGGATGAAAAACCCGAGCTGTCTCGGGAAGATTCACAAGGTCACATTCCTCAGAGAGGCCCTTCGCAGTCTTTCTCAGAGCAACTGTCTGAAGATGATTTGTCAGGTGCAGAAGACAATGAGAGTCGAGTTAATGAGAGTGTAGATAGGAAGCATGGCTTTTGTAAACAGAGGTAAAGTGCTCAGGCGCAAAGCGGATCTGTTCGTTTACAGCAGGGCTGCCCAGGAAGTCGATCGCGATCGACCAGTCGATCCTGGGACCAAAGGAGGTCGATCCCAGCCGGATGGGGCGCTTCTCAGAGGGGGGCGGAGCCAGGCTGCGCCAAGCCCCTACCCCGGCTTCAGCACTCCCAGCAGCTTCTCCAGGCTTGAGGATGGCAATGCCAAGCCAGTGGTGGCATAGCTAGCACAAGGCTGGCTTGGCATTGCCATCCGCAAGCTTGGAGAAGCTGCTGGGAGCTCCAAGCCAGAGAGGAGGGGGCGGGGCTTGGCATGGCCTGCCCCCCCCCGGCTTCCGCTCTACCAGCAGCTTCTCCAGGCTTGAGGATGGCAATGCTAAGCCAGTGGTGCCATAGCTAGCACAAGGCTGGCTTGGCATTGCCATCCGCAAGCTTGGAGAAGCTGCTGGGAGCTCCAAAGCCAGAGAGGAGGGGGCGGGGCTTGGCATGGCCTGCCCCCCCGGCTTCCGCTCTACCAGCAGCTTCTCCAGGCTTGAGGATGGCAATGCTAAGCCAGTGGTGCCATAGCTAGCACAAGGCTGGCTTGGCATTGCCATCCTCAAGCCTGGAGAAGCTGCTGGGAGCTCCAAAGCCAGAGGGGTGAGGAGCCAGGCCACGCCATGGCCCGCCCCCGCCCCTCCCCTTCTCCAGCCTTGAGGAGGTAGGTAGATCTTTCCGACTTGGTTTTATTATAAGTAGCTCGAGTGCTGAAAAAAATTGGGCACCCCTGGTTTACAGGAAAAGAGATAAGAAACCTTTATTTATTTATTTATTTATTATTCGGGTTTCTATGCCGCCGACTCCCTGAGGCTCGCGGCGGCTCACAGGAACCGAAGGTACAACTACACACAAGCAATGCGATAAAACATCTAAGACAATTAAACAGTTAAAACAGCAAAATACAAAACCCCCAGGTACAGTTCAGAAATTAGATAGCGTGACACCCCAGGACAGCGGCTAAAGCGGAACATGGGCAGGACCTACTCACCGAAGGCCTGCTTAAACAAATAAGTTTTGCAGGCGCGTCTAAACGGGAGCAGGTCCTTTCTAGCCAGCGTTCCAGCCGGGAGGCGTTCCACAGCGTAGGGGCTATAACGGAGAACGCCCTCCGGCGAGTAGATGTCAGTTTAGCCGATTTCGCCGAGGGTATCTCTAACAAATTAGCATCCTCGGAGCGTAGTGATCTCGGGGGACAGTGTGGGGTGAGTCGGTCCCTCAAGTACGCTGGCCCCAGGCCATGCAAGGCCTTAAAGGTAAGAACCAACACCTTGAAGGAGATCCGGTGCTCGATTGGGAGCCAGTGCAGATCCTGCAAAACAGGTGTGATGTGGCGGCCTGCTGGGGTTCCAGACAGGAGCCGGGCGGCAGTGTTCTGCACCAACTTGAGCTTCCGGGCGCAGACAAAGGAAGGCCAACGTAAAGCGCGTTACAGTAAACCAGCCTTGAGATGACCGTAGCTTGGATCACCGTGGCCAGGTCATTCCGGGAGATATAGGGGGCCAGCCTCCGAGCCTGTCGCAGATGAAAAAGCAACCTTGCTGACCGCGGAGACCTGGGCCTCCATGGTCAGCTGGGAGTCCAGATGGACCCCCAGGCTCTTAACGGAAGGCGATGGGCATAGCGCCACACCGTCCAGGGTCGGAAGCTGGACATCTACACCACCCGAGCGGCCCGACCACAAGATCTCCGTCTTCGCGGATTCACCCTCAACCTACTGGCACGCAGCCATCCAGTAACGGCCTCGAGGCAGTGTTGGAAATTATCGGGGATGGATCCCGGCCTGTCCTCCATCCTCAGAATGAGCTGGGTGTCGTCAGCGTACTGGTGGCACTCCAGCCCATAACTCCGCACCAGCTGTGCAAGCGGCTGCATGTAGATGTTGAATAACAGAGGGAGAGAATGGCCCCTTGCGGAACTCCACAAACTAATGAGGAGCCCTCGGAGACCACCTCGCCCCTCCTCACACGCTGAGACCGCTGGTGGAGGAAGGAGGTCAGCCATTTAAGAACTGTCCCCCTCACTCCAGCCATGGCCAGGCGGTGGATCAGTAGATTGTGGTCGACCGTGTCAAACGCTGCCGTGAGGTCCAATAACACGAGCAGCGCAGACCCGCCTTGGTCGAGCTGGCAGCGGAGTTGATCTGTGATGGAGACCAGGACCGTCTCCGTCCCGTGCCCCGAACGGAAGCCGGACTGGAAGGGGTCTAGCCATGTTGCATCATCTAAGAAGGACTGCAACTGCTCCATTACTGCCCTCTCAACTACCTTGCCCAGGTACGAGAGGTTCGACACTGGTCGGTAGTTGGAGGGAACCGCAGGATCTAGTGACGGTTTCTTCAGTAATGGAGCTACCACCGCCTCTTTAAAGCACTCTGGGAAGACTCCTTGCTCAAGGGAGCTATTTACGATGTTCAACAGAGGCCCACGTAACCCCTCCAGGCAGGATCTAACAAGCCAGGAGGGGCACGGGTCGAGGGCAGGTGGTAGGCCTGGTTGCAGCCACAATCTTATCAACAGCATCTGCGTCCAGTGGCGAAACCGGTCAAGGGTGGGCCCGGCGGAGGGCCACGGGGTCTCAAGTTCTCTTACTGTATCAATTGTGGCAGGAAGGTCCGGCGGAGATTCAGAATCTTGTCTGTGAAATAGCTCTGGAAAGCACCGGCGGTAGGGGTCTGATCGCTGCTTTTTGGGACAGTAGGGACCGTCGTCAAAGACCGAATTACCTTAAACAATTGAGCCGGGCGTGAGCTAGCAGACGCTATCATGGCAGAAAAGTACACATTTTTGGCTGCCTTGACAGCACGCTCATAAGTATCTTTAAATAGCTTATAAGCTGATACTGAGGCTCCGTCACGGAGGTTCCTCCACACGCGCTCTAGCCGTCTCCTCTCCCGCTTCATCGACCTGAGGTCCTCTGTATACCAGGGGGATCGATGTTTGCGGGGTCGGAGAGGGCGCCTAGGGGCAATCTCGTCGAGAGCTCTGGCTAACGAGGTGTTCCAGGCTTGAACCTGCTCGTCGACAGAGACGCTGATAGACTCCAGATCCCTCAGAGCATTCAGGAACCTTTCGGGTTCCATAAGTCTCTTCGGGCGAACCAAAATCTGTTCGGCGCCCTTGCATGGAGGGGGCGGTTGCTCAACCCGGATCCTTAGGGCACAATGGTAGTAAGGTCAAGAGAAATGCTTTCCTTTCGGTTTTGGGATCTGGAAAAGCCTTATATTGATTCATGGGGAAAAATTGCCTCAGTTGGGTCAACGTTGGGATTTCATGACGATCTTGCTTTCAAATGTTCTTAGTTTCATGTACCAAGTTTTTGCCAAGATTTGTGTATTGGATTTTTCATGCTGCCTTGTTTCATGGATTCTTGTGCCTGTTTCATGGATTTTTTTTACCTATGGATCTTGTTTTGCCTTGGAGCTAACCTTTGTTTTGGAACTTTGCTGTTTTTGCTAATTTTATTGCTTTGCCTACTGATATTCGTTTTTATTCCAGCAGGCTTTCAGGGTCTGATCTGGTTAATCAGCTGTAAACAGTTTGATAGTTTTTAGATAAGAGTTTTAAAGTGTGTTTTTATATTCTCTGTAAGCCAGGGGTGCTCATTAGGTAGCTCGCAAGCTCCTAGTAGATCTTCGGCCCTCTTCCAGATGATCTTCGGGCCTCACCAGCCGGATGGGGCGCTCCTGCCATGCGTGCACACACCCTGTGCGCATGCGTGCTCCTGCTGCTAGCTTCCGCTCTCGCGGTGCTTCTTTCGCCTGCAGGGCATTGCAGGAAGAAGGAAGCACGAGGCGGGGCCTCTGGAGGGAGCGCCCTGCCCCTCTCTCGTCCAGAAGCAGCTGTGCAGCCTCCGTTGCCGGCGAGACAGGCAGGGCGGACCGCTCCCTCTGGATGCCCCGCCTCGTGCTTTCTTCTTCCTGCAATGCCCCGTAGGCCAGTGGTTCTCAACCTGTGGGTCCCCAGATGTTTTGGCCTCAAACTCCCAGAAACCCTAACAGCTGATAAACTGACTCGGAATTCTGGGAGTTGCAAAACACCTGGGGACCCACAGGTTGATAACCACTGCCGTAGGCGAAAGAAGCGCTGCGCAGGCGGAAAACAGCAGCAAGAGCAGTGGGAACGCGCGGCGGCGGGAGTGTGCGGGAGCGCACGGCGGTGGGGGCAGGTAGATCTTTTGGACTTGGTTGCTTTAAGAGTAGCTCGCATGCTGAAAAAGCGTGAGCACCCCTGCTGTAAGCTGTCCTGAGCCTTCGCGACGGTATATTGCTAACGTTAATAGAGATATCTGCACATCGGTAGATGTACTGTTACATCATTGGCATAGCCTTCCACTATTATTTTTGGCGTACTGTTATGAACATGTCACACATTGGATTACTTACCTGATTAACATTTTCCAGTGGATACGGAGATACAAAGAATTGGGATTCGACACCAGTGGACCAATCATTTGATACAGAGTTTTCATGAACTCTCTAATACGAACTATGGATTTACAATAAATTGGATTCTTTACGATTATGGGATGCTATATTTGTGGATTCACCACCGGATACGGACTTTGTATTTTTGGGTTTATCATTTGATACGGACTTTCCAGGAATCCCTCCACACGAATTTTGGATTAACATCTAATTGGACTCTTTGAATATCCCTACTGGTAGGAACCCCTTTTGGGGTTTGGTTATTACTTATTTTGGTCACCAATAGCAGATGGTTATTGTGTGATATTGATCTTATGAGATTGATTGAAATATATTAGACGTTTAATAGTCTCCTTACAGTGATTAGTGCATTATACCCCTCTTTCAGGGTTCTTGTCAAGGATGGTATACAAAACTGAATAAAATAAATAAATAAAATCTTCTTCAATAAACTGCTTGCTAATTTTACCAAGCTAGTGTGGTGTTTAAGGTCAGAGGTATTCTTGCTTTGGTGCACAACAGAATGGTGCCTCAGGTTCTAGAACAGGGCTGTCCAACTTCTACTGGCCCAGGGGCCTGAATTCCGGTCACTGATGACCTGGGGGGCCGTAGGGTCTGCCCCGCCCCCGGCCCCGCCCCCGGCGCCCTCTCCCCTCTCCTCTTATTTTAATTTAATATTAAATATATTTAATTCCATCCTCCTCTCTCCCCTTATTTTAATTTAATATTAAACATATTTAATTCCATCCTCCCCTCCCCCCTTATTTTTATGTATCCCATCTCCCCTTATTTCATCTTTAAATATATTTAATTTTATATTTACTACATGAGGGGAGATGGGGGGAGGGAATGAGGAGCCCCCTGAGGAGCCCCCTGCTTCGGCCTACCTTTTCCAAACGCGCAGGATCCAGGAGTACCCGGACGACGAGAGAGGCGACGACCGACTGAGTCGAAGAATGTCCTAATCGCGTCTGTGGGCCTCAGCGATCCAGTAGTAGAGTAGCCGAAGAGTATCGCGAGAATACGCAATCCACACGGGATTTTGCTGTCAACGCCGGCGTGATCTCGCATTGACAGCGAAATCCCGTGTGGATTGCGTATTCTCGCGATACTTGCTCCGAACCTGGAAGTAGGTATTTTTTAAAAAAATTCATTATTTATTTTATTTTTCAATTTTTATTTTTTAGGGGGCCGTAGGGAAGGGGCTGGGAGGCCGTATACGGCCCCCAGGCCGCCAGTTGGGCAGCCCTGTTTTAGAACTTTGTAGAATGAATGCAGCTTAACACCCTTTTAACTGCCATGGCTCAATGCAACGAAATCACAGGAGTTGTAGTTTGATGGAGCACTAGTACTGTTTTGGCAGGGAAGGCTAAAAATCTTGTACAACTACAGCTCCCATTATTCCACAGCGTTGAGCCATGGCAGTTAAATTGGTGTCAAACTGTGTTAATTTCACTGTGCAGATGGACCCTGGGAGACAATGATTCAGAGGTTGGAAGGTGCCTTGGATTACAAGAAAGGTTGCCCTATATTCCCAACAGAAGCAATCCGCCGAGGGTTTCCTTCCCCGTAGAGCCAATTTGCTTCCTCAAATACGTTCGTATTCCCTTTGCGGAAGGAGAGGCCAGGGATTTAGGTCATTTCTGGCGTTCTGCTCACAGATAAAGAGAAAAGGAGTTTACATTTATGGAAAGGTCTTGGCGGCCTCTGAAATGGCAAAGGATAGCAGCCGTCCAGACACTCAGAAAAGAAAAGAGCAGGGATGCGAAGGTGAAAGCCTCTCCTCTCTGTTTTATATGAAATGAATTGCATTAGAGAGCTCTTCATGACTCCACACAAATGCAACCTCCTGCAAGACAGGCCAATGATCCAAATGGCCTTTTTAGGGAGGTCACAAAGCAAGCGTCTGAAGGGGAAATCAAGGCCTCACGCAGCTTTTCTATAGCCTCGAAGCTCTCTAAAGTGCTTTGTGCATACATGCACTGCCTAAAAAGAAAAGAACAATCCTGGAAAGGAAGCTTGGATGATCGGCCCTCAGCAGGGAAGTTGAGTCCCTGCAGAGATCCGTTCCGCAAAACCCCTGGAAAAGGGCCCAAATCTGAAAAAGGAATAGCTATGTGTTTAGGGCAGGTTCATGCCCAGTTTGTAAGCCATGGTTCCACCAGAATCCTGGTTTGTTGCACTGTGGAAACACTGCCAAAGCACGACGTTTCATCACGTCAAACTAAATCCATCTGCAAACCAACAAATCAGGGACTTGGATCTGAGATGTGTTTATTATGGCATCTAGACTAGAAACTCTGCCTCGTCTTGGGAAAAATCTTTTCATGCACTCACATCAATGGTCTCAAAGAACCGGATGCAGGTAAGCAACCAGTCCTTTGCATATCAGATCCATCATCCCAAAGAATTCTGCATGACAGAAAAGCCCTTTTCCTTCTAATATTTACAAAGAGCTGAAACTGACGACATCCAACTGAAGCACAATATCCTTGAATTCAGACTACTGTGCTTTTTTTCAAATTTAAATGCCATATTAGCTAAAGGAATTCAGAACGATATAATAATTTACATAATGCTTGAGGCATAATAGCCGACTGTAACAGAGAATATATATCTAATTTGGGGAAAAGAGAAGGCATGTGAACATATAATACAATGCAAAGATCTCATCATCAAAAGACTTGCCAAGAAACTCACTATCAAGTTAGGGGAGCTAATGAAGAAACACAACCTACAAACTATTATTTTTTATTATTATTTATAACTTTTCTACGCCGGCCTTCTCGCCTCCGAAGAGGAAATTAGACCGGCAAACAGCAAGTATTCAATGCTAACATTTAAAATCTAAAAACATCATAAATCTACAATAAAATTTACAATAAAATACAATACAATAAATACATTTAAAAAGCCTTTTGCCAAAGTAAAATCAAGTCCAACTCAATCCATATATTCCGTCCGTATCTAGTGGTTGGCGACTTTAGTCGCTTCACGATCTCCTCCTTCATTCTGCGAAGGCCTCATTGCACAGCCACATTTTCACCCGCTTCCTAAAAGTCAGGAGGGAGGGGACGGATCTAATTTTATTGGGAAGGGAATTCCACAGCCGGGGGGCCACCACAGAAAAGGCCCAGTCCCTCGTCCCCACCAGACGCGCCTACAAAGGTGGTAGGACCGAGAGCAGGGCCTCTCCAGACGATCTTAGCACTCTTGACGGTTGATAGGGGAGAATATGTTCAGACAGGTAAACTGGGCGGGAAATGTATAGGGTTTTGTAGGTCAACACCAGCACTTTGACTTGTGTTCGGAAGCTAATTGGCAGCCAGTGGAGCTAGTGCAACAGAGGAGTTCTGCGCTCCCTGTACCCCGCTCCCGTTAGTAGTCTGGCTGCTGCGCGCTGGACTAATTGCAGCTTCCGGGCAGTCTTCATAGGCAACCCCACGTAGAGAGCATTGCAGTAGTCTAAACGGGATGTAACCAGAGCGTGGACCACCGTGGCCAAGTCTGACTTCCCAAGATACGGGCGCAGCTGGCGCACAAGCCTAAGCTGGTCAAAAGCTCCCCTGGCCACCGCTGAGACCTGGGGTTCCAGGCTCAGCAATGAGTCCAGGATCACTCCCAGACTGTGAACCCACTACAGACCCACTAATAAAATCCAACAAATGCTCCGTTCAGCAAAGGACAAGAGCCACCCTCTCACCATGGTAGGAGTCTACCGCATACCATGCAGCTGTGGACAAGTCTACAGAGGGGCCGCCAAACGCAGCAATGTCCAAACACGAATCAAGGAACATGAAAGGCACTGCAGACCAATTCAACCAGAGAAGTCAGCCATAGCAGAGCACCTGATGAACCAAACTGGGCACAGCATATTACCTGAGGTCAAAGAAATGCTGGACCACTCTCACAACCACGTCATGCTACACAGAGAAGCCACTGAAATTCACAAGCATGTGGACAATGTCAACAGAAAAGAGGAAACCATGAATATGAACAAAATCTGGCTACCAGTATTTTAACAAACTCTAAAATCAGGACAGTAAATAATGAGCAACAATCAGAACACGGGGCAATTCCAGACAGGAAACAATCAGGGACAGCTAACACCTCCCAACAAAGAATTCCCCCAGGAACGAAGCAGTTCGGCTTTGAAGCTGCAATGTCATTCAATGCTAAGCACTGGGAATGTGACGCAGCTGGCTGGGTGTCAGCTGCATAAGATCTCTACTGACCAGAAGGTCATGAGTTCGAGACCTGCCCGGGTTGAGGTGGGCTCTCGACCTATTGTGTAGACCACGCGTGGGCAAACTTCGGCCCTCCAGGTGTTTTGGATTTCAACTCCCACAATTCCTAACAGCCTACCGGCTGTTAGGAATTGTGGGAGTTGAAGTCAAAACACCTGGAGGACCGAAGTTTGCCCACGCCTAGTGTAGACTGTTGTCGACCTTTACAACCCGAAAGACAGTTGCATCTGTCAAGTAGGAAATTAAGGTACCACTTAGTGGAAAGGCTTAATTTAACTGATTTACGAGGCCATAAAAAGATCTCCAGGAAACACGCTGAGGAATGAAGGAATGCGACAGCTCCCCCTGGTGGCCAGATGTTAAATTGCCTCTGTCTGTCTTGTGTGTTTGTGTGTCTAAATGTAATGTGTACATTGTAATCTGCACTGAGTCCCCTGCGGGGTGAGAAGGGTGGAATATAAATGAAGTAAATAATAATAATAAATAATAATAATAAATAATAATAATAACCAAGCTGGCCAATTGTAACATTCATACTTGCCTCAGACTGTAGCACAGCAGTTCTCGTTTGTGCCTGGGGGCCAGGGAACAGCACCGGGGTTCCATTAGCATTAGGGCCTGCACCAGCAGAGATAGATTCTGAAGAGGATTTGGAAGGGTTACCTGAAGGAGCGTTTCCATCACTGGGCCCCCTTCTCCCACTGAAAGCTTGGCTTGGGATGAAGGTTGGCCTGACCCCTATGAAGACATAGATGATAACCAGGTGCAAATGGAATCCAGTGATAGCTAAAGTTATGAACACCCGGGTGGGAGAGGCTCGCAGGAGCTTGTGAGTGAAAACATGGAAGAAAGCGGCTGGGAAGTTTCTAGGGAGGAGAGCTCTCACGGAGATAGGGACCCAGGTGCTGGGAGACAAGGCCGAACCTTTGATAGGAGAAGTAGCATTGAGTCCAGCAGAAGGGGATGGCACCGCAGCCTAGACAGGTCGAGGTCCATCAGCAGAGATTGGAAGCGACGAAGCCTAGAGCGTCGGGGACCTCGGCCGAAAGATTAAGTATAGGATCCGTGGGAACGAATCCCCAGTGCTTGGGCCACGTCTCTTCTGAGTAGACGTGTAGCGAAGTGGGTCCACGGAGCTAAGCTGGCTAGTGGCCACCAAGTCTTGCCTTGTTTCTTGTACGTTGTTTGTTTCCTGAATCCGCATTGCTGCGCGGAGCCTTGCTAAGCCTTTTGGATTATTCATCAAGCTGCTTTTGGACAATTGATTGCTTACAGTCTTTGGATTGCTTTTGCTATTTTTATGGACAATATTCCTTTTGAACTGTTTCTATATTCAATAAAGTAGTTAGCCTTCAGTCCGTCTCTGTGTGTGTGATTAAGGGGCCGGTCAAGTCCGTGCATCGTGACACAGACAGACAAAGAGTTATTTCTCCCACCCTGGACATTATTCCACAGGTATATAAACCCCACTTGCGTAGTTTCCAACAGACCCCACAAGCTCTGCAGATGCCTGCCATAGATGTGGGTGAAACGTCAGGAGAGAATGCTTCTGGAACATGGCCAGACAGCCCGGAAAACTCACAACAACCCAACTTGAAAACAAACAAGATAATCTGAGGCAAATATAAATAAAATTAAATCTATAAATTTAACCAAAATGGTGACCTCCACTTCCCAGGACAGTCTGCCAGTAATATTAAAAGAAACATCATTCTGGAGCAAACAAATCCAAGAAGGGTTGTGAGGAAAAGACAGCTCGATTGAAATGGGTTGACAAGCTGCTTTCTATCACCAACATGGTTGTTTCTTAGCAAACTGCATTTATGGAAAAGATGGTTATCAAAATAAGTCTTCTATATTGCCAGATGTTCAAAAACCTACAAGATACAACAGGAGGCTCTGATTTCAGCACAAAAAAAATTAAAAAAGCAGTTTCTACTGAAAAGAGCAACTCAGCATTTTATTGCTGGGATGTTTAGGCTAAGTATATACAGCTTGCATTAATAATAGTTCTGATGCTTTTCTGCATCCAACTTTTTACGGATCCCATCTTCCGACATGACACACCTACAGCTAAATCTCTAAAGCAGTGGTTCTCAACCTGTGGTCCACAAACCACCAGTGGTCGACAAGAACTAAAATATGGTCCATGGCCTCGCCGTTACTAAACCACTGCAACGAAAGCAACTGGTCTCGTGAAACCCTCTTATAGTGCTGAGGCTTATTAAATATGGTTTTCTGTGGGCGAGTAGATGGCGACTACTGGATGGCATATGTTCTGTATCAAAAACTAGAGGTGATGTGGTCTATCCAATGCCATTTTCTGAATCAGCATTCCAAAGCGAATCTAAAATTGCCAAAAACTGATTGGTAACCCTTTTGGTACTAATGTTGGAGAGTGATCACTGGTCAAAGTTGCCACTGGTTAAAAAAAAGGGGGGGGGTAGAACCGCTGCTCTAAAACAGGCATCCTCAAACTGTGGCCCTCCAGCTGCTTGGACCTCCAACTCACAGAAGCCCCAACAAGCTTGTTCAATTGTCAGGAATTCTGGGAGCTGAAGTCCCAAACAGAGGGAGGGCCAAAGTTTGAGGATGCCTGGTCTAAAAAGTATATATTCCACATAGCGGAGAAGTAAGTCGCCATCCATAAAAACTCAAACTAAAAATACATGTGTTAGTCTTAAAGATACTATTGGTTTATATACAAGACTACAATAAGTAACCCCTAGCGTAGTTTGGATATTCTTGCACTTATTGCAAAAACAGAACCATGGATTGGACTGGATAGCTCACGAGGTCTCTTCCAACTCTAGGATTCTCTGATTCTATGGTTCGCTATTAGTGAACCATAGAATCAGAGAATCCTAGAGTTGGAAGAGACCTTGTGGGCTATCCGGTTCAACCCCATTCTGCAAGAAGCAGGACAAAGCATCCTTGACAGATGGCCATCCAACTGATCACCTTGGTTTACTGAGGAGCTCCGATCGATGAAGCAGGTGAAGAGACGGCTAGAGAGCATGTGGAGGAAACTCCGAGACAAAGGTACAAAATCAGCTTATAAGCTGTTTATGGATGCTTATGAGCGTGCTATCAAGGAAGTGAAAAATTCATACTATGCAACCTTGATAGCGTCCGCCAGCTCACGCCCGGCACAATTGTTTAAAGTAATTAGGTCTTTGACGATGGTCCCTACCATCCCAAATAATGATGATCAGGCCCTCTCTGCCGAGGTTTTTCAGAGCTTTTTTGCAGACAAGATTTCTACCCTCCGCCGGGACCTTCCAGCCACTCTTGATACAGTTAGTGAACATGAAACTCCGTGGCCTCTTGCTGGGCCCACCTTCGACCAGTTTCGGCCAATGGACGCAGAAGCTGTTGATAGGATAGTTACTGCAACTAGATCTACCACATGCTCCCTCGATCCGTGCCCCTCCTGGCTTGTGAAAGCTTGCCTGGAGGGGTTGCGAGACCCTCTGCTGCGACTAATTAACACCTCCCTTGAGCAAGGAGTGTTCCCAAAGGGTTTTAAAGAGGCTGTGGTCACTCCATTGCTGAAGAAGCCGGGATTAGATCCTACGGTCCCTTCCAATTACCGCCCAGTCTCGAACCTATCATCTATTATATAAAGGCGGTCCCATCATCGAACGACTGACAGAGACAGAGAAACCTTCCAAGGCAGAGACACCAAACTTGCCAACACAAATAGGCCTCAGGCAAGGAAGGTTTTTAGCAAAGAAACTTTCCCCCTCAAAACCTAGAAGCCCCCCAAAACAACGATACAAAAAACACACATTTCCCAGCATCCTCTGCGGCAGCCAGCTAAACCCATTGGCCAACATCGGCCCACACAAAATGCAGGGAAGCTGAATAACCATAGTAACGCTGGGCACAGCCAACCAAGTCTAGGATAGACTGCTGAGTGATTTGAGTTCAGTCAGTTGGTGTTTGAGGGTTAAACTGACAAAACCAAACTCTATGAGGGAGCAATTCTCCAGCAATTCCTACCCACACAACACAACACAACTTCCTATCACACCCCATCCCCCCAACCTTACGGGACCCCACACACACAACACCTACCACCACCACAAACGAAAACCAACTCCACCTATACTCCAACCACAACACAACACAACACTGCACTGATACTCTACAAACACACACAAACACCCAAAACACCCCACCCACACAAGCATTCCACAACATACTATCACCCAAAATGCCACCACACACCCACTAACTCACCAAAAAAGTAATACCTACACACAACACAATATGCACATAACACAACCTTGCGTCTACTGCTCAACCCATTTGTATGCCATTCCTTCCTTCCACACAGGCAGAAACTGACCCAAAAGACAAGCCATGCCTTCTAAAAAGAACAGCATCGGACGACACACTCGCAACGCTACATACATCAAACAAAAAAGGGCAGAACAAATGCCAGAACAGAAACACAGTTTCTTTTTTAAAATCCAGAGTTGGGAAACCACAGAACCTCTTCCATCAACACAGCAGACGGAAAGACAAAAAACATTGTATATCCACAAGCTCTGCAGAACACCAGCAACACCACACACCGACAACTCCCAGGACTTCAACTCCCACCCACCAGAACAACCCACAACAACACAGCCATGACCCCACCAAGACCATAAGTAACATCAATTCCAACCCTTACATACTCAGACATTCTCGCATCTCCTAAATAGGGCACAGCAACGCGTGCCGGGTACAGCTAGTTTCTTTAAAAATGTGATTCCGGAGTCTACCTTCATACCAGACCTGCTTCATGCATTTCTAACAAAAAGTCTTTCCAAATATTTGTTACAGGAGAGCTTCCCTCCTCATAAAAAAGACAATCTTCCTCAAGTTGTCTCACTGTTTACAGTAATTAGAATTTAGAAGTAGTTCAATTCTAGACTTATCCTCAGCTATTGAGCGATTTACAACACCATTAGCCTTGAAGATGCCATGGAACTGTTAAAAACCTGAAATAAAAGACTTTTGAAAAATCCCTGCAGTTTTCCCCAGAGGTCCTTCCTGCCTCTCTGAAGTTCAGAAGCCACAAAGAAAAGCAAAATACCAACTTGGCAACCTTACCACGGAAAATCCAAATGACAAAATACTGTTTTGCCCCTCGGCGGAGACGTCTCAGGGCTAGAGGCCAGGCTCAGCCAACAAATTTCACACTGATGAACCCCTCTCAAGGGCTTACGGATATCACAAGTTGGACAGACATGGCAGAGAGATGCATCTTTCGTTTCTGAAAACACTAAGGAAGCATCCAGCTCATATTTTTCCCTGTGAAGAGCCTTGAAGCTGTAGATATAGATAGATAATAGAAAGACTGACAGATCCAGACAGATTTATTTATCTATTATTTACAGTACTTATATTCCACCCTTCTCACCCCGCAGGGGACTCAGGGCAGATTACAATGCACATATACATGGCAAACATTCCATGCCATAGATGCACAACATATATAGAATTCCATGAACAACAGAAAATTGACTGTGAGTTTTATTTATTTATTTCCAGTGTTTATACCCCGCTACTTCTCAACCCCCGAGGGGGGACTCAATGCGGCCTAACAGACGGCAACAATTCGATGCCACACAATACATAGTAAACAACAGTTAAAATTAAAATACATTAAAATACACCTAGAATTAAATACATTAAAATACAGTTAATATTAAAAATATCATGTACATTCATCACCATTAAAACAATGTTCCATCCAAAGTCTTAGATCTTAACCACCAATTTGCCAACTGACCAGTCTAAAGTGCTGTGTCGTGCTAGGGTGCAAACGCTTGGTCCCAAAGCCAGGATTGCACTCTTTTTCTGAATGTTAGGAGGGATGAAGCTGATCGAATATCAATAGGGAGTGCGTTCCACAGACGGGGGGCCACCACCGAGAAGGCCCTCCCTCTCGTCCCCGCCAACCGCATTTGAGAAGTTGGCGGGAGCGAGAGCAGGGCCCCCTGCTCTCTCTGTTTTGGAGTTGTAGTTCACCTACATCAAGAAAGCACTCTGGACTCAACGATGTATCTGGACGAAACTCGGCACTAATGCTCAATATGCCCAAATCTGAACACTGGTGGAGTTTGGGGAAAATACGCCATGACATTTGGGAGTTATAGTTGCTGGGATTTATAGTTCACCTACAATCACAGCAGGAGGAGGGCTTATGGTGGGAGGATTCACCATCTGTTTCCAAAAAGGACAAGCAAAGAAAACTTCAGCCTTCCCTGCCAAAGGGGTTCCTTATTTTTATTTCATATAAATTAGGATAAAACTGATAAAAATAGGAGGCGCGCAGGCGGCTAAATATCTTTTGACCAAAAAACGGGCAACAGCAACGGCACTGTCTGTAGCCTCCAACAATTCTTCCTCCGTACATGAGGCGGGGCATAGTAGACAAGATTACAGATGCGGAGTTGTATGTTCTGCTCCACAATCACACAAGGTGTGAGATCCCTTTAGAAATATGTGTTTCTGATGGGCTTTGGCGACGTCTATGAAACCCCCTTAGCGACCCTGCCAGGGGTCCTGACCCCCAGATTGAGAAACACTGGTTTAGGCACCAGGACTGTGGCGCAGCTGGCTGGGAGTCAGCTGCATTAAGATCACTAATGACCGAAAGGTCATGAGTTCGAAGCCAGCATGCGTCAGGAGTGAGCTCCCGACCAAAATTGTGTAGCTTGTTGTCGACCTTTGCAGCCCGAAAGACAGTTGCATCTGTCAAGTAGGAAATTTAGGTACCACTTTGTGGGGAGGCTAATTTAACTGATTTACGAGGCCATAAAAAGCTGGAATGTTAAATAGCCTCTGAGTGTCTGTCTATATATGTTGAGTGTCTATGGCATTGAATGTTTGCCATGTATGTGAACGTTGTAATCCGCCCTGAGTCCCCTGCGGGGTGAGGAGAAGGGCGGAATATAAATACTGCAAATAAATAAATAAATAATAGGCTCTGAAATTTTTTACGACTATTATGTTGAGAGCAGGATGCCTTTGCATATAGTACTGGCTTGCTCTAGCTTTTCTTTGCAAGCTTATTATGGGAGAATTATATGTGTATGTGTTTGTATATATGTGTGTGTGTGTGTGTGTGTGTATGAGGGTGTGTGTAGTATATGTGTATACATGCACACTGTACATATACACACACATTTGAGAGTCCCCCTTCTGGGGTTGAGAAGGGCGAGTTAAAATATGGTAAATAAAAAATAAATAAATAAATCTTCCTCTTTATCCGAACTTTTAATTCCACCTTCGGCCATCATATTTGTGAATGCTCTGAGCTTAGCCAAGTTATCTTTTTGAAAAAGGATGGAGATGAATATAATGTGTTTGAAGAGCTCAACTAAAAGGGATCCCAAAGAATAGTACTGAATTCCTGAAGTACAAGAGTATGAATGCCGACTGGCTATCACCCGCTTTCATTGCCATTCAGCTCTGGAGGAGGTGTCCCCTTTTTCTTGGGATTCATTCAGAACAGCCACACGTTTTATGGCTTAATGATGTTACTCAGCCAGCCAAAGGTCACAGGAGCCAGCTGAGCAGGACAATGCTTTCATCCAGCTTCCTCTTGATTCAACTTCAACACAGACCTCAAGCTTTCGGATTACAAGAGACACTCCTGCTTAATACCCGTGCCGTAGAATCCACTTGTGGGAAAGAATGGACAGACAATCATGTCTATGAAACTCGACGGGCATCCCATACAAGGAACAGAAAGAAAAACAGGCCTTTCTCCCAAAAGATGCATTCAAGCTAATGGAACCAATCTCTGGAGGACAGCCGACCTAAAGCCATTGAGGTCTGAATGAAAAGTTAGGCACCTGGTCACATTCATTCTTCGACTGGGTAATTTCTGGATCGGGCGAAGGCAATATATTATTTATTATTGATGTAGATCAGGGGTGCCCACACTTTTTCAGCATGCGAACTACTTATAATAAAACCAAGTCAGAAAGATCTACCTACCTCCTCAAGCCTGGAGAGGGGAGGGGTGAGGGTGAGGCGGAGCCAGAGGGGGCGGAGCCAGGCTGTGCCAAGCCCCGCCCCCTCTGGCTTCCGCACTACCAGCAGCTTCTCCAGGCTTGAGGATGGCAATGCCAAGCCAGTGGTGACATAGCTAACACAAGGCTGGCTTGGCATTGCCATCCTCAAGCCTGGAGTGAGGATGGCAAGGCCAAGCCAGTGGTGACATAGCTAACACAAGGCTGGCTTGGCATTGCCATCCTCAAGCCTGGAGAAGCTGCTGGTAGAGCTGAAGCCAGAGGGGGTGGAGCCAGGCCGCACCAAGCCCTGCCCCCACCCCCTCCCCCTCTGGCTTCCCCTCTACCAGCAGCTTCTCCAGGCTTGAGGATGGCAATGCCAAGCCAGTGGTGACATAGCTAACACAAGGCTAGCTTGGCATTGCCATCCTCAAGCCTGGAGAAGCTGCTGGCAGAGCTGAAGCCAGAGGGGGTGGAGCCAGGCCGCACGAAGCCCTGCCCCCCCCCCCCCCCTCTGGCTTCCACTCTACCAGCAGCTTCTCCAGGCTTGAGGATGGCAATGCCAATCCAGTGTTGACATAGCTAACACAAGGCTGGCTTGGCATTGCCATCCTCAAGATGTAAAGGGGCAGATCTGCGGGAATAAAGGTATCGACACGTGTTTGAGGTAAAAATCACAGGTATAATCATATGCAGCAATTCAAGTGCTAAATAGCATGACAATCTCACATAAAGTACAATGTAATGCAATTCAGTCACAGTATTGTAAATCAAAGCTCTCACTCATGACAATGGTTAGTGCCTACACAATAGTATAGGGCATAGAGCAATATTCCAACAGAGTCTGTGTACCCCTATCAGTATAATAACTCATAGGCTAGCGACTGAGTCAAAAAGGGAGCCTCGATGGGTAGAAGAGCTGGTGAGCTGCCAGGTAGGCAGGCGCCAACGGCAGGAGGTAAGCTGACGACAACAAGATGGCCGTTTCGCGTGAACTCCGCTTCCTCAGGGCGCTCCAAAGTTCTGACCGCTCCTCCCCAGTGTTGTAGTAGCACAATAAGGACTCAAAGTCAATACGAGAGATTTCGCGTTTCCGCGTTCTAATACATATTGGTACTACCATGTTTCCCCGAAAGTAAGACAGCGTCTTACTTTCTTTTCCCCCCCAAAAGTCCCCCTACGTCTTACTTTCGGGGTACGTCTTATATAACCCAAGACGTACCCCGTCGCCACGCCCACGCCGCCGCCGCCACGCCGCCGCCACTGGAGGTGTGCCGCGGCACACCTGCGGCACACCTCCGCGGCACACCTCTTCGCCAGGGCTGCAGGCAAGGGAGGGAAAGGAGCCAGGGGCGGGAGGAAGCGGCGATGCGTCACTGTGACGCTGCGATCCTCACCACGCCCCTGGCTCCTTTCCCTCCCTTGCTTGAGGAAAGAAGGGGAGAGGGAAAGGAGCCAGGGGCGTGGTGAGGATTGCAGCGTCACAGTGACGCGCCGCCGCTAGCTCCTTTCCTGGCTCTCTTCTCCCACCCTTGGAAGGGAGGAGGAAGAGAGCCAGGGCGGGAGAAGGGACGAGCGTCACTGTGACGCGTCAACCCTGGAAGGGAGGAGAAGAGAGCCAGGGGCGGGGAGAAGGGACGACTGTCACTGACGCGTCATCGCACCCGCCCCTGGCTCTCTTTCTCCCACCCTTGGAAGGAGGAGGAAGAGAGCCAGGGGCGGGGAAGGACGACGCGTCACTGACGCGTCATCGCTGTCCCCCTGGCTCTCTTCTCCCACCCTTGGAAGGGAGGAGGAAGAGAGCCAGGGGCGGGGAGAAGGACGACGCGTCACTGACGCGTCATCGCTTCGTCCGCCCCTGGCTCTCTTCTCCCACCCTTGGAAGGGAGGAGGAAGAGAGCCAGGGTGGGAGAAGGACGACGCGTCACTGACGCGTCATCGCTGTCCCGCCCCTGGCTCTCTTCTCCCACCCTTGGAAGGGAGGAGGAAGAGAGCCAGGGGCGGGAGAGAGACGACGCGTCACTGTGACGCCGTCATCGCTCTCCCCGCCCCCTGGCTCTCTTCCTCCCTCCCTTCCAAGGGTGGGGGAAGAGAGCCAGGGGCGGGATGAAGCGGCGACGCGTCACTGTGACGCTGCGATCCTCACCACGCCCTGGCTCCTTTCCTCTCTCCTTCTTTCCTCAAGGGGGAAAAAGGAGCCAGGGGCGTGGTGAGGATCGCAGCGCCACAGTGACGCGCCGCCGCCCTCCCGCCCCTGGCTCCTTTCCCCCTCCCTTGCCTGGAGCCCTGGCGAAGAGGTGTGTCGCGGAGGTGTGCCGCGGAGGTGTGCCCCTGCAGGTGTGCCGGAGGTGCACACCTCCGGTTGCGGCGGCGGGACGAGGTACGCCTTATATACGGGGTATGGCTTATATAAGCCGACCCTCAGACACCCCGATACGTCTTACAATCGGGGGTGTCTTACTTTCGGGGAAACACGGTATGAGTCATCTCCCGGGCTGGAATCCTGTGGTTTAGCTGTGTGTATAGCGATTTGTTATCAGTGATTGTTCTGTTTGTGTATTGAATTGCCATCCTCAAGCCTGGAGAAGCTGCTGGTAAAGCGGAAGCCAGAGGGGGGGTGAAGCCAGGTCGCACCAAGCCCCGTCCCCTCCCCTCTGGCTTTGGAGCTTCCAGCAGCTTCTTCAGGCTTGAGGATGGCAGTGCCAAGCCAGTAGTGGCATGGCTAGCACAAGGCTGGCTTGGCCCTGCCCTCCTCAAGGCTGGAGCAGCTGTTGGGAGTGCCGAAGCCAGGGAGGGGGAGCCAGGCCCTCCTCAGGCGGAGCAGCTGCTGGGAGTGCCGAAGCCAGTTCCCTCTGAGAAGTGCCCCATCCAGCTGGGATCGACCTCCTTCGGTCCTGGGATCAACTGGTCGATCGCGATCGACTTCCTGAGCAGCCCTGATGTAGATAGCAGCATCTTGTCACGTACAACAACAACAAACCAGTTCCTTGCCCTCAGGAGTCCAAATTAATTAATGCTTTATATATGCTGATGACCTTGGCCTAACAACACAAGCAAAAGACTTTGAAACAGTTGAAAACTGTTTCAGAATGCCCTGAAAGATCTCTCCAGCATCTGCAAAGAGAACCACCTGAAGCCTAACCCTGCCAAGACACAAGTGTGTGCTTTCCACCTGTGTAACCGTGAAGACAACAAGAAACTGAAGGTTGCCTGGGAAGGCCAAGAGCTTGAACAATGTTCTCACCCTAAATATATTGGCGTCACCATTTCTAAGCCGAAGAACCAGCGTTATCCATAGGTGCCTCCTAGGTCATGTGGCCAGCATGACTGCATGGAGCGCTGTTACCTTACCAAAGATGCGGTACCTATTGGTCTACTCTCACTTGCATGTTTTCGAACTGCTAGGTTGGCAGAAACTGGGCCCAACAACAGGAGCTCACCCCACTCCCTAGATTCGAACAGCCGACCTTTCGGTCAGCAAGTTCAGCAGCTCAGCAGTAAACCCGTTGCGTCACCAGGGGGCCCCTCTCCCAAATGGGACCTAAAGAGACTCGCACATTAATTGATACTGCATTATAAAGAATATGTCTTGACCTGCGCATATATCCATTGCATTCTCTAACTCAGGGCTGCCCAGGAAGTCGATCGCAATCGACCAGTCGATCCCAGGACTGAAGTAGGTCGGTCCCAGCTGGATGGGGCGCTTCTCAGAGGGGGCGGAGCCAGGCCACACAAAGCCCCACCCCTCCCCGGTTTCGGCACTCCCAGCAGCTGCTCCAGGTTTGTGGAGGGCAGGGCCTGGCTCCATCCTCCTGTGGCTTCCACTCTACCAGCAGCTTCTCCAGGCTTGAGGATGGCAGTGCCAAGCCAGCCTTGTGCTAGCTATGTCACCACTGGCTTGGCACTGCCATCCTCAAGCCTGGAGAAGCTGCTGGGAGAGTGGAAGCCAGAGGGGAGGGAGCGGGGCTTGGTGCGGGCTGGCTCCGTCCCCCTCTGGCCAAGCCCCGCCCCGCCCCCGCCCCTCTCCAGCCTTGAGGAGGTAGGAAGATCTTTCTGACTTGGTTTTAATATAAGTAGCTCGCATGCTGAAAAACTGTGGGCAGACCTTGCTCTACCTGCAAGCCATTTCTCTCGCCTTTGTTGATGGGATACCACCCAGGTGTTTTCTGCTGCAACTCCCCTTGTTCTCTGGCACTAAGGTTAACATCCTGGGATGGTGGGAACTGTAGTTCAAAACCTCTGAGAGCCAATCCTAGAGAAAGGATGGCAAATGCATAGCGGAATACGGAATTACTCTTGCCTCTAACAGGAGAGGAGTTGCTCATTAGAATGAAATGATTACGATCTGCTCAATGTAGCTCATCCTGGTACATTTCTTCCTCCCAAAACTACTCTAGGGAGAGTCTAGTTTTTGGCAATTTTACATATCTATTAAACCAGTGTTTCCCAACCTTTTTTGAGCCATGGCACATTTTTTACATTTACAAAATCCTGGGGCACACCACCAACCAAAATGACACAAAATGGCACTCTAACACAGTAATACATATAGTTAATATGTTTTTAAATGTATTTATACACTCAGTGTGAAACCTGGGCCTGTTTCGATGGACACAACATAGATATCCTGGCAGGAATGGCAGAAAGACACAAACTTCCCACACAGAGCTCCCATAATCAAGAGGAAATACTATAAGAGTTTGGTGGCCATTGACCTTGAGTTTTGGAGTTGTAGTTCAACTATATCCAGAGAGCATTGTGGACTCAAACAATGTTGGATCAGGACCATCAGGCATGAATACTCAATATGCCCAAATATGAACGCAGATGGAGTTCAGGGGAAATGGACCTTCACATTTGGAAGTTGTAGTTGCTGGGATTTATAGTTCCCCTTCAATCAAAGAGCATTCCAAACCCCACCGATGATAGAACTGGGCCAAACTTCCTACACAGAACCCCCAGGAGGCAAGAGGAGGTCTCTACTTGGGGAAAGGGAGGCGGGTCTTCCCAATGCATGGAGAGGAGAGACCAAGTAGACAACGGGTGGGAAGGGGCCTTTATTGAGGTAGGTTTCTTAGGGTTTTTTATACTTCAACACACTAGACTCTACCCCCTCCCCTCCTGGAGGTTCCAATTTTCCATGGCACACCTGATGATCGCTCACGGCACACTAGTGTGCCCCTTCACACTGGTTGGGAAACACTGTATTAAACCGAGGGATCAGTTTTAAATCTAAACTTGTTAATAACCACATTGCAGCTCCCACAGAATCTTCTATAAATAAGATAACTCTCTTCTCTGTTACCTGCTGCTCAGGCATGTAGCCAGGGGGGGGGCTAAGGGGGCTTCAGCCCCCCCCCCCCGAAATTCTCAGGGTGGTCCGCGAAAAGGCCTTACTGTTACATTATTTAAACTGTTATGTTTATTCATATCATGATCTGATCACCATGCTCATTATATCCCACATTCATGGGGTTATTGGGATAACAATACAAAAGGTTTGCTAGGGTACGCAGCCGCCGGAGGAGGAGACGGCGCCGGAAGCGAAGGGGAGGTGAATTCCCCACTCTACGCACCGTGAGCCCCGGATTGGACCCATCTCCTGTCGGAGAACCCAAGGGAACCGGGACACTAGGGACGGAGCTCTGGTTGGCTCGCTGGTAGGTGGGCCCCCAGAAGCAAGGACTCTAGGACCCCGCAGGACATTCCCATCCAGGACGTTCTGGAGCGCCGGCTATAGGTCGGCACAGCTCCATAAGACCCGGCAGACCACCGCGAGGGTCAACCTGGACACTGCGCAATCGGGTCGGGACCTTAAAGACGGACCCTCATGGGGAGATGTCGGCCCCTGCTCCCTGCTTGCGCTTCAGTGCCAGCAATCCTGCTGCCCCCTCCCCGCCTTCCTTCTTTTGATGGCGGGGTGGTGTTCCAGTAGGCATCGCTGCTGACCTCTTCCCCTCCCCCTCCCTCTCCCTACCCTTGTGTTTTTCCCATGTCTTTTGTACTGTCCTGTTTGTGCTGCCAATGGGCACACAATCTTATGTAAACCACTTAGAGCCTTTGGGATGAAGCGGTATACAAATGTGAATTTAATAATAATAATAATAATAATAATAATAAAGGGTAGACCCTATTCCACCCAGTCTCAGCCCCTCCCCCGAAACAAACTCAGCCCCCCAAAACAAAATCCTGGCTGCGGCCCTGCAGTGCTGCTGGTATAAGGAGAAATACATCACAGGTCGGGCTTACTCTCAAGAGCTTCCTCTTATCTTAAGTTAATTACTCCAACTTTCCCCCTTTTGGATTCAGCCAAGTGCACAAGTTAGATCCTCCCCACAGCTCAAATAATAGGCTTCCCTTAAGAGTTCGGCGCATCCATCACGGGCTCAGCTAGGCACTGACTCATAATCCTTGGGCAATTGGCTAAACTAGGAGTTTTCGGAACGACCCACCCTTTTTAAATTACAGATTCATTTGAATGAGAGACACTTGGGTGAGCGGAAACCACGTTCTGCCGAATGCAAACATAGCATCAGGCAGATTTCAAACGCACTGAACTCGGCAGCAAATATAAAAAGCAAAATGCCATTGCTAGCTTATATCAAAACAGCTTTAAAAATGTATGCACTAAATTATACGCGGAGGTTCTTTTATCTCCGAGCCCACTTCCAATGATATGCATCATTTAGTGCTCGATTATATTATAGAGCCATCCACCGCATCATCCCCATCTCTTTCCCTTTTGCAATGTATCAGATTCCTGAAACTAGCATTTATCTTGCATATCCACAAAATGTTGTATGAGAAACACCAGTGTTAATCCAGTTTCTTTTCAGAGTCAGATTTGCTTAGCCGTAGGTATATACATCGACTCGACAGGGGGAGTGTGTCCCTGTTGGTTCTGCTGGACCTCTCCGCGGCTTTCGATACCGTTGACCACGGTATCCTTCTGGGTCGCCTTGCAGACATGGGGCTTGGGGGTACTGCTTTGCAGTGGCTCCAATTCTTCCTGGAGGGTCGTACCCAGAAGGTGTTATTGGGTGACACCTGTTCGGCTCCGCAACCTTTGTCTTGTGGAGTCCCTCAGGGTTCAGTACTGTCCCCGATGTTATTTAACATCTACATGAAAGCCCTGGGAGAGATCATTCGGAGTTTCGGAATAAGGTACTATCTGTACGCAGATGACGTCCAGATCTGTCACTCCTTCCCACCTGTCACTAAGGAGGCTGTCCATACTTTGAACCGGTGCTTGGCTGCTGTGTCGGACTGGATGAGGGCTAGCAAACGGAAACGTAATCCAGACAAGACAGAGGTCCTCCTGGTCAGTAGAAAGACCGAACAGGGCATAGGGTTACAGCCTGTGTTGGATGGGGTTACACACCCCCTGAAGGCGCAGGTGCGCAGCTTGGGAGTGATCCTGGATTCATCGCTGAGCCTGGAAGCCCAAATCTCGGCGGTGGCCAGGGGAGCTTTTGCGCAGTTAAGACTCGTGCGCCAGCTGCGCCCGTACCTTGGGAAGTCTGATCTGGCTACGGTCGTCCACGCTCTGGTCACATCCCGAATAGATTACTGCAACGCACTCTACGTGGGGCTGCCTTTGAAGACAGTTCGGAAAATGCAGCTAGTCCAACGGGCGGCAGCCAGATTACTAACTGGAGCATACCACCCCGCTGTTGTGTCAGCTCTACTGGCTGCCTGTCCACTTCCGAGCTCAATTCAAAGTGCTGGTTTTGACCTTTAAAGGTCTATACTGTTCTGGCCCAGCTTACTTGTCCGAACGCATCAGCCGCTACGTCCCACCTCGTAATTTAAGATCATCCGGGGAGGCCCTGCTCTCGCTCCCGCCAACTTCTCAAACGCGGTTGGTGGGAACGAGAGAGAAGGCCTTCTCGGTGGTGGCTCCCCATCTGTGGAATGCGCTTCCAAGCAACATACGATCAACCCCATCCCCCCCTGGCATTAAGGAAAAAAGTGAAATCATGGTTGTGGGACCAGGCTTTTGCACATTAGCACAATGCAGCACTTTGGATTGGAATTGTAATGGCAAGGTGATGGATATGGCTCAATGCATATGTGGTGGACAGAACACTGTTTTTAACTTAAGTGTATGTGTATTATGTGATAATGCTAATTGTATTTTAATCATGCATGTCTATGGTTTTATATTGTATTTATATTGTGTATCGGCATCAAATTGTTGCCTTTTGTTGCGCCGCTCTGAGTCCCCCCTCGGGGGTTGAGAAGAGCGGGATAGAAATGATTTAAATAATAATAAATAACTATGGCTAAATGGAGTATCTTGCATTTTAATGTGTTTTTAATGTATTTTAATTGTTGTGGGGTTTTTGGGGTTTTATGCTGTTATGATGTGGCATTTGTGTAAGCCTGAGTCCCCCTCGGGTTGAGAAGAGCGGGGTAAAATCCCCTGTTGCACTTCATTTTTGTCAGTTTTGGCCAATCATCTCTCTAATCCAGTGGTTCTCAACCTGTGGGTCCCCAGGTGTTTTGGCCTACAACTCCCAGAATTCGAGCCAGTTTACCAGCTGTTAGGGTTTCTGGGAGTTGGAGGCCAAACATCTGGGGATCCACTCTCTAATCGGTTAAGAGCGTTTTGAATTGTCTAGGATTTCCTCATGAGCGGTGGTTATATATGTTCCTTCCTTCAAATTATGGACAATAGCACTAGGTATTTGTTGATGATCTCCCATCCAAAGAGTAACCAAGATTAGCTTCCATGGTCACACAGCAATCTGGTAACACGGGTGCCGAAATTCACTGCAATGCAATGCAACGCTTGGAGAGTGTACCTGGATCAACCGCAGTCCATTCTACAACTGTGACACAGTTGCTGCCTCATAGTCAATACCATCCATTTACTCCGATCCTTTTCACAAAGAAACATTGCCGTGCGCTCTCAGGTGCCTCTTCTGAAAGCACCATTTATCAAACACAGGCCAAGGCTTGCACCCAATCTTGCCAAAGCAGACACAGAAAGAGGCGCAAAAATCATCATGTGTACCATGTTTTGTTTGTAAAGGATCTCAGACTTTAATTCTAGGCACCCTTTGCCCTTGTTCCACTTTGATTTCCAGCAGATGAATAACGCAAGGACACACTATTCTGCAGACTTGTCAATTATCCTGTGGGGGGGGGGGGGGAGGTATGGCTGTTTTTCTATTCCTGGCACAGAATTCCAAGAATTCGATTTGCAGCTGAGTGCCATCTTCTGATCAGTCAATACTGCAAGGTCTTTCTTTCTTTCTTTCTCTTTCTTTCTTTCTTTCCATCCAGCAGATGTGCCCCCTCCCCCCGGGCCCACAGCTCCCCAAGATACATGCGTTTGCCTGCAAATATACAGTCTTTATCCTGCACTACTAATGATCTGCCATTTTACTCAACAACACAGCGGTTCATATATTCCCAGTTTGTCTGCACAGCTGTAACACAAAAACAATAAGACAAGTCCAGGCTTATTAGACATGGAGCTAATGCAAACGGGGCGCCCAACTGCTTCTGCACTTACCACTTCCTACTGAATATTCATCCTTTAAATGGGAGGTTCAGCTGTGTCAATATCGGTTAATTGAAGACACAGATCAGTGAAAGATAGTCCTGATGAAAAGAAGCAAATAAATGCAGAAGAGGTGGGGGAAATGAGTCTATGCAGGTCCGGCTATTCTCAGTACAGGCACGGATGTGGTCGACATCCCGACCACACACAAAAAAAAACCCCAACAAAAACCCAGGTATGTTGAGTTTTAAGAAAACCCTCTTATCTGCTTTTGTGGAGCGCGACCCCAACACCAGGAAGAGAGAGCAAACTCTCCTCTGCAAAACAGCAAAGGTTCTTTATCTGGTCGTCCACTTCCAAAGACGGCGGGTCACGTTTCATTCCCACCGTCATTGTTATGCTCCTCTTGTCATGGCAAGTACAAGGATGGATTCCCTGGAGGGAAACATAGACTGTCAGGCATATCCTAACTAGAGGATTTCCCACAAGGGACGTCGACATATCAGAGGGCAATATCCCAAACCAGACTGGCGTGTATATTAATTGGGGAAAGCATCTCCTCTTCACACTCTGTTCATCTCAGTTCTTTTTACTCCAAAGTAACAAGGAGATGGAAGACCACCTCTAGGCTCTTTTTGGTTCTTATAAAATGAGAAATATTCCTTTCTGTCAAGATTAACATATTTTGTTTTTATCTAGTTAGATAATTCTTATGGTGCAGAAGATAGGAAATGGATATCTAGAAAGGAAATCTGCAAAATATACTGTATATATTCGGATATAAGCCTAGTTTTTCAGACCTTTTATTAGGCTGAAAAAGTCCCCCTCGGCTTATACTCGAGTCAATGTTATTTATTATTTCACTCTGTTATAAATACATAATAAATGTATTATTATTACATTTATTATTTTGCTCTATTTATTATTATTTCTATTATTTTACTCTATTATTACTATTATTATTATTATATTTCCATTATTTTACTCTATTATTACTATTACTACCTTTATTATTTTACTCTATTTATTATTTCCATTATTTTACTCTATTATTACTATTATTATATTTCCATTATTTTACTCTATTATTATTACTATTACTACCTTTATTATTTTACTCTATTTATTATTATTTCCATTATTTTACTCTATTATTAATGTTTTATTACATTTACATTATTTTACTCTATTATTACTGTTTTTTTTATTACTATTTCCATTATTTTACTCTTTATTATTACTATTACTATTATTACCTTTATTATTTTACTCTATTTTATTTATTATTTCCATTATTTTACTTTATTATTACTGTTTTATTATTACATTTTTACCATTATTTTACTCTATTATTACTATTATTATATTTTACTCTATTATTTTACTATTTCTTTTATTATTATTACTATTACTACCATTTATTATTTTACTCTATTTATTATTATTTCCATTATTTTACTCTATTATTACTGTTTTTATTAACAACCTGATGACATTTTATAAAAGGGGAAGTGCATTATTTTACTCTATTATTACTTTTATTATATTTCCATTATTTTACTCTATTATTATTACTATTTCTATTATTACCTTTATTATTTTACTCTATTTATTATTATTTCCATTATTTTACTCTATTAGTTTTTATTACATTTCCATTATTTTACTCTACGGTATTATTACTGTTATTATTGAATTTCAATTATTTTACTCTATTATTATTACTATTACTATTATTACCTTTATTATTTTACTCTATTTATTTTTATTGGAAGCACTTTTACACTGAAAAAGGACAGAATGGTTTGATCAGAGTTGGGCAGTCTTATCTTAAATGACAGTTTTATGTAAATATTCAAAAATATTTAACCTATTGAGGCCTCAATTTTATATTATTGGTATCAATTTTTATTTTGAAATTGACCCATAGCTTCTGCATTTCCCACCTTCAGCTTATACTCAAGTCAATCAATTTTCTCAGTTTTTTTGTGGTAAAATTAGGTGTCTCGGCTTATATTTGGGTCGGCTTATACTCGAGTATATACGGTAATCCTCTAAAGTAGTTCAATTGTGAGAAGTCTTTTTTTCCCCTTTGAAATAATGCAAACATAACTTACTACATGCTCGAAATGCCTTGCTTGCTACCAGTTCTAGGAAGGACAGAGAAACTTTGCTCTGGTACAGATATTGCAGGTGTTATAACTAACCTGAGAAAAATACCACTACTATTATACCTTACCTGAGAAAATGGAAATGAATTCCTGGTTGAAAAAGAAAACCAAAATTCAACTGATCGCCAAAAATCAGGAAGTTAAGCCAATTTTCCAATTGCCTCCAGGATTCTTGAAGCAGAAGAGCCCTAGCAGCCCAAAGCTAGCCCTATGATTATTATTATAGAGATGAACGAGACCAGGTTACAGGTTGAACAGAGGTGCCCCATAATGGCACTGCTCTACAGAGCTGTCTGAGGGCTCGCACTAAGACTCTAAACTATCTAGTCCGTCAGCTGCTTTTTGCAGATGCTGCTGCCCTTGTCGCCCATTCAGAAGCAGCTCTGCACCGCCTCACATCCTGCTTTGCAACAGCTGCAGAGCTGTTTGGGCTGGAAGTCAGCCTGAAGAAAACAGAAGTCCTCTACCAGCCCGCACCACAGGAAGAACACCATCATCCCCACGTCAGCATAGGCAAATCTGTGCTGAAGTCCATTCAGCAGTTCACCTCCCTGGGAAGCATCATCTCTTCAGACGCCAAAATTGATAAAGAGATAGATCACAGGTTAGCAAAGGCATAGAGTGCATTTGGAAGGCTTCACAAAAGAGTCTGGCGTAACAAACACCTGAGACAAAGCACCAAAATCAGTGTGTACAGAGCTATCGTACTGTCTATTCTCCTATATGGGTCTGAAACATGGGTCACCTATCGCCAACACCTACGACTGGTCGAATGCTTTCATCAGCGCTGTCTTCGCACAATCCTAAACATACACTGGACCGACTATGTGACGAATGTTGCTGTCCTTGAGCAAGCAGAAATCACCAGCATTGAAGCCATGCTATTGAAAACACAATTGCGCTGGGCAGGGCACGTCTCTAGGATGGAGGACCACCGCCTCCCAAAGATACTACTGTACAGTGAACTCGCCACGGGTCAGCGCAAGAGAGGCGCCCCCAAAAAGAGATACAAGGACTTCCTGAAACAACATCTCAGGCTCGGCCAGATTGATCACCAACAATGGTCCACCCTGGTCTCACATCAGTAGGCATGGAGACGCACTATCCACAATGCTGCGGCCTCTTTCGAGAAGTCAAAGAGAAACAACAACGCAGAAAGAACCGCAACTTGGAAACAACATCACCCAAGGAGACTTTCTGCTGTGCTTTCTGCAACTGGACTTGCCTATCTCAGATTGGCCTTTTTAGTCATCAACATGCTTATAAAAAGCGTGGGATGAGTCCTTCCTAAGAATCTTCGTTCGCAAAGTAATGCCGAGAGAGAGCTTCAATGGTGCAAGAAACAAGGCAGCTTATTGCCCCCATTCAAATTCTAAGTGGAAAGAAGGAAGGAATCTGCGGGAAAGGCTCTGAAATGAGAAGCCCTTAGAGCACTGCTAGCACATTCCTTCCTTTGGTAACCTGATAGCCAAGCCTCAGATCTGATCCCAGTTTGATCCCAGTTGGCTATTTATATTTCACTCTTTGCCCCTGAGGAGCTCAACATTCACGTGGCCTTTGCTCCTGTGGTTAGGACGAGTTCCCAGAAACTACAACTCCCAAATGTCAAGGTCTATTTCCCCTGAACTCCATCTGCGTTCATATTTGGCCATATTGAGTATTCATGCCAAGTTTGGTCCTGATCCAACATTGTTTGAGTCCACAGTGCTCTCTGGATATTGGTGAACCAAAACTACAACTCCAAAACTCAAGGTCAATGCCCACCAAACTCTTATAGCATTTTCTCTTGGTTATGGGAGTTCTGTGTGGGAAGTTTGTGTCTTTCTGCCATTCCTGCTAGGATATCTATGTTGTGTTCATCGAAACAGGCCCAGGTTTCACACTGAGTGTATAAATACATTTTTAAAACATATTAACTATATGTATTACTGTGTTAGAGTGTCATTTTGTGTCATTTTGGTTGGTGGGGTGCCCCAGGATTTTGCAAATGTAAAAAGTGTGCTGCGGCTCACAAAGGTTGGGAAACACTGATATAGCCCACTGCATCTGGGATTCTGGGCAATCTCTTATGCAAGGACCAACTAAGGCTGGATGTGCTTGATGGAAGCACCAACTAAGGCCCTCATTTTTATTTCAGAGCTCCAATCAATAGGGAAGCCAAACGGCCACAGAGCAGGTGGGGAGCCCCACTCTTCTCTCCTCTTGACCCAAAGCAATTACTGGGAGGCCCAGAGACTCAGCTGGATCTGAAAGCACCGCCGTCTGGGATCACAGAAGAGATGGGCTCTGCCAAGGCAGTTCAGCTGGAGCACAGGACTTGAATCATATTCCAAATCTCACATGCACAAAGACACTTTCCATATGCATTCTCAGGAGATAATAATTAGCAAGGCAGCGACTGGAACCCAAAATGCAAACGGCTTCCATCCAATTACCCGCAGATGTTCTGCTCGGCGATTCCCATTATGCCTAGCCACTACCAGAGTTTACAAAGCTGTAGGTAACCTTCCAAGTGTTTGCAACTGAGCTTTTCCAAATATTTCGTGTTAATGGCATTGCCATTTTGTGAAACATTAATTCAGTTTTATTAGCAAGCTGCAGGTTGAACAAACTGAATATAAAAGATACAAATTAATAATAATAACAATAACATCAACAACACAACATGCAATTTGTTACCTGCCTCTCCTAATGGCTCGAGGTGGGATACAATGCAGTGAAAACGTGAAATACGTATAATAAAATATTTATTTATTATTTATTTAAAACTTTTGTACCCCGACCTTCTCACCTCTCTCGAGGGACTCAGACCGGCATAACAGCAAAGATTCAATGCTATACAATTTAAAAACAACTAAAACAACATATTAAAATACATTAAAAAACCAGCATAAAACCACATCACCATTAAAACAATTCCGCTCAGTGGTCATACGTTCAGACAATAGCCAACCTCAGCCTATTCTGGGAAGGCCTGGTTCCATATCCAAGTCTTCACCAGGCTCCTGAAGGACAACAGAGAGGGGGCAGATCTAGCATCACTTGGTAGAGAGTTCCACAGCTGACGGTCGACCACAGAGAAGGCCCTGTCTCTCGTCCCCACCAGCCGCACTTGCGAAGCCAGCGGGACCGAGAGCAGGGCCTCTCCGGAGGATCTTAATGTTCTAGAAGGTTCGTAGGGGAGAATCCGTTCGGACAGGTAAACTGGGCCAGAACCGTATAAGGTTTTGTAGGTTAAAACCAGCACTTTGAATAGTGCCTGGAAGCTAATTGGCAGCCGGTGGAGCTGGCGCAGCAAGGGAGTGGTATGCTCCCTGTACCCCACTCCTCTTAGTAACCTGGCTGCCGAACGTTGGACTTATTGCAGCTTCCGAACAGTCTTCAGAGGCAACCCCACGTAGGGAGCGTTGCAGTAGTCTATTCGGGATGTAACCAGAGCGTGGACCACCGTGGCCAAGTCAGACTTCCCAAGGTACGGGCGCAGCTGACGCACAAGCTTCAACTGTGCAAAAGCTCTCCCGGCCACCGCCGAGACCTGGGGCTCCAGGGTCAGCGATGAGCCCAGGATCACTCCCAGACTGCGAACCAGCGCCTTCAGGAGGAGTGTAACCCCGTCAAGCACAGGCTGTAACCCTATGCCCTGTTCGGCCTTATGACTGACTAGGAGGACCTCTGTCTTGTCTGGATTTAGTTTCAACACATGTTTTGGGACACAACATATCTCATGAAAACTTTTCTGTTATTCATTACGGTTAGAGGTTTTACATTGCATTTGCACAACACAGCTACACACTGCAGCCAACACACTAACGTGTTGCAACACACAGTTTGGAAAGCTCTGGCTTAAAATATTATGAAATATGAGGAGAGCAGACACAGACCGACTTTAGCATTATGAACCAGTACAGTAGCTGGTTTGAATGGGACCAAGAGACTAAGGTCTGAATTCCCACTCAGTTGTGCAAACCCCACTGGGAGACCTTGAGCAGGTCATCTTCTCAACCTAAAAGGGAGATAATGACAAACCTCCTCCAAAGAAACTTCATAAAAAAAACCTAGGATAGAGCTACAGTAAGTCCAAGATCATATGACGGGAAGCAACAACGAAGATACACTTAAACCCCCCAAAACACAGTATTATATGAACAATGCTCTTGAGTGGAATGTCAACTCCTTGAAAGCAAAGGACCTACCAGCCCCTTTGATACTGACAGAACGTGTCAGCATGCACATCTGCGCAGCACCACCTACAGAGATGTGCTTCAGACAATGTTTGTGCTGAAGTCACTCACTCTTCAGCGTTTGCAGGAAAAATTAAGCCTGTTTCATAGCTGAACATTAAGTTAAGGTCAATGCAATGTATCCTTGAAGATACTGAATCTTCTGCAATAGAGGCAGAAGGGAGGGTGAGGGAGCAAGCATTATGCACCAGGCACCAAGCAAAAGCCTTCTCTAAGCCGTTTGCTCACATCCCCACTTCACATTGTTGCTTTGTTCAAACCAGGAACCTATTATTTATTTGAACCAAAGCTAAGCCTGGGAAGATGGCAAAAATAGGAGATGTTTGCCACCAATTCGTGGAAAGCTGCAATATCACGATGCTGAGATGTTGAGAAAGAGGCTCACTGATCCCCAGCTACACTCATACTGCAAATGCAGGACTTTTGTCAGGCGCAGCTATTCCATGCAGACCTGTAAACTATACTGGCAAAGAACTGTGCTTAATCCAAGAAGGCACTCTCTGTCAGCTCTGCTGGGCACACAGAGTGACGGGAACAATTGCAGTATCTAAAGGAAGATGGAGAGCAAGTTCTTTACTTTTGCTGTTTGAATATTTCCCGAAGAATCTGGGAGCAAAAGGAACATTTTCCCAAGCCACAACAACGTTAGAAAGTCCCAAATAACAATCTTTCTAAATATCAGCTCAGGGTGTGAATATGCACATCTACCCGTATTTACTCAAGTTTAATGCGCCATCAAATCTAATGCGCACCTCCATTTTCAAAACCCTGAAATTCAAAAAAGTATTTGATGATGAGTGTGATGCATAGCAGCAGAAGGTACACTCTTTGCAATATGGCTATTACAGTTGCTGCCTGCTTAGAATCCCTTCTTTAATAACAAAAGCTTCCAGCAATGGAAAAGAAAACCCTGGGGTGCAGCTCTGTTGTGGAATGAATTTACTTTAACTGCATTGGTTTAATACTATGGGAAGTATTGAACCAATACCCTTGGGTTCAATCTCTTGGGAAGAGAGGCGGACAAATGTCAGCATGCTAGAAAAAGCAAAGGCCACCAGCATTGAAGCGATGCTCCTACACCAGGGGTGCCCACACTTTTTCAGCATGCGAGCTACTTATAATAAAACCAAGTCAGAAAGATCTACCTACCTTCTCAAGGCTAGAGAGGGGGCGGGGCTTGGTGCAGCCTGGCTCTGCCCCCTCTGGCTTCCACTCTACCAGCAGCTTCTCCAGCCTTGAGGAAGGCAGGGCCAAGCCAGTGCATAAGGCTGGCTTGGCTTGGCCCTGCCTTCCTCAAGGCTGAAGCAGCTGCCAAGGCATAAGGCTGGCTTGGCCCTGTGGCTGAAGCAGCTGCTGGGAGTGCGCGGGCTTGGAGGGGGCGAGCCCTGGCTTGGCTCCGCCCCCACTGAGGTCGAAGCGCCCATCCGGCAGCGTCCTATCGACCTCCTTTGTCCACATGTGTTGCACCCTGGATCTGAAGGATCCCTCAGACTGGTCCAGCCGTGATTAAATGCTTTATTTAGAATAAACGATGCTGGAATCGAATGCAATGCGAGTGCGACTTCCTGGGCAGCCCTGTCCTACACCATCAACTCTGCTGGACTGGCCACATTGTCCACATGTGTTGCACCCTGGATCTGAAGGATCCCTCAGTAAACCACTTGAGACCAGCCGTGATTAAATGCTTTATTTAGAATAAATGAAAAGAAGTAAAGAGATACAAATATAGTCCATTGATGCTCTCAGAATCCAGTATTGCAATGCAATAGTCCAAAGAGTAAAAAGGGTTCAATGAATGAAGAAATAGTCTTGATGCCCCAATGGGCCAGGATCCTGGATAAGTCCTTAGTAACAAGGCTTGGCAAACACTGGAGTACGATGACTTGAAGGCCCAACGGCCCGGGCTGGAACTTGGGTACGTGGAATTTGGCTAGGAAAGCTTAACGTTGGCGTGAGATCCCGAATGCCAACGGGAAGCAGCTTAAATAGGTTTTCTCTCTTGAAGACGCTCACTGCGTCGTAACTTCTTCCCATGGATAGTCTGTGGGCCTGGCCCTCCCTTGTCTTCTGAAGAAGGAAAATATGTCTGCTCATTAACGGCTGCACCAGGCCTCTGGGGAGGCAACCAGGCTTTGCCGTACCAGCTCTCCTTATCGGCCTGGGAAGAGGGAAGGCTGTGCGTGCCCTTTACCGCCGGTTGACACAGAGGCTTCTGCAAAGATGTGTTCTCAGGCCTAGCTGGGATCTTGGAAACAACATGGCTTTGGTCTGGCTTGGCTATGGGACCAGGCTGGGGTCTGACAACATGCCCAAAGATCACCAGCTCCCAAAGCACTTGCTATACTCCAAATTCAACAATGGGAAACATAATGTTGGTGGACAGAAAAAGAGAAACCTTTAAAACTGTGGCACAGCCACTGAGAACTGTGAAGCCCTGACCCATGAGTGCTCTAATTGGAGGTCAGCTGTGACCAGCAGTGTTACAGAATTCAAAGAAGCATGAATGGAGGGCGAAAAGGAGAAACGTGCCAAGAGGAAGAAGGAACATCAAGCCAAACCTGACCGGGACGACCTTCCACCTGGAAACCGATATCCTCACTACAGGAGAACATGCAGATCAAGAATAGGGCTCCACAGCCAGCTATGGACCCACCGCCAAGACACTATACTTGAAGGACCATCATCCATGGGCTATGAGGAATCGCCTAAGTAAGCAAGCCAATACTATGGAGTCGGGGGGCAGTGTAACACAAGGCCTTCAGCTTCTCTGCCAATGGATGCTGATGCCCCACCAAACAACAAATTCCAGGAGTACTCAGCATTGATCTATGACAATTACGTTACAGAACACTTTCCTCAAATAGGAGCTCTAAGTGCATCTCCTGAAGCAGCTTCCCCTATTGCTTTGGTTCAGCACTAAGATGACCGTATTACATGACTCTAATGTGCACCCTAATTTTGGCAAGGTCATTTAGCCAAAAAAGGTGAGCATTAGATTCGAGTAAATACAGTTTTGAAGCCAGCGGTGGCAGGTAGCACACAAACATGGAATCACTGCCACAGCTATTATGCTGTGGTTATAAAAAGGCAAGAGGTGATCTGTCTGCTGAAGGGACATGGAAAAGAATAGTCCTCCCAAGCAACCTCGAATTCCTCCATCAGCTCAAGATGTCTGTGCATCTCTCCATCATTGTCTGTTCATGCTCCTCTGCCTGGATATGCATGCGTGGCCATGCGCAACTTGTTCAGGTTCCGCTAGAGATAGGTTGACTACCTATTTGCTACACTGCGATGGGATTCTGCCCATTAATGAGCCTTAACTAATGAGGGAAACAGCTGTACGAAACTGCTTAACGGCTGAAACTCTTCCATGATCTCCGAGCACCATCTGCCTGGATGGATTGATCATTAAGAGGCCGACTGCAAACTTCGCAGGGAGGCCAGAGTGGGCGCCCCTCCTCACAATGGAGAAACGAGACTCGGGGAGAACGCGAGGCACTTTCTCCGGGACTTCCTAGCTCCTCCATGGCAGAAATACGTACAAAGATGTCTGTGTGACAAGGGTATCCATGGGAGCTTTCGAGGGACACAAAGTGTTCCGGTCAAGGCGATTTGGCTCGGCCCTCAGAGGAACCATCTCCAGGAGTAACCATTATACTTGGCTATAATGTGACTTTCAGTAATGTAAATTTTGCCCATTTTCCTCTTCTTCCTATCCCGTTTTTTTCTTTTCTTTTCTGTATCTCATCGCTAATCGTTTTCACCCTGAATACTGAATGCAGCGGGTGCATTTTTGTTTAAGCAGGATTTTAATGTGTAAGCAGGGAGAAGCTTTTCATTGGAACGATTCAACTGGATCTTTAAAAACTTTTCTTTCTTCTTAAAATGATTTTTCACGTGTTTCATGTGGTGGTTTCAAACTCTATTGCAAATGCTTTTAATTAACTACCTCTGGAAGTTGCCTTGGGCCCCTTTTCTGGGAGAAACATGGAATATAAATGGAATGCAGTAGGCCCATGGTATCTGCTGGTGTTTGGGTCCAGGATCCGAGTCAATGGATATCAAAATCAAGGGATGCTCAAGTCGCATTATATGCAACATCATGTTAACTTAATGTACATCATAAAAGGGTGTCTCTTATATCAGTGGTTCCCAACCTGTGGTCCGTGGACTACCAGTGGTCCGCAAGAATGAGAATATGGTCTACGGCCTCACCGGTACTACACCGTTGCCTCGAAACCATACAGCAATGAGAGCGACTGCACTCGCAAAACCCTCTTATAATGCCGAGGAAACAGGGAAGTTGGGGTGGGAGAAGGCTGAATACACACAAAAGATTACTACTACCACATCATTGATTATTAAATATTGTTTTCTGTGGCTGAACAGATGACGACTACTGGATGGCATATGTTCTGTATCAGAAACCACAGCTGACATGGTCTATCCCAGTGTTTTTCAACCTTTTTTGAGCCGCGGCATATTTTTTACATTTACAAACCAAAATGACATAAAATGGCACTCTAACACAGTAATACATATAGTTAATATGTTTTTAAATGTATTTATACACTCAGTGTGAAACCTGGGCCTGTTTCGATGAACACAAAATAGTGTTAGGGCAATTGTGTTATCTGAGAGAGGCACTTTAGCTATCTCTTTGGCCGCGTCAGGGCCGAGCATCTCATTTACAATGGCTTTACAAGCTGGCAGTACTAATGTTTCTGCCACCGTGTGGGACTTTTTAAATTTAGCTACGAGCTTTGAGGGCTCTCTCGTTTACTTTGTGGTTTTTCTCAAAGAATTTGCCTGTTTCTCATTGTTTGTACGTAAGCATACAAAATATTCCGTCGGCTTGTTTTGAACGGAAGGGTGTTTCGTTTGGAGATGGCGTTTAAGCTTGCTTGGCACCATGGCGCTATTGGACACCACACACCAAGCACAGTGGAGTCGGTGCCATCGCATCCCCGGTGAAAGTAAATCTAAATGAAAGATAGCTTTCACTGTATTGCCTCGAGCTCACCGTCTTTTCTTTTTTCTTTTGTCCACCACTCATATTAGGGCCTTCATCTGTGTCATAATTTTGTCCAGGGCCCTGTTCGGCATTTGCATTTTCCCTTCCCAAAAACTTCTCCATCACGGACACTCGCTTGTCTTGCTGTGATCCCAAATTGCCACTCTCACTTGACGAGCAGCTGCAGCATTAACTCTAACTTTGTTTACTTAGCCGCGTCTGAGGCGCGATCATAGCACTCTCGTGTCACTTCTTAGGTGACGCGAGAGTGCTATGGTTCCATTTCTTAAAGGGACAGATGCACCTTATAGTTTATATATGAATGAAGTTCGAAAATAATTTCCCACGGCACACCTGATGATCTCTCACGGCACACTAGTGTTCCCCGGCACACTAGTTGAAAATCACTGGTCTATCCAAAGCAATTTTCTGAATCCGCACCCCGAATAACAAACTGGATCTAACGTTGATCAAAAATTGATTTGTAACCCTTTTGGTACTAATGTTGGAGAGTTGTCCATGGTCAAAGTGGTCCCTGATCAAAAAGGTTGGGAACCATTGCTCATATATAAATGGAAAAGCAAGTTATGCTTCAGAGATTTCCCCCCACACACACACACACACGCTATTTCCAAATCTTTGGACAGTTGAATCCATAGATACAGAATCAGTGTATAAGGAGGGTCAACTGTAAATAATACTTAGCAGGAATACAGCAACTGAGCATACAGAGATTTGTTGTCAAAAATATAAGAGACCAGAGTTCAAATCCATAGTCAGCCACATAAACCCACTGGGCGGCCTTGGGAAGTCGCTGCTTTCTCGGTGTCAGAGGAAGCCAATGGTGGCATGCCTCTATGAACATATCTTGCCAACGGAGATGCCTTCTAAATGAATATTTCCAAGAAGACCCCAGGATGAGGTCAGCGACTTCAAAAAACACAACACAATCTACAGTGTAGTAAATAAACAAACCCAGTGAGTAAATGTCAGTGAACATCAGATTGTGCTTACCGCACTCCGCTTGAAAAAGCTAGTTCTGTATACTGTATTGCAATGTTGTATATACAATTACTGCTTTTCCCATAGTGATCTCAGATGGGCATTAGGAAGGACCCCTCCATTTGTTAGCTTTCAAACAGAGGGACACATGCTATTATAAGGAGCAATGGCTATCTGCTACCCAGCAGATAGGTTCTCAATGTAGGCAGAAGGAAGGCATTCAAATCCCAAATCGTCACTGCGCCAGAATGTTGCCTCCTCTCACCCTTGATGATCTCCTAAGACTTAGGATTTCAACAATAACAATCATAAGTATAATAAAAACCAATGTAAGATGCAGTATCTACTCCAGTATTTTTCAACCTTTTTTGAGCCGCAGCACATTTTTTACATGTACAAAATCCTGGGGCACACCACCAACCAAAATGACACAAAATGACACTCTAACACAGTCATACATATAGTTAATATGTTTTTAAAATGTATTTGTACACTCAGTGTGAAACCTGGGCCTGTTTCGATGAACACAACATAGATATGACTTCCTCTAACATATTTATACATGGCTATCATGTCTTCTCTCAGCCTTCTCTTCTTCAGGCTAAACATGCCCAGCTCTTCAAGCCGCTCCTCATAGAGCTTGTTCTCCAGACCTTTATGAAATTTCACCCTGAGTGAAACTTGCTTCCAATTAACTATGGATGTCATGAAGCTGTTATAAACAGTTCCTTCGGTGAGAGGGGGAGGCAACTCTCGAAAAATCCAGTAAAATAGTTTAAAAAAAAACATTTCCAAGCGGAGAGGCTCAATTTGTTTCTTGGAAACCTGTGAGGGGGCTGCTAGGAGGGGGGAGAGCACCAATTTCCCACGGCACACCTGATAATCGCTCATGGCACACTAGTGTGCCACGGCACACTGGTTGGGAAACACTGATCTACTCTATGGGTTTCCAGAAAACCCTGAATTGGAAAACCTTTCCAATGCCTAACAGAAAACAGTGCCATTATCAAGCCTATGGATTCTCTCTGCCAATTCTCATTACAGTAATACCAATTGTAGCCTGCTTGATGAACCTATTGTTTTGGATATTTTGGCTATTATCAGGGGATTGTCCAGTTATTTTGGCTATCTTGTTAAGATAGGACAGACTGCAGTCTTCTGGACAAAGCAGAAATGTTACAAAAGCTCTCCCATGCATTTCCTTGTTAAATTTTTGGGGGAACATATAGAAGCATGTGCAGTCACATTGTTTGGGGGAACAAATAGAAATGTTACAAAAGCATTGTTTGGGGGGAACATATAGAAGTTATGTGTCAGTCACATTGTTTGGGGGGAACATATAGAAGTTATGTGTCAGTCACATTGTTTGGGGGGAACAAATAGAAGTTATGTGTCAGTCCCATTGTTTGTATGAGACATTTGAAATATGATATGACTTACGCACAAAAGAACAATAAATTAACAGCTTCATTGGAAGGTACAAGGAAATATCCAAGCAAGAGTTGCTCAGCTCAGGCTTAAACCTCTCAGTTGCAGAAATTTAATGGTTTATGAGAGAAGAAAACAGCCAAGAAATCTGGAGCTCTTTCCTTATCTCACATAGCGGTTCTGGCTTTTTAAACCAGTTCAGGTGTCATAGCCAAGTGTGGCTTACCAAAGCAAGGCAATTCATCTACAAATCAGAAGGCGAGGACAAAGAACCTGCGCTCACTGTTTGCATCCACTTCAGTGAACGACATTTCACAGGACAAAGCAAAAGAACGCTGCGAATGAACCAGACCTGCACATGGCAGAGCAAAGGCTCAAAAGAGGATGACAGGAAAACAGAATCCTGCTCACCCTACAAATATTTTCTCTGGCAGAATGGCAGCTCCACGAAGCTGACACACGCTGACAAAAAACAGCCTTTGTTCACTCTAACCTATAGCGCACACGTGACGCTGTCTACTGACTCTGAAGGTACCTGACAGCGCCTGCTTCCTGCGCACAGAAGTCAGATGAGGACATGAGTGACACCCGAGGCTAAAAAAACGAACCCCGTGGGCGACATTCCAATCTAACCGGATTCTGTGATACCTCTCCGCATGAAATCTCCCTGCTCTAAAAGGAGGACTCAGAAAGAAAGGACACTGAAGACAAGATGAAGACTTGGCGACGGCAGAATCCCTTGTTAAGCCCTCAGTCATCTTGTTCACCCATTTCCCAGTTTTGACTAAACCGGGGAGCTGCAGCCATCTCACTGCATCAAGCTCACCCAGATCGCAACTCATATCAGTGCAATCTTGTGGAACATTTACTCGATGGCAAGAAAACAGCATAGAGATCCAACATTTCTACAAGTGGTTAAATATTGGGGAAACTTACCAGGACAGAAATATTTGCATAGGGATCCTAGAAGTGGCTGTTCTGCAATCCCATTTGGTCAAAATGGGGCATATGAGCAATTGTAGGTAATAATGCAACACAAATGTGAAATTATTTGTTTGACTCAAAATTAAGGTTTCGTATGTTTACAAATGCAGGTTCCAAAAACAGCCAACCTCGGAGCTGCAAAATTCTGCACCTGGATTTGGTTAGCCTGCGATGAACTCATCAGAAAAAAGCAAAAGAGTCAGAGATCCAGAGCACAACATATGTAAACTGTAGCAACATTGTGGATTGAATCCACAGTCAGGATGGATCCACCAAAATCGTTAGGACTTCATTCAAGTGGAAAGGGATATTCACACACTGTGCGTACGTATGTACATACTCCTGTATGTTTATTATTTATTTAACAGGTGTGGGTCCATGGATACTTTATATGTATGTTCCTGGGCTGAAAGTGGGTGAGAACTGAGTGTATTTCCAAATATCTATGGCAGTGTTTCCCAACCAGTGTGCCGGGGGACACTAGTGTGCCGCGAGAGATCATCAGGTGTGCCGTGCGAAATTACAGTGTAGAGAGAGAGAGAGCCTAGCAGGAAACTTCTGGCAGCAGAAATGAGGCATTCCTGTCCGAAGCAGCAATGCCAGCCAGCCTGGCTGCAGTCAGGGAGAGCCCTCGGCATCTAGAACTTTCCTCCCTCCCTCCACTCTCTCTCTCCTTCCTTCCTTCCTTCCCTCTCTCTGCGCGCCAAGGGCTACCTGGCTGGGCTGCGGCTCTTCCTGGCTCCTGGCCGCTCTTCTGCCCTCCTCTCCTCCGGCAGCAAGGAGGAGGAGAGGGGGGAGGAGGCCGTGGGAGCTGCCCCCATCCGACCCCGCTCCCGGAGGCTCAAGGCGAGGCTTTCTGCCCTCTAGCCCCTCCACGCCGGGAAGGGGGAGCAACCCCTCATTTCCTGGCCAGGCTCCGGGTTCACTGCAGAGCAGAGGCCGGGATGCGCAGCTCCACAGCCCAGCTTGGTTCCTTCCCGATCTGGCCCCAAGGCTACAGCAGGGAAGACGAAGGGATGGGGGGGAGGCACTCCTGGGGGGGCTGAACCCCTTCGGGAAGGAGAGCTGGGGGTGGCGACGGTTGAGAGCCTCCACCGCAGTTTGTTCCGAGGCTCGGAGCCACCCCATGTGCTCAATTCCCATTCGTCCTGCTCAGTCGAGCCCGCACGCACTTCGGCCACTCAGCGCAGCCCTCCCCTGCGGGACAGTGACGGGCTTCCTGCGCATGGGCTTCCCGGGGGGGAGGGGTTTGGCGGAAGCAGCGGCATCACGAGGGGGGAGGGTGACAGTAAAATGTCCGAGGCACACAAGGCAGGATATCTATGTTGTGTTCATCAAAACAGGTCCAGGTTTCACACTGAGTGCATAAATACATTTAAAAACATATTAACTATACGTATTACTGTGTTTGAGTGTCATTTTGTGTCATTTTGGTTGGTGGTGTGCCCCAGGATTTTGTAAATGTAAAAAATGTGCCACGGCTCAAAAAAGGTGGAAAAACACTGATCTATGGGAAAAAGCAGCACCTAGCAGGATGTACTGCCATATGTGGGAATAATTTTTTGGAAAGAGACAATAATAAGAAGAGTAAAAGATTTCAAAGAGATCATTTAAAAGGACATGGAAAATAAAATATAAGAAACTAGCTGTACCCGGCACACGTTGCTGTGCCCTATTTAGGAGATGCGAGAAAGTCTGAGTATGTAAGGGTTGGAATTGTTGTTAGTGAATTGGGTGTTTTATGTTTGTGCCTCAGCCCTTTGCCTGCAGTCCTTCGGGTTTGACTTGTACCATGGCCAGGACGGATCAGCTTGGGGAAGGCTTGTCCTGTCAGGGGATCTCTATCTTCACAGGTGCGTCCCAGTGTCTGTTGGGGACTGTTAAAAATCCTTTCCGTATCCTTTTAGCCACCTTTCTCAAGATCTTCATGTCTAGCTTACTTTCTGCTCCTCTCTTTTTCAAGATGTCCTGCTCTGTGTCTTTTGCACCCGTTGGTCGATGTCCGATGAGGCTTTCCTCATGGACAGGCCATCTGAGGGAGCTCTTCCAGCGCTGGGCATCAGAAGGTACTTGGTCATGACCTCCATCCCTTGGAGCCAGCATATAGAGGGGCTGGAGCACCCTCCTTGGCAAACCCCACTGTTGCTGGATGGTCCTCTTATTAATGTGGAATTCCAAGCCACTGGAGATCTTTTGGGAAAGGAAGAAGTGCTCCACTTGAATGGTGTTGATCTCCATCATGGTCTTCTGATTTGAAAGTGTTGGAGGAGGCTGTGGCACTCATCTGACAGTTTGTTATGGGTCGGAATGTTCATGTTGGCTGGCCAGTACAGCAGTTATGCAAATCCGCCCTTATTGGCAGCCAATCATGTTGTCAGAATGTAGAGGCTGGGAGAGTCTTTGGCTGCCCCGGAGGATGCTGAGAAATGTAGTTTTTTTTAACTCGTTGTTTTTGGGGCCTTTTAGGTTTTTTTGGGGGAGTTTCTTTGCTACAAACGTACCTTGCTTGAGGCCTATTTCTGTTGGTAAGTTTTGTGTTTCTGCGTTGTAAGGTTTCTCTGTTTGAGGTAGTCTTCACATGACGACTGTTCCTTTATATCAGTGTTTCTCAACCTGGGGGTCGGGACCCCCAGGGGGGTCGCGAGAGGGTTTCAGAGGGGTCGCCAAAGACCATAAGAAAACATGTATTTCTGATGGTCTTAGGGAGTCCTTTGGCAGAGAAGGTTGAAGATCTCTCCGCTATTTCTTCTCTTTCTTTTTGGAAACAGACTGCAAATTCTCCCACCTAAAGCTCTCCTCTGCTGTGATTGGCAGGTCTTCCAGCCAAGGGGAGGGCTGGTTCTGAGACTCCTAGCGGGGGATGGGAGAGCAGGCGTTCTTGGCGCATGGCAGCATGATGCGCATGTGTGGGTGAGGGAGAGTGTGTGAAGTGGGATGGAGGCTTGCGCCAGCTAGTTCCTTCAAGGCATGAGGGTTCTGTGTAGGAAGTTTGACCCAATTCTATCATTGGTAGGGTGCAAGGGGCTCTTTGATTGTAGATCAACTATAAATCCCAGCAACTACAATTCCCAAATGTCAAGATCTATTTTCCCGAAACTCCACCAGTGTTCACATTTGGGTATATTGAGGATTCGTGTCAAGTGTGGTCCAGATCCTTCATTGTTGAGTCTATAGTGCTCTCTGGATGTAGGTGAACTACAACTCCAAAAGTCAAGGTCATTGCCCAGCAAACCCTTCCAGGATTTACTGTTGGTCATGGGAGTTTTGTGTTCCAAATTTGGTTCAATTCCATTGTTGGTGAGTTCAGAATGCTCTTTGATTGTAGGTGAACTATAAATCCCAGCAACTACAACTTCCAAATTACAGAATCAACCCCCTCCCCCACAAAAATACAGTGATGAAGTAGCAATGAAAATAATGTTATGGTTAGGGGTCACCACAACATGAGGAACTGTATTAAGGGGTCGCAGCATTAGGAAGGTTGAGAAGCACTGCTTTATATATATAGATGCTGCAGCCATCTTGATAGGCTTGAAACCCCAAATTCCCTAGAAGGACCAGATCCCATCTGATTTTGGAAGCTGAGAAGAGCCACTACATGGATGGGAAACCACCAATGAATACCAAATGCTCTTGGCTGTATTTCAGAGGAAGGAACTGGGCAAAACCACTCCTAAGGATTCCGTGCCTAAGAAAACCCTATAAAAACGCATGAGGTCATCATAAGTTGACAGGCAAATTGGAAAAACATCTGTACACACACAAACTTGAGAAGTCACTGGAGGACAGAACAGCACCTAAAGTCATCACACATTTGAAGGTTTGAGGGTGATGACAAACTGCACAGAAACAGACAGGCTTGGGATGAGTGTCTGCGCCGGCAGCAGAAAGTGAAACCCGTTCTTTCTGTGGTCCTTCAAAGTCCATAGCATACTCCTAGGAGGCAGGCGGGAACACTAGCAGATAGAGGTTCGACATAAAAGAAAATTATTTTCTATTGGAATGGAAAACTGCTCCACAACAATATTAAAGTTCTCCCTGCAAATAAATTAGAACGGCAAGTTCCCTTCCAGGCTTTTGATTTGTTTTCTAATTTGGGGAGTTCCAAAACGAATTTTGTTTTCAGCAGGAAATAAAAGTGGTTGCGTTTTTGGGGACACAGAAATCATGCTGGTTCCTTTATTTTTGCAGCAAAGAAGGCCTGCCAGCGACTCACATTTCTGGCCCTGGGAGATGGGCTATTGGGGAATGCCCTGGAGTCTACATTTATTGGTTTTTGGATTGGCATGTATTTAAATGTAACTGTATTTCTAATTTAATTATGCATTTAATTTTGGTATGTTTGAATAACATGGTATTGTATTCAAACCTGTTTTAAACTTGCACGCCATCTTCAGACCCAGCTGGGAAAACGTGGGACATAAATATTATTACTTCATCCTCACTGGAATTTCTATGGGACCAAATAATATTCGAGAAGCCATTAAATGCAAAGATGTTTTTAATCAACATGGATGAGGATTTAATAATAAAAATACTATTTAATGCAAGGTGCAAACACTCCTTCTATGTTAATCAAGAAGGTTTAACACTGCAAGAGCAACGTGGAGGGCTTCCAATAGCCTGTCACATATTCTCTCAGGTGGGACCTCTGTGGACAAACTGATGCTGGACTATCACCAAGTTCCCTGCCCACAGATGTATTAGTTACTATACATGAATAACAATGAGCAAGCTATGCACATGTACACAAGGACTACGTATTTTGTGAAGGTAATCTGTGACAATAACGTTCTCCTGGTTGTCAATGGATGCATCATAAAGATCACCAGCCCTATATGAAACAACACACATCTAAAGAAAATAATAAATAATAGGTAAAGGTAAAGGTTTTCCCCTGACATTAAGTCCAGTTGTGTCCGACTCGTCTCCATTTCTAAGCCAAAGAGCTAGCGTTGTCCGTAGACACCTCCAAGGGCATGTGGCCAGCATGACTGCATGGAGCACCATTATGTTCCCGCCGGAGCAGTACCTATTGATCTACTCACATTTGCATGTTTTCAAACTGCTAGGTTGGCAGAAGCTGGGGCTAACAGTGGAAGCTCACTTCGCTCCCCGGATTTGAACTGGCGACCTTTCAGTCAGCAAGTTCAGCATCTCAGCAGTTTAACCCACTGTCCCCACCATCTCCCCGAAGGGACTTGGGGCGGCTTACAAGGCACTCCAGGGTGCACATATAACATACAACAGGTAAAAATGGTACAAAATTATAACACAAGTCACATAAAATTATAATAACAACTCCCGTCAACACATCTATATAATATAAAATGTAATGTTCGTTTGTGGGATTAACATAACTCAAAATCCACTGGACCAATTGACACCAAGTTTGGACACAATGCACCTATTAGGCCAACAAGTGACCATCACTCATAAAAACACTGACAAACACAGTGAAAGGGACTTAAAAAACAAAAAAAAACCAGCACATGTGCAAAACCACATATATACACAAACACACACACATATATACACATATACACAAATACACACACACACACACATACATATACACAAACAAAACACATATGCACAGACTGGGCCACAGCAACGTGTGGCAGGGGGCGGATAGTGTAGCATAAAATCAAAATAATACAATTTTAAAACAATAGTAGATAAAACTAACTGCCATCAATTCACAAGGTGCCAAGTGTCAGATTCATATGGGCCCATTCAACCTACTCAAGGTCAAAGGCCTGTCTGAACATCCATGTTTTCAGGTTTGAATGAAAGGATTGAAGGATAGGGGGCTAATCTAATCTCTTTTGGGAGGGTATTCCTGAGCTGGGGGGCCACCACAAAGAAGGTCCCCACTCTCGTCCCCACCAACCACACTTGAGATGGTGGTGAGCTCGCACTGGTTCGTAGAAAGAGATGCGGAAAACTCAGCGAGCAAATCCACAGAGTTTTATCTTTTAACTGAAAGACAGTTGATCCCTTACGGGGCGAGCTCCGGCTGCCAATAATGGACGGTGAGGTGGTTAGCCCTTCGCCTCTGGTTAAAAGCCTGGGGGTCCAACTGGACCCCCTGCTGACGATGGAGGCTCAGGTCTCCACCGTGAGCAGAGCAGCGTTTTTCCATCTGCGCCAGGCAAGACGTCTGGCGCCCTACCTTTCCAGTGATAACCTGGCCACGGTAATCCAGGTCACGGTCATCTCGAGACTGGACTACTGTAACGCCCTTTATATTGGCCTTCCTTTGTCGGTAATCCGGAAACTGAAGATGGTGCAAAACGCTGCGGCTCGACTGCTGGCTGGAGTGACACTATTGTGCCACATCACACCAGTCCTAGAGCGTTTGCACTGGCTCCCCATCGAGTACCGGATTGCCTTCAAAGTGCTGGTGTTAACCTTTAAGGCCTTGCATGGTCTGGGGCCAGTGTACCTGAAGGACCGCCTTTCCCTGCATGTTCCCCAGAGACCACTACGGTCCATGGATCAAAACCTACTAGAGGTTCCATCACTTAAGATCCGCTGCTTGTCATCAATGTGACAGCGGACTTTTTTTGTAGCAGCGCCTACCCTTTGGAACGCCCTCCCGGAGGAGGCACGAGCAATAACTGATCTACAGGCTTTTCGGAGGGCCTGCAAGACCAACCTGTTCCGCCAGGCGTTCAATCTCTAAGCTGTAACCCCTACTCTGGTCTTAATCTGTTTTTATTCTGTTTTCAAGTATGTTATGTTTTGTTGTTCATTGCTGTGAACCACCCTGAGCCTTTTCGGGAAGGGTGGTATAGAAATTGAAATATTAAATAAATAAATAAACAGTCTTCTATGAACAAATGGAACCTTCCTTGGAATTATGAATTGTGCAAAAGGAAAAAAAAAACTTCTGCTGGGCATGAACTAAGTCAAGAATTAACTTGACAACACACAAGAATACAAATTAATGTAATGGTGCACATGTTTAGGAAAGCTCACAGAAGGGATAGCAATGCCTGCCTTCCTCACCAGATGTTATGGGACCATAGTTCTCATTTCCTCTTATTATTGGCCATGTTGCTTGGGACTGATAGAAGCTGGAGAGCCATAAACTGCCTACATCTGTATGACGGCCAACATGTTGGAGATCAGAGGACTGTTGTCAAGCGATTACTGTATTGATTTAGCAGCAAATGTGATGGTTGGAAAGATGCAACTCTTTATTTCTGCCAAAACGGACTAGCATGGCTATCCTGCTGGAAACAATAGGCTAACAAGTTTTATTTGGCACGGTTATTCCCCAATCCCAGCCCACTGCACTAGAACGTAGCCTCAAGCGCTAGGCATTTATAGAGAGGGTAATGGAAAAGCAGGCGAATCAAATGCAGAAACACAGGGAAGTTCTTGTGACCTGCTGTGCGTTACCTGAAAAGGTGCCATGATTCTTAGAAAGGCACCTGGGAAGCAGTTTCATAACTTCTTTTGTGGGGAGGAAGAAAAGTGGCTATTCAAAGGTCTCTATTATTGCGTGCAAAGGAATGTAATGGCAGATTTGTATCTCAGGCACTTGATGTGATTCTACTTGCATGGGAATAATCAAGCATTTTGCGGTTTTCATATTCTTAAGCTTCCAACAGAGGGAAGATCTTATGGTAGCTTAACAGTCACTGGGAGGGGAAGGCTTGGATAAGTGAACAGATGAACGCATTACAAGTCTCTATCCAAGCCTAGCAGAGAGGCACAAGAGGCTGGCTTCCCTCTCTAGATAAACTCTAAATCAGTGTTTCCCGTGGCACACTAGTGTGCCGTGAGCGATCATCAGGTATGCCGTGGGAAATTGGAACCTCCAATACCCTTTCTTCCCCCTCCTGCCGAACACTTTTTCTTCTCCACTCGTTTTCCCATGCCTGTTTTAGGGACCTTAAAGTGGTGAGCCTCCTTCCAACATTGTGATTCTTGATAGAAAACAAACAACATAACATAACATTGTTTGAGTCCACAGTGTTCTCTCGGTGTAGGTAAACTACAACTTCCAAATTCAAGGTCAATTCCCAAGCAAACCCTTTCAGTACTTTCTGTTGGTAATGAGAGTTCAATATGCCAAGTTTGGTTCAATTCCATTGTTGCAAGAGTTCAGGATGCTCTTTGATTGTGTGTTAACTATACATCCCAGAAACTGTAACTCCCAAATGTCAAGGTCTATTTTCCCCGAACTCCATTTGTGTTCACATTTGGGCATATTGAGTATTCATGCCACGTTTGGTCCTGATCCAACATTGTGCTCTCTGGATGTAGGTGAACTACAACTTCCAAACTCAAGGTCAATTCCCAAGCAAACCCTTTCAGTACTTTCTGTTGGTCATGAGAGTTAAATATGCCCAGTTTGGTTCAATTCCATTGTTGCAAGAGTTCAGGATGCTCTTTGATTGTGTGTTAACTATAAATCCCAGAAACTGTAATTCCCAAATATCAAGGTCTATTTTCCCCAAACTCCATCTGTGTTCACATTTGGGCATATTGAGTATCCATGCCAAGTTTGGTCCTGATCCAACATTGTGGGAGTCCACAGTGCTCTCTGGATATAGGTGAACTACAACTCCAAAACTCAAGGCCAATGCCCACCAAACTCTTATAGTAATTTCTCTTGGTTATGGGAGTTCTGTGTGGGAAGTTTGATTCCATTCCATCATTGGTGGAGTTCAGAATGCTCTTTGATTGCGGGTAAACTATAACTGCCAGCAACTACAACTCCCAAATGACAATATCAATTTTTTGACTGATGGTCCCTCCTTGGGTTTTGTGCCAGGATATCTATGTTGTTTTCATCGAAACAGGCCCAGGTTTCACACTGAGTGTAGAAATACATTAAAAACATATTAACTACATGTATTACTGTGTTAAGAATGTCATTTTGTGTCATTTTGGTTGGTGGTGTGCCCCAGGATTTTGTAAATGTAAAAAATGTACCGCGTCTCAAAAAAGGTTGAAAAACACTGCTCTAGATAAACTCTAAATGGTGGAAGATGAGGCAGAAAAAACACGAGGAACAGAAAAAGCAAAAATTAGAAGCAGAACAAAATTCCCTGAACAGCAGTAATCAAGGAAACAAAAGTTGTGCGGCAATACAAGCAACTCTGCCTGGATAAGCCGATTCTCACTGCAGCTGGTAATCTGCCTAACTATGTGAAATGCCCTTGTCTCCTTCAAACAAAGGTAAAAGGACCAACAGATCTTTGCTGGAACCTTTTGCATATGAATAGAAATGCCACAAAATGCCTATGCAAGTAGAATCATATCAAGAGAGCGAGAAGAAGGCATTGTTACATTCCGGCACACAGATGCTTTTTTAGCTGATCACGTTTTCCTTCCTACCCACAAAAAGGAGTTGGGAGACCCATCCATCCCAGGTAATTTTTAAAATCTCTAACACATTCACAGATGCAATGTACCTGGAATATTAGTTCCTTGGACATTCAAGTACACACACACAAAAAGAACAGATATGAGTCCACTCTTCAGTCCCCTCCGGGGTGAGAAGGGCGGCATATAAATGTTGTAAATAAATAAAATAAAATATAAGAAATCAGTGGAATGTGTTTAAAATAGATCTTAAGGGTGTGGCGCAGCTGGCTGGGAGTAGACTGCATTAAGATCACTACTGACCGAAAGGTAATGAGCTCAAAGCCTGCCCGGGTCAGGGTGAGCTCTCGACCAAATTGTGTAGCTTGTTGTCGACCTTTGCAACCCGAAAGACAGTTGCATCTGTCAAGTAAGAAATTTAGGTACCACTTTGTGGGGAGGCTAATTTAACTGATTAATGAGTCCAAAAAATAGCCAGGAAGTATGCAAAGAATGAAGGAATGCGACAGCTCCCCTGGTGGCCAGAAGCTAGAACGTTACGTAAATAGCCTCCAAGTTTCTGTCTAATATATGTTGTGTGTCTATGGCGGGGGTGCTCACACTTTTTCAGCATGCGAGCTACTTTTGAGCAACCAAGTTGAGAAGAGCAGTTGCCGCGCATGCTCACCGGATCGGGGGGGGGGGCAGGCGCTCCGATCCATAGTGCCTCTCGAGGCCCCCCGTCGCGCTCCCCTGGCCTGTCTCTCGCCCAGATCCATGGAGGAGGAGCCCCCCCCCCCGCGTGCTCCTCCCTGCCTCTCTCTCGCCCCGATCCATGGATCCGGGTGAGAGAGAGGCGAGCGGAGTGCCTCGGGAGGCCCCCTGCACACTCCTCCTTGTCTCTGTCTCGCCCGGATCCAGGGATCGGGGCGAGAGAGAGGCAGCGAGGAGCGCGCGGGGGGCCTCTTCCTCATCTGTCGCCTATGGCAGGGCAGAGGAAGGCAGCGCTGGGAGCGTGCGCGCGCGGGAGCGTGCGGGTGAGGGCCTGAAGATCACCCGGATGAGGTCCAAAGATCACCCGGTCGATCGCGATCACCGTCTTGAGCACCCCTGGTCTATGGCACTGAATGTTTGCCTGTATATGTACATTGTAATACGCCCTGAGTTCTCTGCGAGGTGAGAAGGGCGGAATATAAATGATGTAAATAAATAAATAAATAAATAGGCAAGCCTGGGCAATTAAGGGTTCTTTGCAAGTTTTAGGCCTTCCCTGCCAAAGAATGCTGGTGCCTTACCAAACTACAGCTCTCAGTTTCACACAGCACTGAGAAATGGCAGTTAAATTGGTGTCAAAGTGCATTATATATTGACAGTGTAAATGCACCCCAAGAGACTACGCTATGACTGAGAATCCCTTTGTTTGCACCTCACTTCCGGTCTATAAGCGGATCCACCTCCCACTGAAACATGGGGATAAAAGTACAGATTGTAATTCATCTAAAACACAGTGGTATATGAAAAATAATTAAGAACAATCCCTTCCTATTAGTTCTGAAGGATCATATCACCTTGTGTTCCCTCCAGGGAGGGATTCAACACATAGCTGTAGTGCATGGACCTTCTCATTCATGAAAGGGACCAATTGCACTTGCTGAGAATGCAGTTGGTTATGTTCTCTGGCAAGAAGAGGAACACTGCACACACACTGCAGCAGACAACTATGGATCCTTCTGCCTCCATCGCTGCAGCTCTCTCCTCCTACTCCAGTGTTTCTCAACCTGGGGGTCGGGACCCCTATGGGGGTCGCAAGAGGGTGTCAGAGGGGTCGCCAAAGACCATCAGAAAACACATTATTTTCTGTTGGTCATGGGGGTTCTGTATGGGAAGTTTGGCCCAATTCCGTTGTCGGTGGGGTTCAGAATGCTCCATGATTGTAGGTGAACTATAAATCCCAGCAACTACAACTCCCAAATGTCAAAGTCTATTTTCCCCAAACTCCACCAGTCTTTACCTTTGGGCATCTTGACTATTTGTGCCAAGTTTGGTCCAGATCCACCATTGTTTGAGTCCACAATGCTCTCTGGATGTAGGTGAACTACAACTTCCAAACTCAAGGTCAATGTTCACCAAACCCTTCCGGTATTTTCTGTTGGTCATGGGAGTTTTGTGTGCCAAGTTTGGTTCAACTCCATCGTTGGTGGAGTTCAGAATGCTCTTTGATTGTAGGTGAACTATACATCCCAGCAACTACACCTCCCAAATGACAAAATCACCCCCCACAACCCCACCAGTATTCAAACTTGGGTGTATCAGGTATTTGTGCCAAACGTGGTCTGGTGAATGAAAATACATCCGATATTTTACATGATGATTCATAACAGTAGCAAAATTACAGTTATGAAGTAGCAACAAAAATGATCTTATAATTGGGGGTTACCACAACATGAGGAACTGTATTAAGGGGTTGCGGCATTGGGAAGGTTGAGAAACACTGTCCTACTCCTTTCTCTATAAAGTTGAACTGTTTTTCAGCTTTTCCTGTATTCTTTGAAACTTTCCTCTGACGTTCCCATAAAGTTTCGCAGCAGCATCCTACCGTAATTACACGAATATAATCTGCCATCAAATCTAATGCACACCCCAATTTTCAAACCCCTTTCCACATTTTGCTGGTGAATGTTATGCGCTGCAGCAGAATGAGAACTCTTTCCAACAGCAAGTTGTCATTACAAACTCAATTTCCACCCCCACCCCCCAAATCCCACTCTTTTGATAAGCATTTGTTTTTACACACTATTTATTTGTCATATTTATTTGTCATAGTTCTATACTGCCCCTCTCAGCCCGAAGGCGACTTGGGATGGTTTACACAATTCAGTCTCTGCCCTTCAATCAAAAACACGAGTAATAAACCAAACAATGACCATATAGCACAACCATTAACAATTAAAACATACATTTACAGTCTCAGCGTCATGTTGAAATCACTTTCCGTCACATCGTCGTCATTCCATATATCTAATTAAACCGTTGTATTTCACCTGCAAATGCCTGCTCAAACAGCCAGGTCTTGACTTTCTTGCAAAATGTCAGGAGGGAGGGGGCCGATCTGATGTCACTAAGGAGGGCGTTCCAAAGCCGAGGAGCCACCACTGAAAAGGCCCTGTCTCTCGTCCCCACCAATCACACCTGCGAAGAAGGCGGGACCGAGAGCAGGGCCTCTCCGGATGATCTTAAACTAATGGGGGGAAACACAAAAACACACCACTCTTGCATTCAATTTTACAAAACAACCACCCTATTATTTGCCAAACACCAACAAGAAATTAAAACATTCAGCTCTTGAAGGAACTAGTGAAAACAAAAACAAGGGCAATATACAGACAGATTGTAATCGAATTGTAATTGTAAAATACAGCACTAGATGACAGACTAGAATCGAACCTTTAGCACTGGTCTCATGATCAGTGGTGTTTTTCAAGTTTGCGACTGAATCTAAATGCACCATCAAATTTAATGCACACCCTCATTTTCATGGCATAATTTGGCCAAAACGAGGCACATAAAATACAAGTAAATAGGGTGACTGCAGCAGGGCTGGTGAAAGCTGTACTACCAGAGACCACTGTGATGGCCCAAGGCCTCCTTCTGTCCTTTATGTGCTGCCACTGCAACTAATGGAAAGGTCTTCAACATTTCATATGTTTCATATGTGAGTTATATTGATTGTATTGTCTTATTATTTGCTGCTGGGTTGTTTTACTGATGTGTTATTGGGCTTGGCCTCATGTAAGCCGCCCCAAGTCCCTTCGGGGAGATGGTGACGGGGTATAAATAAAGTTTATTATATGTTATTGTATGTCTTGTACGTCAAGTTTCGGCAGAGATTGTCTGCTGTATGTGTTCTGTAATCTGTACTGAGTCCCCTTCGGGGTGAGAAGTGCGGAATATAAAGATTATTATTATTATTATTATTATTATCACTTGTGTCCAGGAAGGCACTTTTCCCCAGGCTGCTGTTAAAGGTGAAATTTTCCATATACTTCCACATGGTGCTAGTCTGCAGCTCCAATTAATTGCATCTAGCATAATAACATAGATTGCGGATTGTGTGAATTACAACGCAACAACATTTGCTTGTAAACATTTAGAAGACGATGGCTTCCCCATCCTAACAGTGACATTATCAGAATTACGCTCCATACAGGAAAGAGCACCGATGGTCCAGGAACTAGTGTCAATCCACAAACTATCAGCTCCCAGTTTCAATAAATTTATTTATTTATTATTTGCTATGCTTCCATACTGCCTCTCTCAGCCCGAAGGCGACTCGAGGCTGTGAACAAGCGGCAGCAAGTGCCCACATCATAATAAGATAAAAACAGTCATGTAAAACCATATAAATTAACAGTTAAAACTACAAAATACAAATCTCAGTTCCACAATCTTAAAATCGGTTTCAGTTTCGTCATCATACTAATCCTTTGATCTTGATTAATTAAAGTTCGTCTGCGAATGCTTTCTCGAACAGCCAAGTCTTGACTTTCTTACGAAATGTCAGGAGGGAGGGGGCCGATCTGATGTCACTAGGAAGGGAGTTCCAAAGCCACCACTGAAAAGGCCCTGTCTCTCGTCCCCGCCAGGCGCACCGAGAGCAGGGCCTCTCCAGATGACCTTAAGAATCTTGATGGTTCATAGAGAGAGATGCGTTCGGACATGTAAGGTGGACCAGAACCGTTTAGAGCTTCAAAGGCCAAAACCAGCACTTTGAATTGTGCCCGGTAGCAAACTGGTAGCCAGTGGAGCTGGCACAACAGCGGAGTTGTACGCTCCCTGAGTCCCACTCCTGTTATCAACCTGGCTGCGGTCCGTTGGACCCTCTTTTTGACTGACCAGGAGTGCCTCTGTCTTGTCTGGATTCAATGTCAATTTGTTCGCCCTCATCCAGTCTGCCACAGCGGCCAAGCACCGGTTCAGGACCAAAACAGCCTCCTTAGTAGTAGGTGGAAAGGAGTGTCAGAGTTGGACGCCATCTGCGTACAGGTAACACCGCACCCCGAAACTCCGGATGACCTCCCCCATAAAAGAACAATTTTAGCAAACTAACACAAATTTAATGTACTGGAAAATGGTACCGCCCAACATCAGATAGCATGGAAAGTACAGATCGAAAGCAGCGTTAGTCAAAGTAGTGGTCTGTGGGCCAGTGCTAATCCACAAACCATAAGTCTGCCAACTGATTGCAAGTTTATAGTAAAGTAAAAGAGACTGTTCTAGTCTTTTGGTAGCGGTCCTAGTCCATGAAGGGAAAACGCTACTGATCCTCCACATTACATAGCCAGAGAAACAGGTGAAAAAGAGTTCTTTTGGCAGACGATGGAGGGGCATGCAGGCCATGAGGACATCATAGTGGAAACTGGATCCTGTGCGGTTGCCCATCCTTACCGTAAAGATATTGGCAAGTTTCAAAATGGTTTTCAGGAAGTTTCATCAGAATATTGGCCTTTCTATTTGTGTTAACTGATAAAGGGTGGAATGAACTGCCCAAGCACTTTTCCCCCACGAGCCATTTCCAAGATTATTCTGAAGCAGCAGAAGAAAAAGAAAGAGAAACCACTTCTGTCTGTATTCGCAGAACTCAGAGGCTTCTGCAAGATGCATCAAAATCTCTGGAAATAACAAATAAGAATCAAATGAAACCGGAAAACTCCTGTGACCTCCGTTGTTTCTCAAATCCCAATACAAAAGGAAGCCTGTCTTTTGAGTAAATATGCAAAGGGTCACAAGTCACCTAAGAATGCTGAGCAGCGTGTTTAAGACCCACATAGCTATTTGCTTCAGAACGAACGTCTTGCCTATTTGGAAATAGCTGAAGGTTCAGTATTTCCTTTCCTCTACTTTTAGGTAACCCATGGTTCGTAAGCCATGCAGCAAGAATGGCTGCCCTTTCCTCACTTGGGTAGAAGAGTTCAACTGCACTCCTGAGGAAGCATTCAGGAGGGCAGCGCAAATTCTGCATACAAAATCCTGTCTACTAGCATTCAGATGCTTTTGAGCCATGGATTTATTTTTTTTAGGTTGTCCAATGTAAATCCTCCCAAAATCTCCTCAAGCTTCAAGCAAACTGTTAATTTCTGTTTCGAAGAGAGCTCGCAAAAGAATGGCAGAGAACAGGGTAAGTCTTTACTCAGAGATTATACCTCTCATTATCATTATTTGGTCTCAAAGGCAGCAACGCTGGTAAACATTAATTCGCTCTAGAACAGGCCTAGACAAACTTTGGGCCTCCAGGTGTTTTGGACTTCAACTCCCACAATTCCTAACAGCCTACTGCCCCACGCCTGCTCTAGAACAAACTTTCAGTCAACATTCCAGCATTCAGAATTCCTACCATGTCAACTAACCTAAAGTTGGACAAACGTTGTCAATCATTCTAGGGAAGTGTTTTTCAACCTATTTTCAGCCGCAGCACATTTTTTAAACTTACAAAATCCTGGGGCACACCACCAACCAAAATGACACAAAATTTGGGAGTTACAGTTTCTGGGATTTATAGTTAACACACAATCAAAGAGCATCCTGAACTCTTGCAACAATGGAATTGAACCAAACTTGGCCTATTGAATTCTTATTACCAACAGAAAGTACTGAAAGGCTTTGCTTGGGAATTGACCTTGAGTTTGGAAGTTGTAGTTCACCTACACCCAGAGAGCACTGTGGACTCAAACAATGTTATGTTATGTTGTTTGTTTTCTATCCAGAATCACAATGTTGGAAGGAGGCTCACCACTTTAAGGTCCCTAAAACAGGCATGGGAAAACTTCGGCCCTCTGCATGCTTTGGACTTCAACTCCCACCATTCCTAACAGCCTGAGGCCCTTTCCTGCTTAAGTGGCTGGGGGGGGGGGGAAGGAAAAGGACCTGAGGCCGCTAGGAATGGTGGGAGTTGGAGTCCAAAACACCTGGAAGGTCCAGGTTTGCTCATGCCAGCTTTCTACAGAGACCTCTTCCTCCCCCTTCCCCTTCGCGCCGTTTCTTCCCCCTCTTGCCGAACACTTACTTTTTCTTCTCCACTCGGGCTCCCTTCTTCCCAGCCTCGCTCTGCTCGCTTTGCTCACGCTGCCGCTTCTGTCGCCAATTTGTTCCGAGGGGACAGCGTGAGTGTGTTCAAGAGGGGAGGGGGAAGGGAGGAAGACGTTGGGCAAGTTTGCACAGTAGCGCCCACACCGGTCACGTTTTCCTCCCTCCCCCTCCCATCCTGAACACGCTTATGCTGCCCCCTCGGATCAAAATGGCGGCAGAAGCAGCAGCGTGAGCACAGCGAGGCAAAGCTAGCAGAGGGAGGCTGGGAAGAAGGGAGCCCGAGTGGAGAAGAAAAAGTGTTTGACAGGAGGAGGAAGAAAGGGTATTGGAGGTTCCAATTTCCCACGGCACACCTGATGATCGCTCACGGCACACTAGTGTGCCACGGCACACCGGTTGGGAAACACTGTTCTAGGGCCATGTCAGCAATAGAATGTCTGCGCAGAAGTAAAATTCAGCACATTATTTTATAGAATCATAAAACCACAATGTTGGGGGAAATGTTGCAAGGGCCACCTAGTCCAAAGCCCTGCCAGGTAGGAACAGATAAGGAAAGCATCCCCCAAAATAGACCTCTAATCTCAGTTGAAAGATCTATAAAGAAGGTACATCCCCTGTTCTCTGAGGCACTCTATATCACTGTCAAACGGATTTTCATCTCAGATATAATAAGACAGTGGCTCTCTCAGTGCAAATGACTCTTCCCATTGCAGCTACCAAAATGAACCTATTAGAGCCCACAAGGATTACTACTTTCCCTACACACAAGATGCTTACATTAATAGTTTGTGGCACCGTGTGAAAGAATAAAACAAAGTACACAATCTACAGCGATTGTGCTCCGTGTACCCATGAAGAAGATTCTCACCTGCCACAAGGAGTGACTGCCAAGGCGGAATTATAGGATCAAGCTGTCCACTTCAGCTGGACTAGAACTGACAAGGCTGATTCGTTTGAGAGGAAAAAGCAACCAACCATGAGGGCACTTGCTACATGCATTCACATCCTTGCATTCAAGATGCTCCTGGAAAAACCCTTCATTTCTGTAACAGAAAAGCTTCCTGATACATTCACTAAAATCAATACCCTCTCACCCAGTGGTTACCAACCTTTTTTTGCCCAAGGACCACTCTCCAACATTAGTACCAAAAGGGTTACGAATAAGTTCTTGGTCAACTTTGGATTCGGTTGGTTATTTGGGGTGCTGATTTGGAAAATTGCATTGGATAGACCACATTGGCTCTAGTTTCTGATACAGAACATATGCCACCCACTAGTCGCCATCTACTTTCCCACAGAAAACCATATTTAATAGTCTAGAACTGATGTGGTCTATCCAATGCAATTTTCCAAATCAGCACCCCAAATGACCCCAGGAAATTAAAGCAACTATAGGTCAAAGCATGTACAAAGTTGTTGCAAGTATTTTCATTGCATATTTTGACAGGTGCCACTTCGTAGTTTCACATTTGGCAAAACAACAACAAATACATACATCTATATATATATATAAAGAGAGCTGTCATCCTACGTAACCTATAGACAGCAAAACCACACAAGGCAGACACACCAAATCAGCCCACATACACACAAAACCCCACGAGGTATGTTTACCACCCAAAAAAATAAAATAAAAATTAAACAACACAACCAAAAATACAAAAAAAAACAATTGGACTACAACTCCCATGATCCCCCACGGTGCCCCCCTCTAGCAGTTTAGAATGTCAGAATGTTGGTGGTGCTGGCCAATTAGAGGCATTATGCAAATACTCCCTCAGTTAGAATGTAGAGGCTGGGAGCAACACCCCTCTGGCAGTTTAGAGTGTCGGAATATTGGTGGTGCTGGCCAATCAGAGGCATCATGCAAATAATCCCACAGTGGCAACCAATCAGAAAGCTGGGACATATCCACATACATACAAACATTCACTTTGTTGACCCAGGCCTGGGAATACAGTGGGACAGGGCTACGATACAACAAAAGGAAGATACAAATCTCAACTCATCCTGAGCAAACTGCTAAAGGTCTCTTAATGTTATCAACAAGAGGCAAAATGGCCATCTGTCAAGAGTCCTTTGATTGTGCTTTCCCAACATGTGGGTAGAAGGGGTTAGCCACAGACTATGGCACAGCAACGCGTGCACGGGTCAGCTAGTATACATATACGTATATATGGGGTGTTGTGAGGAAAACATGCTTTGGTTAGAGCAATGGTTCACAACCTGTGGCCTGTGGACCACCAGTGGTCCGCAAAAATTTAAATATGGTCTGCGGCCTCATTGTTTCTACACCACGGTAATGCCCCATGGACCACGTCCTCTTCCTTGTGGCCATGAACCCATGGCGAGAAGGCGAGAGAAAGCAGAGACAGTTTCTTGGGTCTCATGCTCCACTTTTTCTATGTTTTTCAACCTCAGCTCCCCCCGCTCCTTTTTTTTACACGAGTGTTAACAAAATCCACAGTTAATAACACAGGCCAACCAAAAACATTTTTTTCTTGGCATCTGCGTTTTTAGGCCTTTTCTGTAAGTTCTCTTGCACCGCAGACTTAAATATGCTAAAGGCATTTAGATCCTGTCTGATCTTGGAAGCTAAGCTGGGTCAAATCTGGTTATTACCTTGATAGGAGACTGCCAATGAACACTAGGAAAGAACTAGCAAAACCAGCATTGTGGATTGCTTGCCTCAGACAGCCCTATAAAATAATGGGTTAGCCAACAGGCGACTCAAGGACAAAAGATACCTTGAATTGCAGTTTTGGGAAAAGGTGAGTCACAAAAGAATAGCAATTCAACAATTTTTTTCAACAAAGAAAACTCCAAAAGCAAGCTTTGACTTGGCCATTTTACAGAAGAGGCACCATATCATTACACTGCTGTATATCATGGATTTTGGTATCTTCAAACCAAAACCCCAGTGGATATCAATGGTCTATTGTAGTAATCCAGGCAAGGAAATACATACCATCTCATTATCCGCCCCAACCTGGCCTATCAGCGAGATTGAAAGAAACTGCTCTAGAACATAACTAAAGGTTTCAGGGATATGAAAGGTTCCTTAGAGCAGTGTTTCCCAACCAGTGTGCTGTGAGCGATCATCAGGTGTGCCGTGGGAAATTGGAACCTCCAATACCCTTTCTTTCCCCAAACTTGGACCTTCCAGGTGTTTTGGACTCAAGGTCAATTCCCACTATTCTGTTGGTAATGAGCAGCCTCAGCCCCCCAAGAGTTCAGCCATTTAAGCATGACAAGATAACATTGAGTCCTTTGGACAGTGCTCTCTGTTGTAGGTGAACTACAACTTCCAAACTCACGTCAATGCCCAACCAAACTCTTATAGTATTTTCTCTTGGTTAAAAACTGGGAGTTCTGTGTTGGCAAAGTTTGTGTCTTTCTACCATTCCTGCCAGGATATCTATGTTGTGTTCCTCGAAACAGGTCCAGGTTTCACACTGAGTGTATAAATACATTTAAAAACATATTACCTATATGTATTACTGTGTTAGAGTGTCATTTTGTGTCATTTTGGTTGGTGGTGTGCCCCAGGTTTTTGTAAATGTAAAAAATGTGCCGCAGCTCAAAAAAGGTTGAAAAACACTGCCTTAGAGTAGTGATTCCCAAACTCTAGCCTTCCAGGAGTTTAGTACTTCAACATCCAGAAGTCCCGGCAGCTTTGGAAAATGATGAGGGATGCTGGGCAATGGAGTACAAAATACCTGGAAGATCAGAGCATGGGAGCATAAGACTAAGAGCATAAGTTTGAACATCATATGGGCAGAGGATGCAGCGGTGCAAAATAAATAAACAATGGAAGATAGAAGAACCATTCCTGTACAAGCGTAGAGTTTCTAAAGATTCAGAATCTGGAACAATTGGGGGGGGGGGCATAATTGTGAGATATCCAGAAAAGCATTGCACTAGAAAGAAGCAGAGCATGAACTCCTTTCACTCCGATTTTAAAAAAAGTTCTTTGAGGCCAGACAACGTTTTTGCTGGGATCCTATTGCCAATTCCAACTAGAATTTGAAAACACAACAGTTAGCTTGAAATACCATGTGTGTCCCATCTCCTTTTCATCAATGGTAGAGTCCTGAAAAATTTGGGAACAGGAAAAAAGGTTTCTGAATGCCACTTGAGTTGCAAACATCCAACTTACATGACTCCGGGTTAAGAATGGGGATGAGTCATCAGGAAGTTGCCCATCCCCCGTTCGGATATCAGCGAGCATGCCAACACCTTAACTCAAGAAATAGTTTTCTAAGATCTACAGAGATACTCGCAAGTGAGAGTCCAAAAGTGGCAAGCTAAAACCTGGAACCTCAAGCCATGGCTGATACCGAATGAGAGACTCCCTCCTAGGCACACAGAAGACTGGGCAACTTGGAAGGCGCTGAACAGACTGCGCGCTAGCACCACGAGATGCAGAACCAACCTTAAGAAATGAGGCCACAAAGTAGAGTCCACAACGTGCAAGTGCGGAGAAGAGCAAACCACAGACCATCTCTATTGCAATGCAGCCTGAGCCCTGCCACATGCACAATGGAAAAATTTCTTACAGGCACTCTGAGTGGCCAGCTACTGGTCACAAAGAGCATTTAGTTTAATGCCAAGTTATTAAACTCTGTTTATTTTAATAATAAAAAAACATTACAACTGTATCCTTGGTTTGCTTCTGATACGATAAAATCTTCTCAGAAGGGAATCTATTGTATATGTGTGTAAGTATGTATATATATCTTCACATGTAACATAGTATACAACAGGAAGTGAGTAGAATCTCCATCTCAGAAGGAAGGGAAATTCACTCCTGAAATAATTATTATCACGAGGAAAAGGGTCTCCACTGAAGTTTTACCAGAAACATAAAGTGTTGTGAACTCTTCAAGATAGGTTCTGTAGGTTCGTTCTTTCGCTGAATTTGTATGCAAGTCAGATCAAAGACATTTTCAAAGTGTAACTCCAGCTTTGGATAGCACGGGGAAGGATGAACACCCCTGTGGTGTTTGTTTTGCTGTCTGTGCCTCTGTTCAGAAGGTGTTTCTCAAAGTGGCACAATATGAATATATATATTATACATAATACTATTTAAATATATATACTATTTAAACTATTATACATATTGTATATATATTAAGATGTATATAGTATATGAAGATAAATATTATACGATGGGGAGAATGCTTCAGTGGAGGCCTCTTTCCCCCATGAGAATAATTCCAGGAGTGGATTTCCCTTCCAAGGGGAAGATTCTTCTCACTTCTTGTTGTATACTATATTATATATGAGGATGTATAGTGTATTAAAATACACAACTAAACATAAATATTATACGATCTTCATCCAACATAAACGGAAGATTCTTCTCACTTCTTGGCAGAACGTATAGATAAGCAAAAATGTTGGATAATAAGGAGGAATTAAGGAAAGGACTATTCAACGACAAATTACATTATGATTTTATAAATTAAGCACCAAAACATCGTGTTTTACAACAAATCGACAGAAAAAGCAGTTCAACATTTCTGTCACTGGAGTATACATCTGCCCCCCCCCCTTTTTTCAGGGAAAGTTTGGTTCTACAACCCCGTTCTCTCCTTTACAAACAACCTGTTCCTCCTTATCTCACTGCTGAGTTTTTAACTTTTTAATTTTTTATCCTGTACATGCGGCCTGCCCATTGTCTTTGTGATTGTGTTTATTGTAGTTTTAAACTGCTCAATGTATCCCTGTGTTATGTAACTATGATGTTGTTAATTGTTGCTTAGTATATTGTGTTTTTACTTTGTTATGACTTTATTGTACTCTGTTGTTCGGGCTTGGCCCCATGTAAGCCGTCCCGAGTCCCCTTTAGGGAAGATGTTGGCGGGGTATAAATAAAGTTTATTATTATTAATTATTATTCAATACATGGTAACATTATGTAGTAAGTACTGTATTTACAAATTTAGCACCAAAACATTGCAATGTATTGAAACAGCTGTGGATATATATTTATATGTAGTATTATATTACCTATTAAGATGTGTATATTACATTATATAGATCAGTGTTTCCCAACCAGCGTGCTGCGGCACACTAGTGTGCCGTGAGCGATTATCAAATGTGCCGTGGGAAATTGGAACCTCCAGTACCCTTTCTTCCCCCTCCTGCTGAACACTTTTTCTTCTCTACTTGGGCTCCCTTCTTCCCAGCCTCGCTCTGATCGCTTTGCAGGCTTTGCCTCGCTTTGCATCCGGCAGCTTGCCAGCTCTTCTACCCACCAAGGCTCCCCCACTGACTCAGTCTCTAGCCCAGTGGTTCTCAACCTCTTTTTGGCTACCCAGAATTCCAACAGCTAGTAAACTGGCTGGGGTTTCCCCACTGACTCAGTCTCACTGCTCTAGCCCGTGAGTTATCAGACTCCGGACTACTTACAGGGTTACACAGATTCTGGTAGTTGTTTAAGCCCATTGATGTGTGAGGGCTTATTTTGTTATGCTATTGTATTTACTGTGATATGAGATTTGTGATTTTGTGATTGAATTGTACTACATTGCACTATACGTGATATTGTTCTGCTATTTAGCACGTATATTGTTCACAATAATACGGTTTGATATTCTTACTAGAGGATGACTTGTGATTAATTACTCCTACAGATCTGCCCCTTTAAGTTCCATGGTTTAGCTGTGTGTATGATTTGCTGTACTCAGTGGCATATTTTGTTTTGTGTATTGGACTGCTCTGGTCACACCCAGCCACTCACGCTTCGCAGGCCTGGGCCAGCTTCGGCCCTCCCTCCAGATGTTTTAGACTCAAATTCCCTTAAGCGTCTGAGGGGTTAAAGGAATGGGCCTGCGGCTGTTAGGAATGCTGGGAGTTGGAGTCCAAAACCCCTGGAGGGAGGGCCCGAGTTGGCCCAATGCATGAGCTATCTCAGCCTACTAATTTGCATATGGTTCTGATTGGCCAACCTCAACATTCTAACGTCCTTAAGTGGCTGAGGGGGGAAAGGAAGGGGCCTGAGCCTGCTAGGAATGCTGGGAGTTGGAGTCCAAAACCCCTGGAGGGAGGGCCCGAGTTGGCCCAATGCATGAGCTATCTCAACCTAATTTGAATAGGGTTCTGATTGGCCAACCTCAACATTCTTAACATCCTTAAGTGGCTGAGGGGGGGAAGGAGGAATGGGGCCTCACCCCCGCCCCTAGTCAATACTGGGGGGTGTGGAGTCCAAAACCCCTGGAGGGAGGGCCCGAGGGAAGCCCAATGCATGAGCCGATCTCAGCCTACTAATTTGCATATGGTTCTGATTGGCCAACCTCAACATTCTTAATATCCTTAAGTGGCTGAGGGGGAAAGGAAGGGGCCTGAGCCTGCTAGGAATGCTGGAGAAGTTGGAGTCCAAAACCCCCTGGAGGGGGGAGGGGGGCCCGAGTTGGCCCAACGCATGAGCTATCTCAACCTACTAATTTGCATAGGGTTCTGATTGGCCAACCTCAACATTCTTAACATCCTTAAGTGGCTGAGGGGGGAAAGGATGGGGCCTGCGGCTGTTAGGAATGCTGGGAGTTGGAGTCCAAAACACCTGGAGGGAGGGCCAAAACCCCTGGAGGGAGTTGGCCCAATGCATGAGCTATCTCAGCCTACTAATTTGCATACGGTTCTGATTGGCCAACCTCAACATTCTTAACATCCTTAAGCGGCTGAGGGGGGAAAGGAAGGGGCCTGCGGCTGTTAGGAATGCTGGGAGTTGGAGTCCAAAACCCTGGAGGGAGGCCCGAGTAGGAATGCTGGGTTCTGAGTCAACATGTCCTTAAGTGGCTGAGTCCAAAAGTTGGAGTCCCCCTGGAGGGAGGGCCCGAGTTGGCCCAATGCATGAGCTATCTCAGCCTACTAATTTGCATATGGTTCTGATTGGCCAACCTCAACATTCTTAACATCCTTAAGCGGCTGAGGGGGGAAAGGAAGGGGCCTGAGCCTGCTAGGAATGCTGGGAGTTGGAGTCCAAAACCCCTGGAGGGAGGGCCCGAGTTGGCCCAATGCATGAGCTATCTCAACCTACTAATTTGCATATGGTTCTGATTGGCCAACCTCAACATTCTAACGTCCAAAACCCCTGGAGGGAGGGCCCGTGTTGGCCCAATGCATGAGCTATCTCAGCCTACTAATTTGCATATGGTTCTGATTGGCCAACCTCAACATTCTTAACACCCTTAAGCGGCTGGAGGAAGGGCCTGGGCTGTTAGGAATGCTTGGGCCCAAAACCCCTGGAGGGAGGGCCTGGCCCAGGCCTGTTTGGCTGGGTGTGGACAGCAGGCCTCAACTCCCTTCAATTCCTCACAGCCTCAGGCCTCTTCCTTTTCCCTCAGCCAGCGGCTGAGGGAAAAGGAAGAGGCCTGAGCCTGTGAGGAATTGTGGAGAGTGAAGTCCAAAACACCTGGAGGGAAGGCCCAAGTTTGCCCAGGCCTGGACTCGAGGCCCTGCTCCTCCCCGCTCCTGGGCCCGCGGGCTTACCTCCCTGACGTCCTGGAGGCACTCGAGCACGGCCAGGTTGTTGGCCCAGGCGTGCTTGGGGCAGACCCGGCTCACGTCCTCGCGGCAGGCGGGCTCCTCGGCCAGCTTCCACCCGCCCGAGGGAGAGGAGGCGCCGCCGCCGCCAAGGCGAGGCCCTCTCCCGGGCTGAGGGGGCGGCTGGGGCGGCGGCTGTTGCTGCTGCTGCTGGGCCGCGGCGGCCGCCTGAGGGGCTGGGCCTGCCCCGCGAAGCCCCACGGCCGGCCCGCCAGGCTGGGCCCTCCCGGCGCCAAGGCCACCAGCAGGAGCGCCAGGAAAGGGCCCCGGACGCGGCTCCGCGCCGGGACACGTCCGCACGCCGCCATCTTGGACGCGACTCCTCTCCCACCGGCCCAGGGCCCGAGGCCACGCCTACCGCCGCCTACTGCGCACGCGCGAAACGTGACGTCGACGCCCGCAGAGGGGGGGGGGGGAGAAGGAGTGACGTCGGAGCCCTGCGCCTTCCCCTCGTCGCTTAGCAACCTGCCTCCCTTCAGGATGCTTGCTTAGGCCTAGCTTGGAAAATGGCACAACAGCGCCCCTTGTGGTTGTTTTGAATTATACCACATTATATATAACTTGTTGAGTTTAAGTTTATTTATATATTCTATTTATTTATTTTATCTTGGGCTTTAGTAGATCAACAGCTGCAGAACTGTTTGGGCTGGAAGTCAGCCTGAAGAAAACGGAAGTCCTCTACCAGCCCGCACCACAGGAAGAACACCATCATCCCCACATCAGCAGAGGCAAAACTGTGCTTAAGTCCGTCCAGCAGTTCACCTCCCTGGGAAGCATCATCTCTTCAGACGCCAAGATTGATAAAGAGATAGATCACAGATTAGCAAAGGCATAGAGTGCATTCGGAAGGCTTCACAGAAGAGTCTGGAGCAACAAGCACCTGAGGCAAAGCACCACAATCAGAGTGTACAGAGCTATCGTACTGTCTATTCTCCTCTATGGGTCTGAAACATGGGTCACCTATCGCCAACACCTACGACTCCTCGAACGCTTTCCTCAGCGCTGTCTTCGCACAATCCTAAATGTACACTGGACCGACTATGTGACGAATGTTGCTGTCCTTGAGCAAGCAGGGGTCACCAGCATTGAGGCCATGCTATTGAGAACACAGCTGCGCTGGGCAGGGCACGTCTCTAGGATGGAGGACCGCCTCCCAAAGATACTACTCTATGGTGAACTTGCCAGCGCAAGAGAGGCGCCCCCAAAAAGAGATATAAGGACTCCCTGAAACAACATCTCAGGCTCGGCCAGATTGATCACCAACAATGGTCCACCCTGGCCTCACATCGGGAGGCATGGAGACGCACTATCCACAATGCTGCGGCCTCTTTCAAGAAGACAAGCCGAATGGGTCTCAAAGAGAAACGACAACGCAGAAAGAACCACAACTTGGAAACGACATCACCCAAGGAGACTTTCTGCTGTGCTTTCTGCAACCAAACTTGCCTATCTCAGATTGGTCTTTTTAGTCATCAACGCACTTGTAAAAAACGTGGGATGAGTCCTTCCTAAGAATCTTCGTTTGCGAAGTAATGTCGAGAGTATTGTGTTGTATGTGTCTTAATAGCTTTTTATCACTTCTTCCCCCTTTCATGGATTTTATTATTATTGTTTCCAAAGTGTACACACTATAACATAACTACTGGTATATAAAGCTACCAAGAGTAAGAATTTTACACTTTATAATAATAGTAAAACATATGTATCTTATTTAAATCTTCTTGGCCCCACACTGATAGGGTCTTACAACATTTTGTCCTATCAAAGATCACAACAATGTGGTTGCGCATATCTACATTATTCCTGTTCTGGAGTGCAACAATATCTCCTATCCAGACATTACCTCTGTGCACAGCGGATTCCAGGCACATGAGTAGGTAGGAGAGGCGGGCCTCCCGGGAACGAGGCAGGTTCTCCACATTGCAGCGGTACTTCTTCAGGTCGCTTTTGCAGGACTTTGCCAAGGAGTAGCTGACCTTGCCTCTTTCAAGAAGACAAGCCGAATGGGTCTCAAAGAGAAACGACAACGCAGAAAGAACCACAACTTGGAAACGACATCACCCAAGGAGACTTTCCGCTGTGCTTTCTGCAACCGAGCTTGCCTATCTCAGATTGGCCTTTTTAGTCATCAACGCGCTTGTAAAAAGTGTGGGATGAGTCCTTCCTAAGAATCTTCGTTCGCGAAGTAATGCTGAGAGAGACATTAATATTATAAAATAATAAATAAAAGTATTTATTGAAATAAGAATAATTTTTAATACATATATAAAAATTAACGCAATTAAAGCAGATAAAATAAAACAAACAAATTCTCTCTCGGCATTACTTCACGAACGAAGATTCAGGTGATCCCTACTTGCTCAAGGACAGCAACATTAGTCATTTTGGTTGGTGGTGTGCCCCAGGATTTTGTACATGTAAAAAATGTGCCGCGGCTCAAAAAAGGTTGAAAAACACTGGCTTAGAAAGACCAGTGCTTTTATGTCACGTCACTTGGAACCTCCTTTAGGGAGATGAAGGATGTGTGTGTGTATATATATATCTTATCTCAAAGTGGACCCCATCTATATATATATAAAGGAAGAGTCGTCATGGAACAACCGTCCCAAACAGAAAACCTTACAACGCAGACACCAAACTTGCCAACAGAAATAGGCCTCAGACAAGGTACGTTTGTAGCAAAGAAACTCCCCCCCCCAAAACAACGAGTAAAAAAAACCTACATTTCCCAGCATCCTCCGGGGCTGCCAACGACTCCCCCAGCCTCTACATTCTGACAACATGATTGGCTGCCAATAAGGGCGGATTTGCATAACTCCCGTATTGGCCAGCCAACATGAACATTCCGACCCATAACAAACTGTCAGAGGAGGATAAGGCAAAGGGCTGAGGCACAAACACAAACACCCAATTCACTTCCCACAGAAAATTTACACCCCTACAAATCACAGACCACGCCCAAAATTGACAGTAAGGCTTCACTAACTTAATTTCCCTGACTAGGCCTCACTTAATGGAATGCTGCTTACGCTCTGAATTGACAGTAAGGCTTCATTAACTTGATTCTCCCGACTAGCCCTCAGCTCATTGGACATTGCGTATGGCCTGAATTGACAGTAAGGCTTCATTAACTTGCTGTTCCTGACTAGGCCTCAGCTCATGGGACATTGTGTATGGCCTGAATTTACAGTAATCTACCTTGGCACACAGAGCCCCTATGACCCACGCTACATTCTACTACAGTTTGGAGGAGGCTGGACCATGGATTATGGGACTTGAGGTACCTCCATGGATAATGGGATTTGTAGTACTTCCCCATCATTCCCCACAGACCACTGTGTCCCACAACCAAGACAAAGACCAAACTTGGCAAACAATGCCCCCCATGACCCACACTCCATCCGACTGCAGATTAGAGGAGGACACACCATGGATAATGGGATTTCAAGTACCTCCACTCACTTCCAAAGTACCCCACCCACACACGCATCAACCTCTACATCAACACAGCAGACGGAAAGACAAAAAACATTGTATATCCACAAGCTATGCAGAACGCCAGCAACACCACACAACAACAACTCCACAGGACTCCAACATCCCACCCACCAAAACAACCCACAACACAGCCATGACCCCAACAACACCATAACTAACAACAACTCCAACCCTTACATACTCAGACTTCCTCGCATCTCCAAAATAGGGCACAGCAACGCGTGCCGGGTACAGCCAGTTCCTTATACAAAAGCTATAGCACTATGTAAAAAAAATTGAAAAAAAGTCTGTTCCTGTTTTGAAAGTCTTATTTCCTGTTTAATTTGCAGCCCTTACTTTGAAAGTAATTGTTCTACTCCTAAAAAACTTCATTTTTGTGGCATAAACCAGGTTGAATTGGTTGAGACTTAGTGAAATATCTATACAAAACTAGAGCCAAATGTTGTATAGTAGGATGTCCCTTCTGCAAAGACAAAGTTTCTGCAATTTCATAAGCTTTACCCATGTGTTTATGATGCAACCAATGAGGAAATGACAGTTATAACCCAGGAACAAAAATCGTGTTACTAGAAAGAATTTCTCCTTTCATTTGCATCACTTTGCAACCTGAGGCACATTCAGAAAAGAGATTTCTTTATTATACAACTGTTTATAATTTCAGTACAGTGCAACACCAATATAAACGTATTACGATATTTACATCACGTTGTGTAACATGAACTTTAATATAAAGCAACTGGCTGTGTCTTAAAAGCTGAAATGCTGGATGTTCCTTTTGAGTAGAGTTCACAGCAAAAGAGGAAGAGCTTTCCCAACTTTTAGGAAGTCTATTCGTTTGCTAATTTGGCATTGCCTGATTCGACTTTGCTGAAGGGTTTTGCCACTGGTCACGAAACACTTTAGTGTTCTTACTGTGTAAAAAATTAAGATATGAAGAGAACAATATAAGCTTGGAAAGTTTAAGGTAGCCACAGTGTTCAGTTTTAGGAATGCTGGTCAGTGGTTCAGTAAAGAGACTCATCCTTTCAAGCAGCACCAAAACCCAAATAGGATTTCAATTGGCTTCTAGACGTGTCTTCAGATCAATCTTGTGTTATTACAAAGTCTCTGGTGAAAGGCAAACCCTCCATTATGATGCCGTTTCCAGTCGCAGCGGAAGGCATCCTTTCCTTGCAGGTTTTGAGCCAAAGACTCAAAACAAAGAAGCAAAATGTAGACCCTGTTTCTGAGCTGTCTTAGGCAGCAACTGCCCATTTAGTAGCCAAGGCGGCTTATGGGATGTTATGGCTCTCTTCGGAGACTGGCTCCTAAAGGTAGCGGTCATTGCCACTTGTAGATTTTCACCATCTTCTCCGTCAAGATTGCCAGGAAGCTGCTGCGGTTCACCTCGTAAGGGCAGACGTCCAACACGGGTAGGTCGGCCGTCAGCTTCTGCAGCAAGGCGCCGCTCCCCGCGTCCCAGAGCTACGGGTAAACATAGGAAGAGATCACTGGGAAGTCTACTAGTGGCCCAATTGCATTGGCTGTGTCAGAAAAGGAGGCATTTAGCGTGGGGACTAAGCCGCAGTTTTAAAAACAGTGGCTCTGCAGGCACAGGCAAACTTTGGTTCTCTAGGTGTTTTGGACTTCAGCTCCCACCATTCCTAACAGCCTCCGGCCCTTTCCTGCTTAAGCGGCTGAGGGGGGAAAGGAAAGGGCCTGAGGCTGTTAGGAATGGTGGGAGCTGAAGTCCAAAACACCTAGAGCAGTGATTTTCAACCTTTTTTGAGTCGCGGCACATTTTTGACATTTACAAAATCCTGGGGCACACTGCCAACCAAAATGACCCTCTAACACAGTAACTTGGGGACTGCCTGTATGTTTTCAGGACCCCTCCTGTTCGTAACTTGGGGACTGCCTGTATGTTTTCAGGACCCTTGTTGTTCGTAACTTGGGGACTGCCTTTGTGTTTCCCTCAGAGCACTTCCTCTTCCTCCTGCTTACAGCTCCAAGGCCGGGAGAGCGGGCCTAGGCGGGGACCTGTTTCCCTTCCTCCCTTTCCCTGCCTGCCTTCCTTCCTGAGGAGAAGGGGGGAGCGAGAGAGAGGGAAGTTGGCGGGGCCAGGCGCCGACGGGGCGGCGAGGCTGAGTGGACAAAGAGGAGGCTGCGCTGAGGGAAAGAGAAGGAGGATGGATGGATAGGAGGATGGGTGGGTGGATGGATGGAAGGAAGGAAGCAAGGGCGGCAGACTCCCAGAGGCCTGGGCGGAGGAGGAGGATGAGCGCGGCGCAGCGGCATCGCTGCTGCTGCTGCCCGTGCCTCGCCCGCCAGAGCCTCCCGGCTCGCTCGCCCCACTGAGTCCGGGCTGGCCGGGGCGTGGGGAAGGAGGCAGTGGCGCGGCAGCGGCGGGGCCATGCCGTGGCTGAGTGGGGGGCGCCGGAGGAGGCAGCAGCAGCAGCCCCAGCAGTAGCAGCCCCAGGCCGGCATGGGACAGGCGGGCAGCGGGCAGGTTCCAATTTCCTACGGCACACCTGATGATCGCTCACGTCACACTAGTGTGCCGCGGTACACTGGCTGGGAAACACTGACATAGAGAACCAATGTTTGCCTATACCTGGCTTAAGCATTCAGGAATAAAGTGAAACTTTGCTGAAAGAACGACATAACTAGATAATAAAGTTAACAGAGCCTAGCTATCTGACTAACAGCAGACATCTTGTCTCTCTCCATGCTCACAGGAGGACTGAGGCGCTTACCATGTGCTTAGGAAAGGAAGGAGGTGTCTCCCTGAGAAGTATCAGTCTAACAAGTAAATAGGAGAGAGCAAAATGGCAGGCAGGCAGAGCGGTCATAGAGAAATTCATCTGCTTATCAAAGCCTAGCACCTTGTGCCGGACGTGGTTGAGTTCCAACAATAACAGACTCCTTCGCTTGTGAAATAAGGGAAGACAGTAGGAAAGATCCACTTCCAGCTCTTTGTCATGCTGTGGAAGCAAGCACTGCATTATCCCTAAGGCAATACATAAGGGAAATGTGGACACATGCACATCCCACTTCTAGCATTTTAGGAATTCTTGATTCCCGTATTCCTACAGCAAGAAGAAAGGGAGAAAAGTACCATGGCCGAATTGGACGCTTCATCCCCGGCACACACGAGAATGCTGCCATCGTCCTCTGGACTCTGGAAGATGGCATTTTTTGTCAGGAGCTTGCATGTTGGGCCCGCGGTGAGTGTTTGGACTGGACGACAGGCGCAGACGACATCCTCGGCCCCATCTGTCAGTTGAGTGGAGGTCAGCTCCATCACCACACACCTCAAGCTGTTGTGGGTTCTATCTGTGGGATGAAGGGGATAGGAGAAGACGGCCGATGCAGAGGACCACAGCACAGGAAGAGTTATCAGAATATAGTGCTGTACTCAGGATTATGCTCTCCCAAGGCTTCCCAAATTATTGATTGCTTTCCGACCGTGGGCCATTGCAAATGCAACAACAAAATGATAATATTATAATATAATACAATATTACACTACAAATAATAGTATTATAATTATATATTTTATATTACATGTAATATGAACAATATTACAATATAATGGTATAGTACAATATAGTAATATGTAATACTGATATTGTACTATGCCAATATTATAATATTTTGTGTGTGTGTATCTATCTATCTATGTATATAATAAAAGTCAGTGTTTGCGGAGGTGTGGAGGGCAGGAGGTGCAGAGGAATATGTGCCAGCTTTTCGATTGGCTGCCACTGTTTGCATAAAGGACTCTGTTTGGCCAGCCTCAGAACTCCAACACTCTAAGGCACCAGTCAGAGGAAATTGGTTGCCACTGAAACAATTTGCATAAATGACTCTGATTGGCCAGCAAAACAGAATGCAACTGAATGCTTGAGTAAGCCAAATGACAGTTTTTTTTCCGTTGAAAATGGAATGTTCATTTTCTCGGAGGTGCCAAGGAATATGTGACAGCGTTTCAATAGGTTGCCACTAAGGGAATATTTGCATAAAGGACTCTGATTGGCCAGCCTCAGAACTCCAACATTCCACGACCCCAGGCAGAGGGGCTTGGTTGCAACTGAAATGGTATTTGCATAAAGGACTCCGATTGGCCATCCACATTCCAACAGGGGTTTGGGCTTCAGCCGTTGGGGCCGCAGAAACTCCACTGGCACCACTCCTAGGACTGGGATGGCACCTCAGGGGGCAGTGGCACATGCGGGCGCTAGCCAGCTATCAGCTCTGGACCTGGGAGGGGTAGCATTGAGTGCACGACACCCCTATAGCCCAATACGTATGAGAGCTAGCCAACCAATCCCACCCCCTTTTCAGAGGGTGGGCAGAAGACCAGACACTTAAATGACCCTCTGGTGGGCAATGGTCAGGAGCAGGAAATTCCAGTGATCTCGGGGAGTGGTAAATGGGACGGTAGACGCAGGCCTTATGAGAGAAGGGGGCCGAGTCGTGGAAAGACTCGGCCACCTTCTGACCTGCGGGCTAGCCCTAGGCACACAGATGGTGGGCTTCCAAACATCTCCTCTCCGACACTGGTACTAGCCAACGCCAGGTCCGTGCGTAACAAAACTGGGACTATCAGAGACTTCCTCCTGGAGCACAATGTAGATCTAGCCTGTATTACAGAGACTTGGCTGCAGGAGGGCGACGACGTCCTTATACACGAGCTAACATCCCCAGGTTATGTGGCTAGTTACCAGTCAAGGACAGAGAGACCGGGGGAGGGGGGGGAGGAGTGGCCATTTTCAGTCGAGACAAATTTAATTCCAGGACGGTTCCGACCGCGAACATCCCGGGAATAGATTGAGCGGGCCTTCTGTGGGACTCTAGTGAGAGTGTAGCCTTCCTGTTGGTGTACCGTGCACCCGACGCACCGGCAGGGAGTCTACCTAAGCTGCTGGAGGTGGTCTCGGAGTGGGCATTGAGGTTCCCTAAACGTATCGTGTTGGGGGACTTCAATGTCCACGCTGACACCGCCTCCCCTTCAACAGCAGCCATGGACCTAGTGTCCACCATGGAGACTCTAGGACTCTCACCATGTAAGACCGGTCCCACACATCAGGCCCGTCACACCCTGGATTTGATCTTCGCGGCCGGAATCCAAGTGACCCCAACCTCTATATTTGAGGTTCCATGGTCGGATCACAGTGTCCTGGAAGTCCGTCTTGAGGTGGCCCCCCCTCCCGGTAAGGGTGCCGAACCTATTTTGGTTCGCCCGAAGAGACTTATGGAACCCACTAGGTTCCTGAATGCTCTGAGGGAATTGGAGCTCACCAGCGACTCAGTTGATAGGCAAGTGGAATGCTGGAACACCTGCCTTTCCGCTGCCTTAGACGAGATCGCCCCCAGACGCTCTCTTATCCCCCGTAATAATCGCTCGCCTTGGTTTACCGAGGAGTTGCGGGCGATGAAACGGAGGAAGAGACAGCTAGAGGACGTGTGGCGGGATCTCCGTGACGGAGCATCGAGATCAGCTTATAAACAATTTAAGGAGGCTTATGAGCGAGCTATCAAGGAAGCCAAAAAGGTTCATTATTCTTCCTTGAGAGTCGGCCAGTTCACGCCCAGCTCAACTTTTTAAAATAATTTGGTCATTGACCACAACTCCGACGGTCCCAAATGATAGGGGTTTGGCTCCCACAGCTGAGGCTTTCCAGAACTACTTCGTCGACAAGATCTCGATTCTCCGCCGGGATATCCCAGCCACTCTTAATACAGTTGGTGAACTTGAGACTCCGCCGCCACTCGGCGGGCCCACCGTGAAGGACGCAGCAGCTGTCGATAAGTTACTTGCTGCAGCTAGACCAACTACCTGCCCCCTTGATCCGTGCCCCTCCTGGCTTGTCAGATCTTGCCGGGAGGGGTTACGAGACCCCCTGGGAAAGACTATCAACAGCTCCCTTGAGCAAGGAGTGTTCCCAGGGGGTTTAAAAGAGGCTATGGTAAGACCGCTGCTGAAGAAGCCAAATTTAGATCCTTCGGCTCCCTCCAATTACCGGCCTGTCTCCAACTTGCCTTTTTAAGGCAAGGTAATTGAGAGAGCAGCAGCGGATCAGCTGCAGCGGTTCTTAGACGACACAGCTAGACTTGATCCCTTCCAGTCCGGCTTCCGTATTGGGCATGGGACGGAGACCGTGCTTGTTGCCATTACAGACCAAATTCGCCGCCAGCTGGACAGGGGTGGATCAGCCCTGCTTGTTTTGTTAGATCTAACAGCAGCGTTTGACACCGTAGACCATGCATTGACTGGTTGACTGACCAGTCTGACTGACCAGCGCCGTGAAAGGCCAGCGCGCGCCATAAATGGGGACTGTATAGCCATCCCTGGGGTGAGAGAAGCCCGGCTGACGGAGACCCGCCGGAGAGCCTTCTCCGTGGCGGCTCCCATGTTCTGGAACACCCTTCCGCCTGCTCTCAGGGCCACATCGTCCCCAATCAGATTCTTGTCTGAACTGAAAACCTGGCTCTTTCGCCAGGCATTTGGGGTCTGACCGGCCGTCCGGAGACTGAGCCTCTCCGGCGCTTTATACCTATGTTCTTTACTGTTGTATTTGGGGGGTTTTAATTGTTGTAAGTCGCCCGGAGCACCAGGGGTGGAGGGCGACTCACAAATAATAAAGTATTATTATTATTATTGTTGGCCCACCGTTTAGCCATGACTGGGGTCAGGGGGATTGCCCTTAAGTGGGTGACCTCCTTTCTCCAGGATCGGGGACAACGTGTGGGGGGGGGAGGTCTCCGAGAGGCTCCCATTAAGTTGTGGAGTCCCCCAGGGGGCCATCCTCTCACCCTTATTATTCAACATATATATGCGCCCCCTTGCCCAGCTGGCCCGCAACTTTGGTCTGGAGTGTTATCAGTACGCTGACGACACCCAGCTTCTGCTGAGAATGGACAGCAGGCCGGAGACCGTACCCAATTGTTTCCATCTATGCCTTGAAGCCGTGACTGGTTGGCTGCGTGCCAGCCGGCTGAAGGTGAATCCGTCGAAGACAGAGATCTTGTGGCCTGGTCGCCCTGGGCTGGATGAGTGCCGGTTGCCTACCCTGGATGGCGAGCAACTCAGCCCGTCATCCGTTGTTAAGAGCTTGGGCGTCCATCTAGACCCCTTGCTATCCATGGAGACTCAGGTCTCCATGGCTAGCAAAACGTCGTTTTTCCATCTACGACAGGCTAGGCGACTGGCACCCTACCTGTCCAGGGACGACCTGGCCACGGTGATCCAAGCGACGGTCATCTCGAGGCTGGACTACTGTAACGCCCTCTAACGTTGGCCTTCCCTTGTCGACATTCCGAAACTCAAGCTGGTGCAGAATGCCGCGGCTCGCTTGCTGGTGGGAGCACCAGTGAGGGAGCATATCACTCCCATTCTCCGGCAACTGCACTGGCTTCCTATTGAGTACTGAATTGCCTTCAAGGTATTGGTTTTAACCTTTAAGGCCATTCACGGTCTAGGGCCTGTGTACCTAAGGGACCGCCTTACCCCGTATGTACCCCCGAGATCACTACGTTCTGAAGAGCTGAACTTATTGGTTATCCCATCGATCCGCGCCTGCCATCTGTCTACTATGAGACAGCGAGCCTTCTCTGTCGTGGCTCCTGTGTTCTGGAATTCACTCCCCAACCACACTCGGGCGATTTCTGAGCTTGCTCCCTTCCGAAGAGCGTGCAAGACTGCCCTCTTCAGGCTGGCGTTTAGTTAAGTCTGAACGCAAAGGGCACGCTACACCAGATTTAACAACATAATCCTTGGTAGTTCTATTGTACTGCATTGATTTTAAAGGAAGTTTTAGTGTATGTTTTATGGTATGTTTATTGTACGTTTTATTGTATGTTTTTATTGTGCTGTAATCCGCCCCGAGCCTGCAGGGAGGAGCGGAATATAAAATTGAATAATAAATAAATAAATAAATTCTAAGATGATGCAGAGGTTAAAGGAAAGGCCTTAGGCAGTCAGACACTGCGGGCCACAGCAGTGACGGATCAGGACAAAACTTGCCACTGAAGGGCCCAATGGCCCACTTCACAACGCAACCCTCACCCAATGACCAATACAGACTAAAATTAGCACACAGAGCCCCCTTGACCCACTCTACACCCTGGTGCTGTTTCAAGGAGGATGGACCACAGCTGATGGGACTTGAAATACCTTCATTCACCTTCCGACACCGCTGCAACCCTCATCCAAAGAATGATCAAGACCAAATGTGACACACAGAGCCCCCATGACCCACTCTACATCCTGGTGCTGTTTGGAGGGGCGTGGGCCATGGCCAAGGGGACTTGCAGTACCTTCACTAAGTTCCTGAGACCACTGCAAGCCACATAAACCTCTAATAGGAACCAACCTTGGCACACAATGCCTTCCTCAAATAACCCGGGCACCGCCGGGTCCCCAAACTAGAGTGTGTGTGTGTGTGTATATATGTGTGTATCTTGTAAGCTGCTCTGAGTCCCCTTCGAGGTGAGAAGGGCGGCATATAAATGTTGTAAATAAATAAATAATAGCTGAATTTGTTCATTGAGTGATGATGTCACATAAAGCAGAAATCCTACTTATTTAACTTTGTCTTTTTCCTTAAAGCAGTCATGAGCAAACTTCTGCCCTCCCGCCAGGTGTTTTGGACTTCAACTCCCACAATTCCTAACAGCTCTTAGGAATTGTGGGAGTTGAAGTCCAAAACACCTGGAGGGAGGGCCGAAGTTGACCCATGCCTGCCTTAAAGGCTTCTTCAGTGAATACAGAAGACAATAATGTTACGCCATTACTTACTGGGCCTGAAGGTCGCAAGGCAGTGCCGTGTGTTGGCCTCGGTCTGTAGGTCAATGCATCCTCCTGGCTCTAGGAGGAGGTGGTGGGGCTTATAGGATCCGCTGCCCTTCTGCTCCCAAAAGCAGGCTCCCTCCAGCGTCCCAGACACTAGCCCGCCGTAAGGGAGAGAGGCAGAGGCCATTCGAGGAAGGTAGGACAATGACACCACGGGGCACCTGGGTGAGAAAGAGGGAGCAACAAGAGCCAGCCATTCAAGCACTCAGCCAAGGAAGAGGATGTATGTATTGCACAGAGGACTGGGCACACTCACTTTGGGAAACTACCTGTTAAAAGAAGGTGGGTTACTAACAGAGCTGGGGGCTGTGTCGTTCCTCGCAGAGGACACCCCTCTGTCAACTAACCCAAAGTTCCTCAAAGCAGACAAGAGCAAAGCAGACAGCAATCTTCCAAAGTCGTCAAGAGCGCGAGGCCCGGAGGCTGCTCCCTTGGAGGCCTAAAGCCCCGCACTCTCATGCTAGCGCTCCCTCTGGCACCAGCTCTTAGCTCAAAATGCTGCTTGCATGTCAAAGCAAAACCTGGGCTGAGCAATGGCCTTTAACTCAAAATGCTCTTACATTGGGACACACTTAAAATCAAGGTTCCACTGAATATGGGTGATATGCTGCACTGCACATCTCAGTTTGACATAATTTCATCTCAGCTTTACCTGGACTTCTGTGGAGCAAGTTCCTGGACCTGAGACCGTGTGTCCCGCAAATCGTACACCAAGACGGAACCATTGACCAGCCCTGCGTAGATGTAGTTGGTGTCATCAAGGCACCAGCAGCAGCTCCAGATGGGGCGTCCGGCGTTATACGTCTGCACCACCGTGTTGGTCGTCAAACTGAGGGAAGAAGGGCGCAGCAGCATTATCTTTTGGCAGCCTGCCCTTTGGCTCACATCACCCAGAGGTTCCTGGGTGATGTGAGCCAAAAAGCAGAGCTCATACCAGACCTGGGCAAACTTGGGCCTTTCAGGTGTTTTGGACTTCAACTCCCACAATTCCTCACAGCCTCAGGCCCCTTCCAAAGGAAGGGGCCTGAGGCTGTGAGGAAATGTGGGAGTTGAAGTCCAAAACACCTGAAAGGCCCAAGTTTGCCCAGGCGTGGCTCAGACTGTAGACAGGAGACTTGCCTTGTAAGTTTGAGCGTATGGTCCAAGGCAGCAGACAGGAGCAAGCCATCTGCTTGGTTGCTGAAGGCCAAGCCTCGGATCTGCTTGCTGTGCCTGGGGCCGTACGGGCTGCTCTTCGAGTGGACGGGGCGCAGCCTCTTGGTCCCGCAGCCTGGGGTGCGAAGCAAAGGAACCACAGAAGATATTCCCTAAAGCTGCCACACTCCAGCTATTCCGTGTTAACCCCCCCCCCCCCACTTGAACTGAGCAGGAAAAATAATGCTAAAACCAAAGGGCCTGCCACGGTGTGCAACTCACCAGGAATGAGGTTGGTCTGTGGCGAAGGCTGCGATATCACCAGGCAGCTCAGCGGGTCGCAGTACGCCATGACTCGGCAGTTGCCCACTTGAGAGACCAGAAAGGCTCTCTCAAAATGGTACTTGTGCTGGCCCTGGCTGGAGGAAAGGCAACCAGGGAAGCAAGAGCGAGAGTGGCTGGGCTGCTGTTGAGAGGAAGGCGTGTTGTGCCGCGCCATCAGGGTTTTCAGTTCCTGCAAAACAGGACAGCCAGAGGTGAGAAAGCAGCAAAGGCACCTGTGGGGCCCTGCGCAATGGATTTATTATTTTATTTATTCATGGTATTTATATTCCGCCCTTCTCACCCCGCAGGGGACTCAGGATGGATTACAATGTACATATACATGGCAAACATTCAATGCCATAGACCAGTGTTTCCCAACCTTTTTTGAGTCGCGGCACACTTTTAACATTAAAAAAATCCGGGGGCACACCACCAACCAAAATGACACAAAATGACACTCTAACACAGTAAAGAACGGCTGGGGGATGGTAGCCTGCTGGGAGCAGCTGCTGGGAGTGCCGAAGCCGTGGGAGGGGGAGGAGACAGGCCGCGCCATGCCCCACCCCCCTCCCCCCGGCTTCAGCTCTCCCAGAGCTTCTCCAGCCTTGAGGAGGCAATTCCAAGCCAGCGGTGGCAGAGCCAGCACAATGCTGGCTTGGCACTGTCCCCTCAAGGCTGGAGAAGCTGTGGGAGAGCTGAAGCCGAGGGGAGGGGGCAGAGCCAGGCTGCGCCATGCCCCGCCCCCTCTCCCCGGCTTCAGCTCTCCCACAGCTGAAGTTGAAGCCGCGCAGAGGAGGAGGAGTATGAGCGGTGGACCGGCTTCAGTGGGCAGGGCTCCTCCGCACGGCTTCAGCGAGCGAGGGGCAGGAGTCATGATGGATTGGAGGCTGGCTGGAGAAACGGCTGAAGGAGGTGGCGCCCCGGCCCCTTCCGCCCGGCCCTTCCTCCTCCTCCCCCAAGTAGCAGGAGTTCGGCAGGAGGGGGGGGGGGAAGGAAGGGGGGCAGAGAGCTTTTAACAAAATATATAGGAGGCTCCCACAAAAAGAAACAGACTTATTGTTTTGCCCACAAAGCAGATGCAAGCATCAACAGATCAATGCATTTGACATTCTCTATACGGCTGCCAGGCTAGACAGTGTGATATTCGTTCTGTACAGCTCCACAGCAACCTCTTGGACTTAAAATGTCCCGCGATCTTGGAATGCTGCAAGGTGGAGGTCATAATTCCGACCTCATAGAATCATAGAGTTGGAAGAGACCACATGGGCCATCTAGTCCAACCCTCTGCCATGCAGGAAAAGCACAATCAAAACACCCTGGTAGATGGACATCCAGCCTCTGCTTAAAAGCCTTCAGTGAAGGAGCTTCCACTACACTCTAAGGCAGAGTTCCACATGATGAGGATGCTCTCTAACTCTGCCCCTCCTCCCTCTGTCTGAAGTATCACAAGGTAAGAAGAGATATGCTGAATTAGACCAAATTCCTATCCAGTCCAGCATTCTTGTACACATAGGCCAGTGTTTCCCAACCAGTGTGCCGTGGGAAATTGGAACCTCCAATACCCTTTCTTCCCCCTCGGCTTCCTGCCGAGCACTTTTTCTTCTCCACTCGGGCTCCCTTCTTCCCAGCCTCGTTCTACTTTCTTTGCCTCGCTTTGCTCACGCTGCCACTTCTGCGGGAGGGAGGAGGGAGGAAGACGTGACCCGTGCGAGCACTATTGTGCAGACTTGCTCCACGTCTTCCTCCCTCCCCTCCACAGTGCTCTCTGGATATAGGTGAACTACAACTCCAAAACTCAAGGTCAATGCCCACCAAACTCTTATAGTATTTATGGTAGTTCTGTGTGGGAAGTTTGATTCCATTCCATCATTGGTGGAGTTCAGAATGCTCTTTGATTGCGGGTGAACTATAACTCCCAGCTGTTGAGCAAGAACTTTGTGTGTGTCTTTCTGCCATTCCTGCCAGGATATCTATGTTGTGTTCATTGAAACAGGCCCAGGTTTCACACTGAGTGTATAAATACATTTAAAAACATATTAACTATATGTATTACTGTGTTAGAGTGTCATTTTGTGTCATTTTGGTTGGTGGTGTGCCCAAGGATTTGGTAAATGTAAAAAATGTGCCGCGGCTCAAAAGAGGTTGAAAAACACTGACATATTCCATGGCCTATCTGTCTCCAGCAGGACACAAGTGGAACAACACACGGGCACACTTGTCAGCATCTGCCCCTGACTCTGATACCAGTAGCAGCAGTCAGAGTTGAGACAGAGATGCACCGATTAGAAGGACTTGCATTGGCCAGAGCCTTAACCTACGGTAGCAAAATCAAAAATCTTGAAGTTCACAGACTCCCCCGCTGCTGTCTAGAAGACCAACTTAAAAATACTGCCCAATCTACTTGGGCAAATAAATTAATCCACTCAATAAGATCATGTGGGATGCCCACAGATTACCTGAGCAACAACACCATCAAAGTCAGAGCAGAGGTGAAACAGAGAAACTTAGACATCCAAGCCCAAGAGGATCTCGCGTGCCTCGCTAGTGTAGGCTCTTTGAAATGGCTAGCGGCACTGAATTCCAGCTTCAGCCGTGCCCCTTACCTGATGGCCATCCTTCCAAGACAGTTAAGAGTGGCTGACAAGGACAAGGTTTGAACAGAACGAGTCAATGGTTAGCTACGGTAGATACCATTCCATCACACACAGAGAGAACATGTGTCTGTGGGGCCCAGGAGTTGGAAGATTTAAATCAATGTGCAATATATGAAAAAGAAAGGAAACCCCTTCTTGAAGTCTATTTACTCAACAAAGCCCACTGGGCTCTGACTAATAGAACCAGATTCCTCCTCTCTAATCCCAATCAGTTAGTAATTTCAAAAACAGCAACATCTATTATATAAAGGAGGTCCCGTCATGGAACGACTGACAGAGACAGAGAAACCATCCAAGGCAGAAACACCAAATTTGGCAACAGAAATAGGCCTCAGGCAAGGTAGGTTTTAAGCAAAGAAACTTCCCCCCCAAAAAACCTAGAAGGCCCCCAAAACAACGATACAAAAAAAACCTACATTTCCCAACATCCTTTGCGGCCGCCAGCGAATCTCCCAGCCTCCACATTCTGACAACATGATTGGTTGCCAGTGAGGGAGTATTTGCATAACGCCTCTATTGGCCAGCCAACATGAAGATTCCGACCCTCTAAACCGGCAGAGGAGGATAAGGCAAAGGCCTGAGGCAATCGCCAACACAAACACCCAATTCACTTCCCACAGAAAATTAAAACCCCTACAAATCACAGACCACGCCCAAAATTGACAATAGGCTTCATTAACTTGATTTCCCTGACTTGGCCTCACTTAATGGGATGCTGTTTAAGCTCCAAATTGACAGGAAGGCTTCATTAACTTGATTTTCCCGACTACACCTCAGCTCATGGGACATTGTGTATGGCCTGAATTGACAGTAAGGCTTCATTAACTTTATTTTCCTGACTAGGCCTCAGCTCATGGGACATTGTGTATGGCCTGAATTTACAGGAACCTACCTTGGCACACAGAGCCCCTATGACCCACACTACATTCTACTGCAGTTTGGAGGAGGGTGGATCATGGATGATGGGATTTGATGTACCTCCATGGATTATGGGATTTGTCATACTTTCAAATCCTACATTCCCCACAGACCACTGTGGCCCAGAACCAAGACCAATATAGACCAAACTTGGCACAGAGTGCCCCCATGACCCACACTCCATCCAACTGCAGTTTAGAGGGAGGGCACACCGTGGATGATGGGATTTCAAGTACCTCCACTCACTTCAAAGTACCCCACCCACACAAGCATCAACCTCTACATCAACACAGCAGACGGAAAGACAAAAAACATTGTATATCCACAAGCTCTGCAGAACGCCAGCAACACCACACACCGACAACTCCACAGGACTTCAACAACCCACCCACCAGAACAACCCACAACGACACAGCCATGGCCCCAATAACACCATAACTAACAACAATCCCAACCCTTACATACTCAGACTTTCTCGCATCTCCTAAATAGGGCACAGCAACGCGTGCCGGGTACAGCTAGTTCTCTTATAAAGCCAGTAAAAGTAGGCAACGATTTATTGCATCAATTGGGATTGATTGTAGAGGGGATGAGGAGGCACGAGGAACAAGCAGAAGGTTATACATGCTAGGATATTTGACCAAAAGAATCAGTAAGGTCGAGGTGATAGGATATTTGCTACTTCACCATGGAACGGCTGTTTAATGTACTGCTGCACATTATGGAACCATTGCTTAATGTTCCATAATATATGTACCTTTTCCACATGGTTTGTTGTGTTTGATATGGCTTTGTGGCTGATGAAATACAATTTGATTTGATTTCATATCAAAGGGAGTATCCAGATCAGGGGTGCTCAGAATGGTGATCGGGATCACCAGGGTGATCTTTGGACTTCATCCTGGTGATCTTCAGGCCCCTGACCAGGTTTTTTGCAGTTTGTCCTCTTCACGTGCCCCTGCACGCTGCAAAGAAGTCCTCTGTCGTTGCTCCTCCCCGCTCCCTGCTCAGAGTCCAAGAGGCAGAATGGGTCCCCTCTTTTGGATTCCTCCTCCTCCCTCCGTCCTTCTCCAGCCACTCAGAGTCGTAGGAGACCAAAGGGGGCGGGCCTGAATGACGCGGTGCATGGCTGGCCCCGCGCGCATGTGCAGAAGCGCCCATTCTGCCTCTCGGACTTCTCGTGAGCTCTTGGAGGCAGCACGCATGCTGGCGGCGTGGAAATAGGAGCAACGACGGAGGAGGAGGAGAAGGACGCTTTTGGGGTCATTTCCTTTCCGCATCTCAAAGGTCGGTCTTTTTACTTTGAGGTGGGTGCTTGATTGTTCTGTGGCATGTCTCTTTGTTTATTTTTAATGTTTAAAATGGCCTTTAGCTCCAAAGCCTCTCTGCTTGCTTTGTTCCTTGAGAAATATATGTTGGGGAATATGGAAATGTGGGAGAAATTGGGTGGTTGGATGTATTTTTGCATGCCCTTTGTTTACCTTGCTGAGTATTAAATGGCCTTGCAGTTCAAAAGCCTCTCTTCTACTGTCTGGCTGATAATATTTGTGGTAATATGGCAGTGTGGGAGAAATGGGGTGGTTGGATGTATTTTGGCATGCCCCATGTTTACCTTGCTGAGTATTAAAGGGGCTTGCAGTTCAAAAGCCTCTTTCTTACTTTCTGGCTGATAATATGTGTGGCAATATGGCAGTGTGGGAGAAATGGGGTGGTTGGATGTATTTTTATGCTCTGTTTTATATTGTTGTTATTAAATTGAAATGTTGATGTTTTATAACTTCATTTTATGTAAACTGCCCCGAGCCTGCTGGAAGGAGTGGTACATAAAAATGAATAATAAATATAAATAAATAAGAAAATAGTTATACGTTTTACATTTCTGGGTAGGTGATCTTTGGGACTTGGTTTTTTAATCAGTAGCTCCCATGCTGAAAAAGTGTGAGCACCCCTGATCCAGATACTGTTGGGAGTTCAGTCTCTGGTTGTGTCTAATGATCAGGGTACGCTGGATGTTGGGAGTGACAATGAGGTTCCTGTATCTAATGATGTGTATAATGATGAGGTTTCTGTAGATTTAGAGAATGACAACGGGATTCCTGTTCAAAGTGTCTTTTCTGATGAGAATGTTCCTGAAGACTTTGGGGATGACGGTATGGTCCCTGGAAGAGGGCCTGAATTGCTACCAGAGAATTCCCAAGGCTTTGAGCCTGAGAAAAGCTCGGCACCTGGGCCAGCTGCTGAAATTAATGAGCCAGTAGATAGGAGGCATGTTTTCAGTCAGTATAGGCCAGTGTTTTTCAACCTTTTTTGAGCCGCGGCACATTTTTTACATTTACAAAATCCTGGGGCACACCACCAACCAAAATGACACAAAATGACACTCTAACACAGTAATACGTATAGTTAATATGTTTTTAAATATATTTACACACTCAGTGTGAAACCTGGGCCTGTTTCGATGAACAAAACATATATATGACTTCCTCTCACATACTTATACATGGCTATCATATCTTCCCTCAGCCTTCTCTTCTTCAGGCTAAACATGCCCAGCTCTTCAAGCCGCTCCTCATAGGGCTTGTTCTCCAGACCTTTGTGAAATTTCACCCTGAAACTTGCTTTTCCTGGCCACTCGGGATATAAAGTAGATTAGGGCAGTGTTTCCCAACCTTTTTTGAGCCGCGGCACACTTTTAACATTAAAAAAATCCGGGAGCACACCACCAACCAAAATGACACTCTCAACACAGTAAAGAACGACTGGGGGATGGTGGCCTGCTGGGAGCAGCTGCTGGGGGTGCCGAAGCCAGGGGAGGAGCCAGGTCATGCCATGCCCCGCCCCCTCCCCCGGCTTCAGCTCTCCCACAGCTTCTCCAGCCTTGAGGGGGCAGTGCGAGCGAGGGGAGGGAGTCATGGCCCCTGTCCCTGGCGCCGCTCTCCGCCATCGACTCCTGCCCCTCGCTCGCTGAAGCCGCATGGAGGAGGAGGAGCATGAGCGGTGGATGAGCTTCAGTGGCCAGGGCTCCTCCTCCACTTGGCTTCAACGAGCGAGGGGCGAGAGTCATGGCGGATTGGAGGCTGGCTGGGGAAATGGCTGAAGGAGGCGGCGCACCGGCACCTTCTTCTTTTTCTTTGCCGCCGCCCGGCCCTTCCTCCTCCTCCCCCAAGCACCAGGAGTTCGGCAGGAGGAGGGGGAAGGAAGGGGGAGAGCTTTTCTCGTGGCACAGCAGGTCTGTCACGGCACACTACTGTGCCGCATCACAGCGGTTGGGAAACACTGGATTAGGGGATAAAAGTGCCAAGTACAGGATCTGTAGTCAGACGAAGCAATGTTGGAATTGAGTCAAGATTTCTTCCCAGGTCCCTGGAAGACTTGCCTTGGATAGATTCATGTGTTAAGTGCCTTGTTTGATTCATGATTCAAATTTTGGGGTTTTACCTTGGGAGTTTCAGTATTTGTTTTTCATGAATTCCGATGGACTAATTTCCTGGACTATATGTTTCTACTTATCTTTCTCCTTAATTGGATTTACCTATTTTTATGGATTGCTTTAAATTACTACTGCTTTTTAAAATATCTTCAATAAACTGCTTGCATTTTTACTCAGTTGTTTGGTGTTTAACGTCAGAGGGCTTTCCTGGCCAGGAGTGCAACAGATACAGCCGCACAACTAGTATTGTGTTGAATGCTGCAGAAGTATGGGAGGGAGGATTCTGGCTACACAGAAACAGAAGATTAACGCTGGGCCGGGGAGATAGCACAGTGGTAACACAGCTGTGCTTGCAACCTGAGGGTTGCTGGTTCAATTCCCCCGAGCTGGCTTGGATGACCAGCTAATAACAATATATGAGCCTAGTCCACTGCCCACCCAAGCAGTTCAAACACCAATGGGGACCATTATATAAATAATGGGGAAGGGCTTTTTACAGACCTACTTTCTGGCCGGCGAGGTGAATGCGGAAGAGGGAAATACAGAAGGCTCCCGTCATGAGGATGGAACAACTGTTACAGTATATGGAGTTTAGCTAAGTAATTGCAGGATCTTCTTGTTTGAATGTGTGTGTTGAGGAAAAACACCTGGACAATGAAGCAATTAAGCTTGAGCATTGAGTATATCATGAGGAGTGTTTTTCCTTGACCCTTTGTGTGAAGAAGGAGATCATGAAGACTGCCATGGATCTACCACAGGACTTGTCCTGGACTATTTAACAAAGGACTTCTTGCACCATCCAGGATGCAGATGATGCATGGTGATAATGCATTGGACTTTGAGTAAGATATCTGCAATGGACTATGTTTAATTTGAATGCTGGTTTTTTTTGTTAAAAGCTGCTTACTTAAGAGTAAAGTTTTGTTTTCATTTACTCTGGCTCTGTGTGATTTAGCAGAGGTCTAAAACTGGAAAGACTACTGAGCTTCCGCACAGACTGACAAGCTGCAACAACAACAGCACCCCCTTGTGACGCAAAGACGCATAACAACAACAATGACGTATTTGGAGCAGTGACATCTGGATGACCCTGTATGACGCACACCCGCATGTCCCGTTACCCTGTGACGCAGCCAAGAAAGAACCCTTCTATAAACTGCACTGTACTGTCTATGTGTAACCTGTACTGTCTATGTGTAAAACTGTACGCCTCCGACAGGGATTGTCTGTCGATATGTATTGTAATCCGCACTGAGTCCCCTTCGGGGTGAGAAGAGCGGAATAGAAATAAACAGTATTATTATTATTATTATTCCTTCATGTGCAAGGTGCTTAACTGCTCAGTCCAGCCACACCTTCACATTAGAGTGGATTACAAGGCAACATCTGGGAACTGCATCTTAGAGCAGGCCTGGGCCAACTTGGGCCCTCTGGGTGTTTTGGACTTCAACTCCCACAATTCCTAACAGCCTCTCGGCTGTTAGGAATTGTGGGAGTTGAAGTCCAAAACACCCAGAGGGCCCAAGTTGGCCCATGCCTGGGTTAGAGTCAATAGACTAGTCCCAATTTAGCCAGAAAAAAAAGGGGGGGGGAGTTGAACCCAGTTCAAATCCAACTTGTCTAACACTGAGTACAGATGAGTGTCCAAAACTGAAATTACCTTTTGACTTATTAATTCTACAGGGAATTAAGCAGGATACTTTTGTGGGAAGGAGATAGACGGTAGTTGGAAAGCCAGAAAGGATGCGCTGCTGGTCAACCTACCTGAACTTGCTGGCGAAGCTTGCTGCATTCATCAGTCAAGACCTGCAGCTGGAGGCGACTCTGTGCCGATTCCAGCTCTGCTTTCCTCCTGAGCATTTGCTCCTTTTCTAAAGAACTACAGAAGAAGAAAAAACATGGGATTCCCATCTCAAGAAGGCTTATCAGAAAGCTGCCCTCTCTCTTCACAAAGGCAGGTATGTGTCCCTCTACAGATCACTTTTCCACCTACTCAAGAGTCAAAGCAAAGCATTAATCTTACTTTGCGTGTGTGCACATACATCACAACAGTAACACTTTTCCTCCTGCACAACAATACTCAGCACATTTGAACAGCCATAGTTGGAAGGAAAACCTGTTTCCTATGAAAAATATTGGGAGAAACATGGATAAATAGAATATTTGGGGAAAATTAAAATAAAATATAGATTTTAAAAAATTATTTTTAATAGAATATTTGGGGAAAATTAAAATAAAATATAGATTTTTTCATTATTATTTGGGGTGGATGGAAGAAATAATAACATTTAATATGAAGCGGGGAATATAACCTGATATTATGTCGGGGGAAATTGTTTCAAATTATTTTAGACAAAAAGGAAGAAAAATGGGAAGAGACTGAAATAGGAAATAAAAGGTGAAATTATTTTAAAAAATTAAATGTTAGTAAACATGTTTGTATTGATATCACTTGTAGTGAGGTATTAACTTTAACTATATTTGTTAATAAGTAGCAGAAGCTGAAGCAACTAGAATAGAAATACGTTATAACATTTTGGTAGATGCCTTGGCTTGAGGGGATTTTTTTACATTTTAATTGTAATTAATATTTAAAAAAATTCAAGTTCAGGACCCAATTAAAATACATTATACGGTTCCGGCCCAGTTTACTTGTCCGAACGAATTCTCCCCTATGAACCATCAAGGACATTAAGATCCTCCGGAGAGGTCCTGCTCTCGGTCCCGCCATCTTCACAAGCGCGTCTGGTGGGGACGAGGGATAGGGCCTTCTCTGTTGTGGCCCCTCGGCTGTGGAACTCCCTCCCAAACAATGTTAGATCTGCCCCCTCCCTGTTGTCCTTCAGGAGGCAGGTGAAGACTTGGATGTGGAACGAGGCCTTCCCAGAATAGGCTGAGATTGATTTCTATCTGAAATGGGTGACCACTTTTATAGACCGAGCTGAATGTGGTTTCAATGGCCATGTGGTTTTTATGCATCTCTGTTTTTATGTATTTTAATATGCTGTTTTAAGATGCTTTAAATTTGTACGGCATTGAATTTTGCTGTAAGCCGGTCTGAGTCCCTCCTTGGAGGTGAGAAGGCCGCGGTACAAAAATTTTTTAAAAATAAATAAATATTCACAAAATACAATACATTAAAAGGGATTAAATTATCAAAAAACTTAAACCATTTTTTTTAAAAAAGTAAACAGAACAAAAAAACACATTTTTAGTAAAGACAACCCTTGCAGTTTAGCACTGGTATTTCTCCAAACAGAAAAGACGAGTTGAGAGTACATACCTTTTCATGTGCTCCTGTTCACTGGTGTCTAATGCTTTCAGAGTGCGGGCATAAAGGACAACAATGTCCGAACGCTTGGCTTTCTTATTGCACTAGGGAGGGGAAAAAACAGAACGTGAGCCAGCTTTCTACAGCTCAAGTGTCACATTAACCTGTTGCTGCAGTTTTTCAAATAGTTCTGCAGGAGGCAAGTAAAGCATACATTGTTTTGTAACAACTCTCTTTCATTCTCACAAGGCTAGAAGCTCCAAACAAGCTCAAGGCGCTTGGCTTATTACCTGTGGACACTTCCCTGCCTGCCCTTTGAGCCACCTCTGGATGCAGCTGTAACCAAAGAGGTGGCCGCAGCGCAGGGCGGAGAGGCGGTGCTCCCCGGCATTGGTCCACTCTTCAAAGCAGATGGCGCAGGTATCGCCGCTCTCTTCCTCCAAAGGAAGCGAGGACGCAGCCAGGTTGGGGTTTTTTAACGGAGTCGTCTGAATAAAGAAAGAAACAAGATGACAGTTAAGAGAAGAACAGGGAACGTTCACTCAAATCTACCGAAACTGCAAATAAAGCCCCTTGGAGTCTTTCCCACCTTCTTCTGCTTGGCAGGGCTACTACCCCCAGGGTCAGGATTCCCTTCTGGCTCACTAGGGCCATCGCCAGCAGGTTCCGCCTGGGACAGGCCAGAGGCTGGAGGGAGAAACAAACAGAGTCAATCCTATGGGGAGGGGAATTTTCCTACTGAAATGCATTGAAATGCTATCGATCTGTTCTAGAACCAACCAGGCTCGGATTACCTATAAGGCCACCCTAGGCCATGGCCTAGGGGCGCAAGCCAAGGGAGGCGCAATTCAATATATATATTGAAACAAAACCTTGAGGGGGTAGTGCCAAGCCACCAGTAGCAGAGCCAGCACAATGCTGGCTTGGCACTGTCCCCTCAAGGCTGGAGAAGCTGTGGGAGAGCTGAAGCAGGGGGAGGGGGAGGAGCCAGGCCACGCCATGCCATGCCCAGCCCCTCCCTGGCTTCAGCTCTCCCACAGCTTCTCCAGCCCTGAGGGGGCAGTGCCAAGCCACCAGTGGCAGAGCCAGCACAATGCTGGCTTGGCACTGTCCCCTCAAGGCTGGAGAAGCTGTGGTAGAGCTGAAGGAGGGGGAGCCAGGCCATGCCATGCCCAGCCCCTCCCCTGGCTTCAGCTCTCCTACAGCTTCTCCAGCCTTGAGGGGGCAGTGCCAAGCCAGCGGTGGCAGAGCCAGCACAATGCTGGCTTGGCACTGTCCCTCAAGGCTGGAAGCTGGGAGAGCTGAAGCCGGGGGGGGGCGGGAGCCAGGCCGCCCATGCCCCGCCTCCTCCTTCCAGCTTCAGCTCTCCCACAGCTTCTCCAGCCTTGGGGGGCAGTGCCAAGCCAGCGGTGGCAGAGCCAGCACAATGCTGGCTTGGCACTGTCCCCTCAAGGCTGGAGAAGCTGTGGGAGAGCTGAAGCCGGGGGAGAAGGGCGGAGCCAGGCCGCGCCATGCCCCGCCCCCTCCCCCCGGCTTCAGCTCTCCCACAGGTTCTTCTGCCTTGAGGGGGCAGTGTGAGCGAGGGGTGGGAGTCATGGTGCTGTTCTCTGCCATGACTCCTGCCCCTTGCTCGCTGAAGCCGCGCTGAGGAGCATGAGCGGTGGACGGGCTTCAGTGGGTGGGGCTCCTCCTCCGCGCAGCTTCAGCAAGTGTGGGGCAGGAGTCATGGCGGATTGGAGGCTGGCTGGGGAAACGGCCGAAAAGGCGGCACCCCAGCCTCTTCTTTTTCTTCGCTGCCGCTCGGCCCTTCCTCCTCCCCCCCCCAGCAACAGTTCTGCAGAAGGAAGGGGGAAGGAGGGGGGGCAGAGAGATTTTCTCACGGCACACTACTGTGCCGTGTCACAGCGATTGGGAAATACTGCCCTAATCTAAGCATGTTTTCTTTTAATGTCAAAATGACCGTGACACATAAAAATGTTATTGGGCAGGTGTGAAATGCTTGCCACTTGTGAT